>OZ018332.1:82672391-83162395 GCA_963969495.1 Ceratothoa steindachneri
TCCTTATATCCAAATTGCAAAACTTATTGACTGCCCATCGTAACTTAAGTAATATTTCTGCACCCCAAGGAGCTTGGAAATTGTATATGCGTTCTTTACTTTTAGGGACATTGAATTAAATCTGACATCATTAGAAGAAGATACGAATGAGGAAACTTGTAGTTGATCTTTCTAAAGTGTTTTTAATAGAAATGAGCACAATAAGAAATTAATTAGCACAACTACTCAAGTAACAGTCAATATAATTCTCGTGCGAGATGTACAAGAAAAATGAGTGCAGTTAGCAGGAAAAGGGGGCGAGAATTAATAGTAAAGAGAATGCGAATAGATAGAAATGACTGCTCACTCCGCTGGAAATTTTTTACGCTGAACTCACAAGATACTTTCGTCAGTAAAGTTAACAAATGCCCTCGGAAATCGAGGCGAAAACGCTGGTAAATTTTGAACTTCTCCTTACGGGGATTAAACAAAAGGAGACTTATTTAATAGGTTACATAAGCGACTTTATGTTTGCTTAAATAACCTTTCTTCAACTCTCTCTCAGTCATGATGCCGATGTAGTGGGCCGTGATTGCTTTGCATCAACTCGTCCCAACTATGCAATTCGATGTGAAAGGCATAATTGGGAACTCTGAGGAAAGCTGGTTTGTAGACTAGCCCAATGTGGAACCCGGCGCCAGAGGCTCCTGGAGAAGGGGCAAAACTGCCACCAGCGTTTGGGGGTCACAGCCCCGCCCCCTAGGAGCCCAGCCAGGACCAAATAAGGAAGTAACAACGGTTTTTGTGTAAGCCGGAAGCAGTTCTGATGTCTAAACCCTCAAGGGAAAGCACCCCCGGTTAGTTATGGTTGATTCCGCGCTAACTAACATAAAGTCCGTCACAGTTTACTCCAAGAGAAGGCGTTACCAACCAGTAAAACTTGAAACAACAATTCGATCAAGCCAATTACGTTAAGGCTTTTAAAAACCAAACAGGGGACCTATGGTTCCCGTTATGGCCCTCACAACGACGAGGAGATCCCAGGAAAGGAAAAACCAGAAAGGGGCAAGGTATTTGATGTGGTCTATGGTTTACTAAATATCTCTATAATCAGGGTTATCGATGTGTCCATGGGATTCGTATCTATATGAAACAAGAGGCAAAGTCCCTCCAATGTCCTGCGATGTTTTGTGATAAGATGATAAATGGTTATTGAATTGATGGTTTACCATGGTTCAAATCACTTACAAGTACTTTCGAATGGCTAAATGAGGCTGCTGCCACTAAATGGCGCCACCCAGCGCCAAATATGATAGAAGATTTGAAATCTCAAGGGTGAATAACCATATGTCCCATGGTCATATGCGTTATTTCATGGCTCTAAATGGGTACAATTGAACTTTAATCATTTTGAAAAAAGGTGACCCCTTTCCCTGAGCTATAAAAGGGGCGTAAAAGGGATTGTAAAGGAAGAATCTGTGAACGCTCTGAAGAAAATCAACCCGCTGCCAACAATCCTAATGTAAATCTTTATCCACTAGGCGTCATCTCCCGGTAATTAGACTTCTATGGAAGGCAACACACAGAGGTAATTAGAGAAGAAATGATGATGGGCCAAGAGCGCCGCAATCATTAAGTTTAAAAAATAAAAGAGACAAAAGTGACTACATTCACGTGCTTAAATTTGTCTTATCATCACACTCGATCGAGCAAGCAGATCGAAAGGGATGACTTTATTCCCATTCAGATGTGCTTCCGTTGCTTCAAAATGGAGCACCACACAACACCGCCAATGAGTACATACAATAACAAGAGACCTGCTCTAGGTGCGGGGAACTGGGGCACAACTGGATAGCTTGCAACAGCCCTCAGGAGAAATCAGTCATTTTGAAATTAAAACATCGTGCAATGGTCATGGTTTGCCCGATCAAATAGGAGCTTCTCAAAAGGAAAACAATGGAGAAAAGGCAAGCGAAATAGACTAGGAAAAAAACACCTCTTATGTCTAGGTCGCAAAAGCTGCGTCCACCGAGTATGACTCGAGAATTCTGATAAAGCCAGGGATGTTTGCAAAAGAAATTAACTCCATACTGGTGGCAAATGGGATCAGTGAAATGGTTTTTCCCCCATATAACTTTTCTGAGGATGCTCTGCAGATGAGGTAACTCCCCCAAATTCCTCCCAACATCCAAATGGACAAAAATACACATACAATAAGAAACCTCCACAAGTATAAAGTTAGAGTAAATAGCGGAAACAACAGAAAAGGTCTCCAAAAGATCAGAGCCCCACATCGATCAAAAGAAGCAACGAGAAGGAAGACAAGACGATGGACCCATACAGCTCAGACAGCGATAACGAAACATAAAACAAACAAAAACATGACGAAAACTAGACAGGTGAAAGTTCGATGCGTAAAGGATAAAGCTCATGATTTACGCCAGCATAAAGGCTTTCTTCCCTAAAAACACAAGCTCATCAGATCTGTACGAAGGCATCTGGTCCAGCCGCTACAATTAGAGTTTCAAAGCTAACGAGGAAGAAAATAGAGTAGAAAAAGATCTCTACCTCGCCTATGAAGATATATACGAAGATACCTGCATGACACTAGCCTCTTAAAATTCAAGAAAAAACGATAAAAAACCCTAAACGAAACAAGACACAACAGAACCCAACCCAAAATGGAACGCATAAACAATAAACTGACGATTTTGACACTAAACGTAAACGGATGGACAACTAAAGAGATAGTATATGGAAAATATTTAAAAGAACAGACCCAGACATAATTCTAATAAAGGAACATGGACTAGACAGAAGGAAGACGAAAAGTAAAATTCAGAATTACACGACGCTGGCGAAAAACTACACTCAGGAAAGTTACCATCGGTCGACGATCGTGATAAAGAGAAACCCGAAATTCAAACTTCTCCGTGAATTTTAGGAGTCCTTAGTGGCGATTGAGGTCTCAATCCTCGTAAGGGGCTTCATGGTGGCGGCAGCATAATAACCAGCAAGAGGATGATACCTGCCCCTTAACAACTTCAATTTGCTATTTAGTTAACAAAGAAAATTTTTATTTTTTCTTTGGTGACCTAAATGCAAGCCCGAGAAAAGCAGGATACACCAGGACCTACGAGAGAGGAAGGGATCTGGGACTTATGATGAACTGTAATAAGATCGAAAGAGTTGCACTAGACCTCCTGACGTTCGTGACACAGCACGTTGACACGAGGCCGGACATAATCCTGTCTAGCTGCAACTTCCCCTTCAATCACTATATCACAGCATGGCCACGTGCCAAGTGACCACATCCCTTTCCTCACGACCATATCCATCGCGACCATTCAGCTACCGATACAATCAAGGAAGTCCAATACCCAGGCCAACCCGGAAAAGTACCAAGAACCTCTGTGCGAATATCAGCAAACAGACCTGAATGAGGCAAATCTAGAAGAAATAGACGCTGAGTTGGACGGCATAACTCGATCATCAAGGAGAGCGTCCCAGTTATATTTTTCAAAACGCTCACCCAGTCCGGATGGACTGAAGAAATGAGAGATAGCGAAGTAGCATAGGGAATTATAAGACCGACTAAAGCGAATGGAAACGAGCAGAGAAATGGTCACTAAGAAGAGTTATCTCGTAGCGGAATTAGCACACAGGATTCGAGACCGACAGACCGAAGTATTGGATCAACTAATTGATAAAATAGAAGAATACAACCTGACTAAATTTTTGACATAAATCAAGAAAATCAGAAGAATACTTAAACGGGGAAAACACGAATCAGGAAGATGAATCTTACATTAAATATCAAGAAGAACTGAAGGCACGATTCAGGGAGGACTGGAGAGAAGTCTTTTCCATAACACTGTAAGACAATGAAGACTTCGACCTAGAGTCAAAAAGCCAGGTTATTGACGAGCTGAATGCAATTATTAAGCGGACCTGACCATGCCCGCACGTATCCGAAGTAAGAGAGATTACGGCACATGGTAGGCCACTAACTATACAGGAATTCACAGATACCATCAAAGCTTTTAAAAAAAAGGCTCCAGGTTTGTCGGGAATTACGAAGCACAATATAACCATCGCGCTACCACAAGTTCTATGGGAAATAGCAAACGTCATAATCGCTGACATGAAAACCGGCTACTCCTCCGATTCATTTAACCTTGTAAAGGGTATATTATTGCCAATTTATGCAAACCTCCCTACCAGTTGCTGAATTGCAGGACTATATCTTTTCTGGATTTCATTGGAAAGATCTTCGAAAATATCATAGCCAACAGGCTGCAAAAACAGCTAACAGAAAGCGAAGCGCAAAACAATTAGCAGCACGGTTTACAGAAGGGGAGGGGAACCGACACTGCGCCTACTCTCCTACCAGCAAGTTAGTCAAATTCAGGGCAAGAAGCTTAGTAGCTTGGCAGTGATGAGATCATTTATTCTTCTAGGCATGCTCGCCACTAGGACGGAATGTTGACCCACTTCTCGGTGATGACTACCTTTAGTTACTCATTGAAGGCTTGCTGACGTCTTATTTTCTCTTGCAGGTCCTGCTAAAGGTTTTGCAGTGGATTCATCGTGGTGTTATTGTCACGGAACCACTGCATACGGTGCAGAGTTATCAAATCAATTATTGTCCTGCTGAAAAATCAAATTTATGGAGAGGCCTCGGGCTGAAGACAGTATGTAACCTCTTATGACAGCTTGGTACTTCTCTGAATTCATGGTGCCATCACAAATGGTGTGAAGACCTACCCCTCAACTTGATATACAGCCCATACAATTATAGAGTGGCTACTATGCTTTAATGTAGGCATTTTGCACTTTCGATTACACTGCTGATTTGGACTCTTGCGGACTCTATCATTGTTTGTGATCAAGAAAAATTGGAACGTGGACTTGTCGTACCATAAGACACGCACCACCTGACGCATGGTCCAGTTGCGGTGAGCAGGTGCCCACGCAAGTCGACGATGCTTCTGTTGAAGGTTGATCAGCGGCTTCTGGTGGCTTTATATGCTTCAGATCTTGTACTAGTACTCTGCGGCGGACTGTTCTGACTGATGCATTAACCAAACCACTCTCTGTCCATTTATGTTGCAGCTGGACTGCGTTTTTCTTACGATCCCAAAGGCTTATGCGAGGCAGAGACCGGTCACCACGTTGCATACTGACCCTGGGTCGTCCAAATCAATGTCGATCTTGGATGTTCCAGGTTTCTCGGATTCTCTTCAACACTTCTGCAACACCAGAATGTGATCCGCAGCCCCTCCGGGCGATATATCGACAATTGAGACCCTCCTCGTGCAGGGTGCGTATCACACTTCTTTCTTGCATGATAGAGCTACGTGCTTTCGCCATCATCATATGATTATAAGATCCTGGCGACATGGAATATCATAATAATTAACAAATTTTGACTGTAACATAACGCATACTGATACCAGGATTTCATGCATTTCAATAGCCGAAATTTGACACATTACAAAAGAAGTTATAAAGAACCTTGTAATTTTACTTTGCTTTCCAGATGTATTGGACACATACATGAAAACCTACAACAATATATTCATAAACATAACTAAGGTATAAGAAAAATTGCAGAAAACCTTTGGCTACGGCTCTATATACATACCTCTCACGGTATGGGAAACTAGTGCCATAGCTTTGTATATCCAACATAAGGGTAGGATTATCGCTCGCTCCAGAAAAACTTAAAAGGCTTTCAATCACACCCGCGAGGATCCGTCCTATTTGTGTTCAGGTCTACAAGCAACAACAAATTTTGGTGACGGGGGAGGGGCGCTCCATGCTATTTACTTTAACTTCTACCGATCGTATTAACCTTAATTTTCTTTATTATTTATGCTATTATCCCTTTTATCAAAATTGCTTAATCCTGTATATATGTAAATAAAACGCATTAGTTATAAGTATACACATTGAATCCAACAACCAACTTTACTTGTGAAGTTACATGTGCTTGTAGTAACTCTCTTTCACTAGTATAAACGTCTCTCATTAAATACATGTTTTAAACGAAAATTGTTCGACGTAAATAAGGTCAAACTATAAAAATCATGTCCATCTTAGAAAAGGGCCAGATTTAACGATTAGGTCCATTTGCTGATTTGATTCAGAAAATTGTGTCATGAAAACTCAAGATTAATAAATTCTAAGGATTTAAAAATAAAGAAATTCTTAAAAAAATGGCGCCTGTTCAACATGTCTCTTCCTATTTATTATTATGGAAATTAAAAGGTTACCTTTGGGCACTAAGCGTATAGGTATGATTTATCATTAGGCAAAACTTCTAAATTCTATACTGTCTTTGAATCTACGAAGCAATCATTAGTGAATCGAGGATTTTTTTTCTAAGTGATAATCTCTAGGAAAGTTCAGGTGAGGAAATATAAACTGATAATTTTCGTGTTTTAGAGATGTTACCCAGCGACTGTTTAAAGCTTAGGTCATATGTGCATTCTTTATAACCAGCAAATTATGAACGCGTTTCATCCATCTCCACTCTCAGCATAGTCGCCTTAATGAGAAGTCTATTCCGGAATCACAGTGAAAGTCATACACAATTCCAGCGTAGACGAGTATTTGATCAGTATGCATTCTTGTGAGCCCTGAATTTCTTCTCTACCTCAAGGCGACTTTCTACTCTCTCATTTTTCCTTGGTATGCAATAAAACACTTTTGAAAAGTTCAATTGCTCTCTTTCTCTCTTTGTGTATTTGTAACATATATGGCTCCATCCAGCACTTGATCAAGCTATTTATTTTTTTTATAGTCAATTGTTGTTTGCTTTGTTTTGTGTGAGTTCGTTTCATTGTTTTTTATTGTTGTTCAGCATTTTATTTATCCTATTTGTTGTCAAATAAAAAATAAAAAATGTAATTCCGGTGGCACTTGTTAGCATTGGCCAGTAGCGAACTTTGAATTTAAAAAGTATTTAAAAGATTTACACAAAGAGAGAAAAAAGAGCAAAGCACTTTCACTGATTTGAGACTAGAAATGGTGAGAAAAATATGAAAGCAAATAACAAAGCTCAAGGATACTTGAAAATGTAAACTGGGAAACTATAATGTTTCCATATAAATGTATAACAATTATCCGACGTGCCATTCTTTTCTTGCTCTCGAGTAATGCCACGAACGCCTTCAGTATGTTGATGCTCAAATACCAGTGTCCAGAAAATCAAAACGAGAAATTTGGAGCTGTGAGATGTAAAATGATTTTGGCTGAATTTATAAATTGCAGCCTCAGTGACTTTGCAGAGTACCATTATGGGTAGGAGTAAAAGAGGGAGAGGAAGTGATCTAGTCACTAGTAAGTAACCCTTGCTTTCTGTTATCTCTTTGCAAGATAGTAAAGGTTCTTTCAAGTGAAACTACCTGAAAGGTAACTTTGAGGAATGAGTCTTTGGAGTAGGCTTGAAGCTTTTTACTCGAAGGGGTGAGGGTGGTTATGGATCAGTAAAGTGGACATTCTTATTTTATAAAAATGGAAACTAGTATAATTAACAGGTCCACTTTATTCAGCGGTGAAGGAATCAAGAAGGGCGAAGAAGACAAATAAAGCTAAAAACGTGGTTGAATATAAGTAAGGAGCAAAATAGTGATTAAGGACTTCGCGCGAGAAAACTGCAAGAGTATACCTCGCCAACCACAAATAATGGGAAGCAGGTGGTAGGGTGGATATAGCGATGGCGTGTAAGACATAGATTCCAAACTTTATAAGAAACAAAAACAAAAGAAAACTAGCACCATCGTAGTGAAAAACCTGAAGTTATCAGATAACCACAAGAGGTGGAGTGAGTAGGCAAATATTAAAGCAAAGAAATGTAACGGTTGTAAAATGATGAGTTCACAGGACTAAATGTTAGTCGTCAAGTTTAAATTATTTTAAAAATGCCACGTGCCTAATTTTTTGTCCGATGAGTTTGAAGTTTGGCGAATTTTCCTTGTTACTATTAAGGAACAAAGTTTCAAGTATCTTAGCAATACCCTGGGCGGTTAAAAGGAACTGGTTTTGAAGGTCGTCATAGAAAAAAAAAGTATAATAAATAATAGGGAGGGTAATGATATAATAATAAAATTTGTGGGACTTATATCCAACCGAGAACTAGAATGGTATTAACTAGCGTAATGAGGGACCCCAAATTATTACCTTTTGAGTTGAAAAACGACAGTAATTTTTTGTGACCTAATGCCTCCTTATTTCCCTATCAGGGAACAAAAGAGCTACCCGAGAAGTGAATTAAAGACCGACAAGAAATGAATTTCGATAGATTAATGAATAAATATAAAAGTTGCGAATCGTGCGAGAGTCCAGTATCCTACAATGCAATTTAAGATGATCATCGAGCCTGCAACAAAGATTCCTTTTCTCGAAATTTAAAATCTAAACCAACGAGTTTCTCTCCGGCAGAAAGTTTCTAAGGATACATTTATACAGAAAGTAGTTAGGATAGATGAAGTGAAAATGTGTGGAAATAACCCCTTCTCCTTAGTAACAAAGGAAATACCCTGGCGTAAATCGCTTCCACATTCAATGTAGGCAGTGCCAGATGCATATCCATCTGGCAGCCAGCGTTCTTTACTTTCCAATAGAATCTGGAAGCAGAGGAAATACCAGAGTACACATGTTAACAGCATAACACCGGGCACAGCGCCACACCAAGTGTTGGGGCGTCGATAATTGGACCCTGGAGGACTGGCAACATATGGAGGGGTTCGATGAGTCATGGTTCCAGTTATTTCGGACTTATTGTAGGTTTCGTGTGTGGCGCAGACCCCATGAGGCAAAGTATTTCAGTTGGCAACACTGCACCGTGCACTATGGTGGTGCTTAGGCTCCGCCTAAGTACGTCATTGACCACTGACCGCTACGTTGCACTGCTTGGGGGACAATTTGCATGGACCCATGTACCTCAACAAAGATGGAAAGTTCCAAGAGAATGATACACAATGGCATCGGCCCAAAGTTGTCCAAAATTGATTCGAGGGGCATTATGGAGACCTTCGATGAAGGGTGTGGCCGCTACTTTTAACTGACAAGAACTCAATCGGGTATTTATAAGAGAGGGTGGCCAGGTATATTTGCACCCAAGATCTGGCGACTACAAAAATCAGGAAACTGTGGAAAGCTATCGAGACGGTATGAATCAACATCTCCCCATGCGTCTTCCACTCACTAGTGGGATTGATGCCACGTCGAGTTGTTACAATTCGCCGGGATAGAGGGGGTGCTACACCGTACTATGTACCTATCATGTAACTTTTGCACTTTAATGTATACAGGAAAACATAAGGAATTGGCATTTATGTATTTTACCAACTAAATTCTTCTAAGAAGATGAAGGTGTGGCAAACTTGATCATTTCAAAATACTTGGATCGGGAGGTCGTAGTTCAAGACTTCCAGAAACTTTTCTACCTCTAAGAAATATGGAGAAGTTAAGGTTCCATCTTAGTATGCTTTGCAACTTAACTGGTCATTGGTGACAATATACCCCTCCCTCCAAAAAAATGTCGAGTAATTGAAGTGCAGGTTTACCAAAAATGTTTATTTAGGTTCACTGTATCAGGGTGAAGTGATAATGCAGGTAGAACACTCTTGCTTGATTAATACGTCCCATTTCCTTCAAAACTGACGCATATACAAGCCAAGAAAATAAGGAAAGAGGCGACACAAGGAAGTCAGATTAGCTACAAAGATAAGGAGCAATTTAACAAACACGTCTTCAAGTAATATCGAAGATGAACTGCCCAAACAAGGAATCTCGTATCGTCCATTTAGGAAGCCATAATTAAGGGTCGCTTGGGGATAATTTCTGATGACGTCAAGAATCGCTTCTTTCCTCCTTTGCATATGTGATTGTGTGTGTCTGTGTGTGAACGAATGTCTTCCCATTTGTATACAAGAGATTCAAGTTGAAAGCTGAAACGCGTGCAGAAATGCTAAGAACTCTTTCGCCTGAGCTTTGTTTAGAACCACGACCACCATCCACGCATCTTTTACCTTTCTTGCCCCGTAAAGGGGTTCCAATTTGTGCATTTAATTGACAATACTCTTGCACTAATTTATTCCAGGATGCTTCCAATGTGCCCTACTGACCTCATCACTTAGGGTTGATGAGGTTTGCTAGAGCGGACCTTTGCATCCCCAAACTGTTCTAGGTTTTTTTCTGTTCATTTTCCCGATTATATGTTCGTCTTTTTTTTCTTGTCATATTTCCTACTACGGAATAGATCCTTCTAATGAAAAAAAAA
Source organism: Ceratothoa steindachneri (assembly GCA_963969495.1). Classification (NCBI taxonomy): domain Eukaryota; kingdom Metazoa; phylum Arthropoda; class Malacostraca; order Isopoda; family Cymothoidae; genus Ceratothoa; species Ceratothoa steindachneri. Next base: position 82,682,662 of record OZ018332.1, read on the forward strand.
CATTAAACAACAACACTAGCAAATAACACTACTAGTAAATAATAATAATGGTATTAATCCAACTTCCCCGTAGCCCAATAGAAGCGATAAGAGAAGTTCCTCTATTCATCATTAAATCAAGCCACAGCAATTTCAGAGAACTCAAATACACATGTACGAACAAAGCCTGCCTGATAAGAAAAGGGCCGCATTCCAGACGAGACTCTAATCGTATTCAGAGTCTGGGAGAAAGGTCCTATTTAAACAAACCCCATGTGCTAAGAAACTGGTTGTAGCCTACCTAAAATAAACTCTCGTTAATCAACTGAGGGACTTTGCAACACAGGACCAGGGAAACTCCAGACTGGATGAATAAGTGATAGAATGAAAGGGGATACCTAGAGTTTTTGTGCACCCGGGGGCAATGATAGCAGAGGGTACTGTGCTGAAGGAAACTTATGTTTAGCAAACACATTCTTTCAACAGAAAGATGTGCAAAAATACAAATAGGTCGGGTAAAGAAGATGGGGGAGAAGTCATGTGTGAGTCGTAATGAAGAATATGCAGCGAACGTGATTGATGTGATAAGATGGTAAAATGTATACATATGGGACTGATCACATGATTGTGGTGCGTAAGGTTAAATTGTTTGGAACATCGACAAGAAGATGGGAGGAAGGGATAATCAGAAGTGAAAGATTATAGAAGAGAAGAGAAAGGGGACAATATGTGAAAATGGCTAAGAGGAAATAAGTGCGAGCGTGGAGATAGAGAAAATGTGGCACAAATTTAAGGAAGTGGTAGTAGGTAATTCAATGGCTGTGTTTGGGTGTGTCAGAACTGGAAAGAAGAAGCAAAGTGCTGAATTGTGGAATGACGACGTGAAGCGTGTAGTGGTAGGCAAAAAGGAGGCGTATTCAAATTCTTAATAGCGTAAATGAGGATGTCAAGGATATGCAGTCGAATCCATACATGGGAATGAAAATGGAAGTTAAACGAGAGATTAAACAGAGTGGGAAAGGAACAAATAAAGTGTTTGTAAAAAAGATGAATAAGGATCAGGATGGGAACAGGAAGCTATTCTAGAAGAAAGTAAGAGTGGCGAGGAACGAGATAAGAATGACAGGGTATTTCTCAGTAATGATGAGTTGTATAATGTGGGTTTGGATGATAATGCAAATGTAAATATGGTTGGCTTTGTGGATGTAAATCGGGTGATGTATCCGGGTATGAAAGAAATAAGCTTGCAAAAGTTTGTTATTGCTGTGAGAGGTCTAAAAAATAGGAAGGCAGCTGGGATAGAAGATATAGTCACTGAAATACTAAAAAGTGGTGGTAATTATGTTATGCAATGGTTCTGGTGGCTGTTTTAGGTCATTTGAAAGTAAAAGAGTGGCTGAAGACAGGAAGGAAGCAGTGATAATGCCATTGTATAAAGGTAAAGGGTAGAAAGGTAAATACAAGAATTTCAAGGGAATAATATGTATGTTGACTGTATGGAAAATTGTAATAGGCTGTATAAGAAGGATAGCTGAAGTATTGGTAGAAAACTATATTTTGGCCTCACTCTTGCAGCGATCGTCGGCGTAACAACACCTACATTAGGGCCAATGATAATCTTCCTCGCAGTTTTAATTTCATATCAGATTGCTCTCAATTACTAATTCAGTGTGTTGATTCCTCTCGACCGACACACTGTTATTCAATGTTCATCGGAAACTCTCCAGAGCAGCGATGGGAGTCTTATTTGCGTTGATTAATTTCTCACATTCATTTATGTATATTTCAATTTCGTTAAATAAACTATTAAAACGCCGTAGTATTTTTATCGCCTTGGAGAGTGATCACACATTCCTTCGTTAGTGTCTTCCTTTAACTTCATATCCATAAATCCACCCTAAATGGATGCATAAATAAAAAAAATAAGTTGTTGAGCCTTGTTCAGTTGTATTTTCTACTTATTTCAAAATACATGTTATTTCTACTGACTCGATAAACAAGGATACATTATAATTGCTGAATGTACCATCACGACCTTGCGGTCAATGTGAAAGACGAAAGACCTTGTCCCCCAATTCCAAATTGCGCTTCAAGGCTTGGCTGAGCTGCTGATTTAAGAAAAGGAAATTGGTATGTACTCATCAGCCAGAAGGCCGATTTTTCGACTCTAAACATTTGCTGAGAACTACGAGTATATCGGAATTCATTTTTTCACTTAGTAACGCCCTAAGGGCAACGCTGCTAAGCCTTACCAGGAGAGCCAAGTGAAGTTCATTCACTTTCAAGAAAGAGAGTTATAATAGTTTTCTAACAAGAGTCATAATTTAAATGAGTGCTTAAAATCCCCGTTGCTCCCGCCCATTGACCAACGCGGAAACCTGTCTCAGATGTCTGCCATTCATTAATTTTGTCCGAGCTATGCCGGCCACTTGGAATTGGCATAATCAGCCCCAAAAAGTAGCCAACGGTGGATTAACAAAGGGTCAGAGCTTATAGTAGATGAAGTTATTTGAATACACAGAAGAACGGAGGAAGTAAGGACTATTTATGCAAAAACTTGAAGAATCATTTCGTCCATCAGTTTATGAGGCATGGTTACCACCAGCGGTTAAATCAAGTTAGGAACTTCGTTGATCTTACTATGCAATACATTTGCCGTTTTGCATGTGTTAAAAAAAGAGGACAAGAGTGAATAGCACTAGAACAAACCACATTAGAAGACAAAGCAAAGGTGCTCAATCATCAGACGCAAATTGATGATGTTTAGATTTATGGCACTTGAGCAATGAAATATCATTGAGATAAACAAATATCATTGGATGGTTTCTCATTTAATGTAGTAGACTTAAAATTATTGCAGATAAAGATAATATGCATAAAATATAAATTTATTAGACATTTATTATGTCGGTCTTGCAGTAAAAAAAATTTAAAACCCACCAAGCAGGATATATTTTACTTTCATGCCTTATAATGACCGGTTCCTTCAATTGAAAAGAAGAGTATGCAACAAAAAGGGTTTTAAATGAACTGACTTGATGGCTGCATTTAATCTCTCTCTCTCTCTCTCACACACACACACACACACACACATACACATACACGCACACTCTCTCGCTCTTTGAGGATGAAGAATTTCTGTTATCAATTCTTCACATTTCTCACCCTCATTTTGTATCTTATTCGCCTTGTATTCATCCTCTTTTAGACCCATTTTTCCATTAAACCAACCTACAGGAAAAAAATTATACATTTAATATTGCGAAGGAAATGGAAACCAGTAAGCGGAGAAGGTATGGTTTTGACAAGTAGAATAGAAAGAAGCAAAATAATGGAAGGTTAAAACAAAACGAGTGTAAATGCTGAGTTCGGGGGATGGATTTCTTCATAGGTGGGCGCGATAATGAAAAAATGTATCACGATAACCGATAACGATAACCTTATCGGTGATAACCGATAATTTCGATAACTGGCAATAAATTTATCGCCAGATAAGGTGATAACCGATAAATCGATAAATCCAAAATTATAATACAATATTGATTATTGACTATATATAGCGTTATTTTATAATAAAATAGTAAGAATATTTGAATACTGTTTCTTAGTTTCTTACCTGGTGAGGCTCTCCTTCATCTGCTCATAGGTTTTGAGGATCCTCCTCCCAGCTCGGACCTACCTATTTCTGCCTTTAAGGCACGCACGGCTCGCCCCTGTTCTAAACAGGAACCAAAAACTGAAATTATCGATTATCGCTAGTTTGGAACCAAATGTATCGGCAATACCGGTGAATCGATAACGCGGAAAAAAAATATCGGATAACCGATAACCCGATATCGTTATCGCGATAAACGTCCACCTATGGATTTCTTCATGATCAAATTCGGAGAAGAGATCGAAGAAGTAAAGCGGACTTAAAGAGTAGGAATAAACTAGAGATGGGAGGAAATACGTAGAAAAAGTAGAAGAGTGAAAGTTGCAACAGAACTCTAACATACAAGAAGCCCGGTACAAAACCTACAAAACCAGCCTGACACAGTTACAACTTGAACACAGAAATCTCAGTGGAATCAGTCTGAGGATCAGCAATTAAATTAGATCAACTGAAAGTCATTGTTTCTTTGAGACTGTACTGGGAGAAGGTGAGTCTGGATTCCTTCGCAGCACTGACTGCACCGCCAGGGGCCCTCGAGGGTGGAAACTCGAACTAACAAGGAACCCTACATCCTTATATTCATTAGCCACTCATTCACTGATAAACTTGTACAAGTATACTTATAAACAAAGCGAGGCAAGACAGGTGAGAGCTGAAAAATATCTCGAGTCAAAGAGTGAGAGAGCTGTTTATCCCACAGGAATGTTCACTCCCAACAACCCTGAGGGCCTGGGGCGCAAGGGCCAAGATGTGCATTGAAAATCGTGAAACAAAGTTTCAGGCAAGGTAGACCAGACCCCTTTGTGTTTTGTGCCGAGCCCCATTCTCTGTTGTCTGAGGTTGGGTAGGAATTTTCCATGAACTCCACCCACGTCCAAGTAAAAGTTGGGAAAATTTGAAGGTAAACGGAGGAGGTCGTTGTTATTGATGTTTGCTTGTTTATTTAATCGCTTTAGTTTTTAAATCTTGCTGTAGGGGTAGTGCTAGTGCTAAATGGTCTTTTTGTTATTGCTTCTGTTCAGTGGCATTAGTGGAGACTCAAAATCTTATGCTAAAGATTTCAATGGCAATTTACGTGGAAATGGGAGTCGAGCTGTCGCCGATATTTCCATAGATACCATGATGGGGAGGGGGGGGGGGTGAAAAATTAATTGGGTTCATTTGTATCTGGAGTTAGGTTGACTAAATTCCAACATTGGGGGCGACAAGAAGACGTAATAAGGAGTAACAAGGAGCAACAAGGAAAATAGGTACCCTAGTAGACCTTACGATCCATTCAAAGAGGGTACCTTTGAGTGAACACTTGAGCAAGCGCAGTCCTCTAAAGGGTCAGATTGACGCTCTAGAAGAGCACTCGCGCCACGCTTCAAGTCTCCAAACGGCTATTTTTCAAGACTTTGTCTAGTCTCGAAATGAACTGTTCAGCAGATCAAAATACGTCACCAAAGCGGGGTTTTTTTCCGATCCAAATATGGGCATTGACATTCTTCCTGGAAAACTTATCTGGACCACTTTGTCAATGCACACCAGCTTCTCTCACGAACCATAATTCCGCCTTGGATTTGTCTCTACCCAGATTAGCTGGGTGGCAATACTAAGAGCGCACATTGAGAATTTTAGGGTTGATATATGTTCTATTTCGGTCTCTCTCTCTCTCTCACTGTATCCCCCCCTCTCTCTCACTCTTTCAGTGTGTGTGTTTTTCTCTCCGTCTCACACTGTCTTTCTTTCGCAATGTCTCTCTCCGCCCCTCTATCTCACACACATAATATTTCTCTCCCTATTATCTATCTCTTAGTGTGGGTGTGTGGGTCTCAGTGTTTGTGTAACTTCTCTCTCTCTCTCATATATATATATATATATATATATATATATATATATATATATATATATATATATATATATATATATATATATATATATATATATATTTAATTATAGTGACACATATACACACTTCCTAGGAGTCTCTCTCTCGGTCGGGGCTTAGTAAAAAGAGCCAATCGATCCACTAACGCTGTCCAGCCAATTATGTTGCCACACTCCTAATTATATGGGTGAGAATGAACAAAGAGGTGGAATAGTAAGGTAAAGTGCAATGCATGCATTACCTGTATGAGGTTAGTATAACAATGTGTTGCCATATTGGTGGCTTTCTTGGTATAGATGAGGCAGGTCCCCCAGGGCGGCCCTTTTCAATACGGAGGTGTCTATTTATTACCGCGAGAAAAGAAAAAACGTGGAAAGATTCCGACCAAAATAAGAGTTAAACAGACGTCACCGCGTTTCGATAAAAGCCATACACAGACGAGAACGGAAAACTTAAGGATAGACGTAATTTTGATAGGTTGGGTAGGTTGTTTGGATATATTTCTGTTGTACACGAGCTTTGTAATTATAATATATATATATATATATATATATATATATATATATATATATATATATATATATATATATATATATATATATCCCTGCTGCACATTAGTAGGTAGAAAGATGCGATTAATCTTTACTTACATCATAGAGCTGACTCGTTCCCCAACCCCTTGGTCGGTAGTGACCAGATCCTCGGGTGCTGACTGGACAATGCCAGTGGCTCTTTCATGTTTGGTACTCAGGAGGCCCCTATACATGTTGTAGACAAGTTTCCGAACTTGAGGGTCGTTGGCATTTAGTCTCCCGCCTTCACCCTGCGATTGTGGTCCTACCCCCTGCCGGGGTAAGCGCCCCCCATTGATGCAAGAATAAAGTACTCCCTGACCGCCTCCAACCGCCTTAGCGTCCACCTTGCCAACGAGGAGAGAATCCGAGGTTGTTCGGCAGAGATTTGCTGGGGTGTTTTTGGTGTTCGGACTCGGAATAACAACATCGGCTTTCTGGGGGTGCCCTTGAGGTTGACCTCGAGCTGGAGTTATTTTGTTAGACGTGCAGTGAATTTGCATGGGAGGGGCAGGCGGTAGAGGGGCGCCCGCAAAGGACTTCGATGAATTTTGTGCCATAATTTCGACCAATTGCTTTTCCTCAAGATGTACAAATTGTTTCCTTTTTCACTCCAGATCAAAACGTGACCAGTGCGTCACTATGTTATTTTACTCTCGCCAATAAACTAAAGTGTAGCAAAAACAGAGCATAAAGTTCAAAATTTGCGAGTTTGGGGAAATATAAGTGGAAAATCTGAAGTCACGATAAATTATTTTCCGCCTCTTCTCGTTTATCAAGTTTTGAATCTCTCGCAAATATCCACACAAGCGTGGGACGAAATGTTACCTCTAAATTTGCAATAACCACAGGGTGAAAAAAAAAAATCACCCTTCTTTTCCACGTGTCAGAAGAAGGTTAAGATGAACTGCGATTCCACCAAACACTAAACAGAATAGAGAGCCCAGCAAAACCCTCGCCTCATCTCACATTCTCATTGTGCGTTCCCGATGAAAATTGCATAATCGGTAACTCACAGTACAACGCGACGTCACACGTGTGTGTGTGTATGTGTGTGTGTGTTTGCTTCAATGCGCTATAATTTCGCTCACAACTACATCGGTTCGATGCGAGGAATTTAAAATCACCCAGGACATAATGGTAGGGTATTGGAATTTCCGAACAAGGCTAGAGTGGAGAAGGGCTCCATTAATGAAAGCGACATTAAGTCGCCCCTAACTTGACCACAGAATTTAAGGTAAATTGGATAACTGCTTCTTCGGGAGAGGAAATTTCATTAATATTGCCGATATTAGGTATTTCCCACTCATCGTTGGCCATAATTATACTTTCCTGTTATCGTGGGCTCATACTAACCTAACCAAACCTAACCACTATACCAGAAAAGTATAAGTGTGGCCCACGATAGCAGGAAAGTACCCATAAATAAAGTGAATTTGTAAGATCGAGGATTCGATCCGTCTACATACAGCAAAAGTTGAGGTGTTCTTCCTCCCTATTTAAATACAAAATTCTTTAATACACATAGTATTAACCGAATTTACATAGCAAGCGACCCCATAATTATCCGAATATCTTCGCTTATATACCTACCTACTCGATAAAACTATACAATCTTATATTACGAAATAAAAAATGGAAAAAGAATGTTTATTTTTGCCTGAGGAAGAAATATTTTGATCTTTTACATAAAAAATCCCTTCATTTACTTTCAGAAAAGTCTAGTTATTCAAGGTATTATTTTTTCTTGAAAAATTCCTTATCTTAAGGGATTTCAGTATTAAAATATGGGATGAGATTTTGGATTGCTACAACTCAAAGTAAAAAGTGTTAATATCTTTTAGTCACAAAATAATAGCCAAATTAGGTGTTAACCTTGAGTCAATCCTTAAAATTATTAAGATATTTCAATTCAACTTTCAACAGGTGTTTGACATTCCGTCAAACGACAAGGAAAATTATGACTACAGGAAGATATTGTACATATATTTTAAAGAATACAGGTCGAATAAATAGTAAAATCTACTAACATTCTGCTATTTTATAATTTATGTAAAAATTGGGTCGAAACATTTACTATCACCTAAATAAAAAATTCTTTTATTCTATACATAAGATTTATTGACTCAACCATAAGGCTAAATTAATCCAAACGCAATGCGTAGCTTCGTTTAACATCCATCCCTGTTTGACTTAAACAGGGTACCGTTTTATGAAACACCATCCTTGTAAGCACTCACTAGATAGGCGGTAAAAAAAAATGTATCGAACCATATGATCATCGGCCATTTCAAAACAAACCATGAGTAAGGAGAATTTTCCTCTAGTCTCTCCTCTCAACTGACGAAACGAAATTATTGACTCAACAAATTCTACTTTCTCTATACTTTGTACACACGAGTCTGGCGCTAAGTTAATGAGAGGAACTAAAGTCAAATCAATTCGCTTATTTGCTAATGATTTGCAAATCCCTATCTTCTAGCGAAGCTTTCCAAAAGGTCTAAAGAGCGCTTATAAACGCAATCAAAACGGAAATGTTCCCTGACGTTTTGAGTAAAAAATTAAAATTTGCATAGCTTTATGAAAAGCATTTTGGGGCCATAAGATATTTGGCGAGCGTAACAAAATTTCACATACAATGTAACATATTTCTTAATTTTATATTTTCATTTTACTGTACATTGTTTTGAAAAGGTAACAAGCAAACATTTTTCACACCTTTAGTACCTTAGAAAAGAATATTTTTTTTTTTTACGAAATTAACAAAAGTCGCAGCCCTGCTTTCGGATTGTTCGAATTGTAATCTTTAGGGTTGTTGACCTTGTAAAATAAGAATGCAACCTTGTAAAGTTATTGCTCTCCATACTACACTAAATACAGAACCAACGAGGGAATTTCCGCCAGATACTTTTGTAGATAAAATAAAGAAGTTAGGGAAAGCAAAAATGCGCTAGTGTTTCATACGCCAAGTTCACTACTTAGTTCACCATGAACCGAGAGATAAATCGCAACTCTCCTAGATCTGATCCGTTCCACGACGAAGGCCGGGTTCTTCGCTAGCGACTGGTCTTTGTAAGAAATTATCTGGGGTGCTTTATGATACGCCCTTCCGGTCCCAATATTTCGGGTTGACATTTTATTTTGTTTTCAGTGTTATCCTTTTCACCATTTCTGAGTAATATTAATTAAGCATTTTGGAACGAGGTTCACTTTTGTTTGTGCTCTTTGTACAAATTTGTTCCTGGAGGCTTTGTATTTCTGCACCTGTAAGTGACTATTGTTTTCTCGTGGATAGTAACGTCGTGTACAGCTGAAAGATGCAGCGTGATGCTCCGAAGCATGTTGTGTACACATACAATTAAAAGCCCTTCTCTTAAAATAAAGGTTCTATTATTTTCGTCTTAATCTGTTTTTGTTTTGTTTTTCTTTTCCATTGACTAAGTATTCGAAAACGCCATTCGTCTCATGATCATAACGAATCTCCTCTACCGGATGAAACCAACATAAAGATCAGAATAACAATCATTGTGTGCAGAGGGCACCATGAATAGATCATCGTTGGGGGAGCGCCAGAAGGTATTTATGTTTTTGACACCAAAAGGCGGGTTGAAGGTGACTCCTTCCGCATTAAAGGTATGTGGATAAAATTTACGGAATCATTGGAACAGAAAAAAATTGTGTTGTGGTATGAAGACAGGAGAGGAAAGACAGCGATATATATATATATATATATATATATATATATATATATATATATATATATATCGATTTCTTTCCTGAAGAATGAGCATATCTTCAGTTTATTGTTTTCTGCCTTATGGTGAGTTAGTTGTGTGTAATTGCGCTGCTTCGTGGAATCGAATCCCCAAATCGTCAACCTATTTTGACTAATTTTCTTGTTCAGCCCGAGATTTCTCGGGTCGAAGAGGGACTAGACTGTCTAGGGCATTCTGCTCCCGCCAACACTTGAGTGGTTGTTCTTGTTCTTATTTTGGAGTCCCTTCCATCTGCTACGTGCTTCTATCTCCCGGACGAATGAAAGGTATCAATTGAAGTGATGAGGCTGAGTGGTAGCTACCTGGTATCTAGTAGACAAACATCAAATTAGGAAACAAACATTTTACAATTAAACCTTGTTTATCTAGGGTTCCACTAGACAAACCAGGGGGACCAATGTTAACTAACTTTGATGTGATCGGAAAGCGCGGTTTGTATGGATTCGAACGATGCACCCTGAATAGGAGAATTGCGTGCCCTCCCTTCACCTAAAACCCTAAGTAGCTTACCTTCCACCCACCGATTATTTATTTATTTTAGAACGTTTAACGCCCTCTTTCACCCCCTGTTGGGTCTAAACAAGCGCGAAAAGAGGTGTAAAAGATGACTTGAGAGAGAGCGCCAGTTTCTCTTGTGGCACTGGAGTCGGGGGGCGTACCGCTACTCTAGGTTTCAGTTGTAGTAGTAGCAGGGGTTATTTCCCCCACCCCTCCCGACACCATCCAACCCCTTCCGCTCTAAACGCCAATGGAGAAAAAAGTGGATAAATGAGAGTAACAAGGAGTAACAAGGAAAGGAAGTACCCTAGGAGACCTTACGGTCCATTCAAAGAGGGTACCTTTGGACTAGCAATCGAGCAGGCACATGGCTGCTCAATTATTTTGCGTCCCTAAACGGCCATTTTTCAAGACTTTGTCTAGTTTTGATTTGAACTGGTCAACAGATTTACTGTTGACCACTTCCACTGGAAGTGCGTTCCAACTACCGCATATACTGTAGGTGAAAATTTTTCCACACAGATCGCGGCTGTAACGCTGCAGTTCAAGTTTAAAGCCGTGATTTCTTGTTTTTTCCTCGCCGAGCTGGAAAATATCCCCGTAGTCGAGTCTGTTGAAGCCTCGAAGTATTTTGAAAACTTTGATGAGCTGACCACGCAGTCTACGGGTTTCCAGCGAGAACAGATTTAATTCCCTTAGTCTATCCTCATAACTTGTATGTCGGGTAGTGGGAATCAACTTGGTTGCCCTGGCTTGTACGCGTTCCAACCTTGCGATATCCTTTCGAAACGAAGGACTCAAAAATTGTACGGCATACTCCAGGTGCGGCCGAACGAGGGAGTTGTACAGACAAAGTACTATCTCCTTGTTACGGTATCCAAACTGGCGCTTTATGTAGCCTAACATCTTTTGGGCTTTCTTCTCTGCCTCGATGCACTGTTTCGAGAACTTAGGTCGCTAGTGATAGTTACACCCAAGTCCTTCTCAGTGTCACTCGATTCAAGAGCAGTGCCCTTAAGGATATACTGAGATTAGGGGTTTCTGTGGCCGATATGCATCACTTTGCATTTGTTCACGTTAAAAGGCAATTGCCACGTGTCCGACCAATCCCCAATCTTCCCAAGATCTTCCTGCAGGTGGGCAGTATTTCCATCCTTTGCAACGTTCATACCAAGCTTGGTATCGTCGGCAAATTTGGAAATCTTGGCAACCATGTCACCGTCCATGTCGTTGACGTAGATGATGAATAGTAGTGGTCCCAGGAAAAAACCTTGAGGCACCCAGCTAGTAACGGGCACCCACTCAGAAGCCTGTCCATTCACCACCACCCGTTGCCGTCTGCCACTTAACCAGTTCTCGATCCAGACAACTAATTTCCCGTCTATGCCCAGCGCTCGCACTTTTCGGATAAGGCGGCGATGTGGTACCTTATCAAAGGCTTTCTGAAAGTCTAAGTACACCACATCCACCGCCTTATCCCGATCGTGCTCACTGAACACGAAGTGGAAGAATTCCACGAGGTTCGTCAGGCATGACCGTTGCCTTCGGAAGCCGTGCTGGGAACTCCTCAGTAGCAGGTTTGACTCTAAGTACGACGTCATTTTGTCCACCATGATGCTTTCCATGAGTTTACCGACTATCGAAGTCAGACTGATAGGTCGGTAGTTTGACGGTTGGCTTCGGTCTCCTTTCTTGAAGATAGGAGTCACCTCCGCTTCACGCCAGTCTCAGGGAACGCATTCGGTCCGGATTGACATGTTGAAGATTGCGCTCAGGTGTCGTGACACTTGATCGCGCACTTTTTTTAACACTTTAGGTAGAAACCCATCCGGGCCAGGGGACTTCATTAGGTCACTGATCTTCATTTTTATTTTCCCTTCGGTGAAGTCCATATCCTCCAGCTTCCCCCCCCCCCCCGCCGAGTAGGAATCCATTGGCTGGGGGATGGGACCACACACTTCAGTAAACACTGAAGAGAAGTAGTCGTTGAGGAGGTTAGCATTTTCTGCATCTAAGTGCTTTAATGCCCCCTCCTCATTTCTCAAAGGGCCAATCGTTCGACGGATCGGTTTACGGCTATTCACATATCCAAAAAACTCCTTGGGATTCTCTTTACAGAGTCTCACCACTCGGAGTTCCTCAGACCGCTTAGCCGCCCTTATGCTGGACTTCACTCTCCTGGCTAGCCTCCGGTATTCGTCAAAGTCACCCGAGATCTTCGATTGCCAGTACACAGTTCTCTTCTTCCTAAGCAGTTGGCCGATTTCTCGATTAAACCACTTTGGTTGAACAGAAGACCGACGGGGACATTTCAGAGGGATGAAACGCGATTGAAGACTCATGAATGTGGTTTTGAAACTGTTCCACGAGTCTTCAACAGCATCGCACACTTCTAGTTTCGCGTCAGTCAGTCCAGCACGAAGACCTGCAAAGTCTGCTCTTTTCAAATCGAGTTTCTTCGATTTACTAGTTGCAGGCCCTGCCTTCGGGACTTTGACTACAAATATAATTAGTCGGTGGTCACTGCCACCGAGCTCTTCGCCAACAGAGAGGATAGTGATAAGTGTGAAAGATGTTAATACCGCAATATCAGCTCTGATCGACCTTAATTAATGGGCCAGAGAGGGGTTATGATAGGCCTCCAGGAGCTACTAGTTCATGCCCAGATCTTGGGCCTATTTCAGGGGACATTAAAAAGAGCCCATGTAAACAGAGAAGCGAATTCCGATCGGAGCCAATTCCTCAAGGTGTGGGATTTACGCCCCAAACAAATGCCCAAAGTTTCAAACGAGTTTCATGTCGCTAGTCGCTAAGCCCACATAGATTCATTCGCCAGCCTCATGCTGGCACATATGGGAAGCGACTCCCCATAATCATTTCCACATTCACCAACAGTTTTTCCCTCGACGGCGCTAAAGAAACTGCATACATCGCTTTGACATTAAAGCTGATATTTTCGTTTTTCATAAGGGTTTAAGACCTTCTTTCTCCTCTCTTTGGGCCTAATTCGACGTGAACCTGCAAGAGGGTGCCTATGTAGACTGTTACATATGGTACCTATAGTAGTAGAAGGCCCGCACCCAGGCACAAGTGCCTCCGGTAGCCTGAAACGAGGTCGAAACTACCTGGGCTTTTTCCTTCTAAACATCTCCATTATCGCTTTGCAGGCTAGTCGCTGACCGAATTTCGTCTATTCGTCCCCGGTCGTAGCTGGAGGTGGAGATTCACCCTCTCCTCCTTGGCACTGAGATAGGGATGGTATTTATCACGACTACTTTCTCTCATACCTTTCACCCTAGTACTACTTCCCGCAAGTGCGATTGCGTGCCCTACCCTCCCCATCGCCCGCAGATGGGTTCCCTCACCGCTCCTATGCCTGTAGGAGGATCTGCGACTATATATCTTCCACACATTTTCACTTGTTTTATCTTTACTCCCTTTCTCTACAGTTCTCATCCTTAAAAACCTTTTACTTGATACAGCCTCTTTGCTATTGCGCTTTAAATTCGAGAAAAAAACCCAATTGTATGTGGAAAAGAAAGTGGGAAAAACAGAAAAAAAAGACAGTGAATGAACAGGAATAAAAAACTACTTCATATCAACCCCACCAGAAGGGTACATTCACAGCCCCCAATGGTCACAAACATTCAGAAAGGCGAATTGAAACTACGCTGCAGCCATGTTCGAGTTCCGATAACTAGAAACCGGTGCTAGTACTAGAATTACCCCCTCGAGACTGCGTTAGGGATATGTTGGACACGCTAAGAGCTACAAGAATCCCAACTTCACAAATACTCTCTCGGAACACTCAGGAATAGCAGCACTGCAATGTTGATTTAGGAATAGCAGTAGATTTCGCCCCTGAACATGCTACTCTACTCTCTCGCTTTTCTCCCAATTTCAACAAACCCGAAACCGAGGATGTTCGGAGTTATGAATGAGGAGGGGGGGGGGGTTCTCTTGTACGAACTCCTCATCGGAGACCTATTATATACCCTCCTACCCTCGAATACTTATTGGGTTAACGAGACAGGGTTATCACACTCTTTATCATGAAACTGGAACTTTCCTATTATCGACAGCTATTTTTTTTTACCTTCCTGTTATGGATAGCCAATTATTTTTGCTAAAAGATTAAGTTAGGTTAGGTTAAATTATTGAAGTATTGGTGTTTTGTGAAATAACTATTTTTGTTTGAGATAACTTTGTGTTAATAACTTAACCTAACTAACTTAACCTTACTTTGCCAAATTTTTTAGTAAAAAAATATAGATAACAAATCTTTTAGTAAAAGAAATTATATATATATCAATCATTTTGTAAAATAAAATGGCGCTCGATAATAGAAAAGTGCCATAAAACTTTTACACCATTTTTACTTCTTTAGGTGTTTCCTTAACGTGCGGTCTACAACCATATTTAGTCTTTTCTGTACAGTCTACAACCCAACCTTAATCTACATAGGTGGGTTAGGTTCTGTTCTGTTGAAGACTGTACACAAAAAGATGCTTTTAAACACACACTAAAGGAACAACGTTCTTTCTATTTATCCCTTTATTCCCTTCACCTGTCTGGCTTTCTTCATTGAATAAAATTCGACCGCTAATTACACGAGCTTCTCAATGAAAAAAGGCCAGTGAATATAACTGCAGAAATCTCACGATTCAGCTGTATAATCAAACTGTTTATAAAAGGTAAATAAAAATAACTTCAGTGAAGTGGGGAGGAAACATTAATTAGTCCTGGTGTTGCACACCTACTTGATCACTTGATAAGAGCAGGAGGTGGCTGCCCCCGTTTGCCACGAGCGTGTCTTTGACAGGCATTTGTCCATCATTCGTTTTTATTATCCTTTATGTCTTGTGCTCGAAATTACAGACGCAAACTCATTTTTTGAGCAACTACCTACGGCGTACTGTGTACACGGAGGCGCGGCCCACGGCTCGCCTAGAAACAAGTGACACCGTATCGCGTTGAGGATATAAACGTCTCTCCGTCTAGGATGACGTAAGGGTGAAACTATTTGCTCGGTGCCGAGGATGAACAAGGGGCATGGGCGACTTGGAAGGGGCGGAGGGGTTAGTCACCATCGTGTGATGGGCCTTTACTGACGCAGTTTTGCCACTTTCATTTCTCAATTTGAAGGATTCGATGAAGTCATGAACACCTCTTCGAACCTGTTTCTACAATTACGAGCAAGTCTCCTTCATAGTCGGCAACCATTTAATAGATGGATATAAGAGGAAATTATAGACTCTCGCCATTGCTCTCATTGGCTTGTATTTTATTGTTTTTATGTTTAAAAGATGATTCCACTCCTAAGGCCATAACCTCAATTTCGTCTTCAGTTACCTTTTGCATTAAACAAGTGAAATTCACTAATTTTATATTTACACACAAAATCTAGTAAATCGCAATACTACGCTACATACCAATAAAACGTTTCCCAATTACCACAAATACAATAAATTCTCAACAAATTCTTCTCCCCGCCCCCTTCCCTCATTACGTCCGAGACTTTGGATTCAATGACCTCTGTGATTTGAGTAAATGAGATTCAATTTATTGTCAAGAGAATTTGACTCATTAAAGTGAATAGGGAAGCGAGAGGTCACCAAGTGGACAATGGATGCGGATTGAGAAGTAATGCGAATGGACTGAGGAAAAAAACATTGAAGTAACAAGAAATGGAAAACAACAAGAAACATGAGAACAACTCTTTTTAACCCTCGCTTTTTCGTACAAGAGGCACCTTTCGAAATACTGAGAAAAGCTTCCTACAGAAGAGCATTAATATGTACGAATTGTGGACCATGTTATGGTATTTTTGAACGGAAAAGAGATGACCCAGCCAGCCGGATTATATGTGGTTAACATAGAGCAGGCCTACAAAGACAGTGCAAATAACGTAAACCAAGAACAGTTAATATGATGGAATGGCAAAACCCCGACAAATTAATCTCCGAAAGCTGGCGAAAAGATTCCACGAAGAGTGAATCTTGCAGTTCGAGTGACGTCACATAATTTTTCACTCGCTCTTCGGATATGATTTCATTGTTATTTCTCACCCGTGATTAAGTGGTTAATCACTGAATCAGGGTAGATTAAGATTTATTTTAAGTATTAGGGAAACGGTACCTAAGCGTAAGCCTTTCATGTAGAGTACAAAAGTTAAAAAATGCCTAGAAATAAAATGTGAATAAAGAGTATAACGAGTAAGGTAAAAGTGGTAAAAAAATACTATCGAGGCCCATTCCAAATCATCCAGAGAGGAGTATTTGCCAGATAGCACAGTGATTAAAGAGTACACATACACTTCTGTGCGGTACATCATTCCCCAAATATTTTGCTTAATACATACAGTATATTAAGCAATAGGCCATAATAACTAAATGAATGTTAATGACTTTCCACAGAAGTTTGAGTTTTCATCTCTGATCCACAGCAGGCGCGTCTTTGTGACGTAGTATAAGATAGTATTGTCGAGTCGTCTTTATTCTGTGATGCCAAAATCGTTTCTCCTTTCTCTGACGATTGTTTGAATTCGATTCAGCTTTTGAATCAAGATCTAGAGCTTAGCCGTTTTGTAGGACCGGACAGGGAGGGAGAAGTTACATCAAAAAATAAATCCCTTTCACACGCTCCTTTCATAAATTCATTATTTCATCCACCACACACAAGGCGTCTTGATAATATATTGAAGTGAAAGAAAAATGACGCCCCAAAATATTCATTTGGTTTTAATTACTAGAAATAGACAAATAGTAATATAAAGGGTTCTTCACTTTATCTACTTGTTTTGCTCAATTAAAAAGTCGATAAATCGATTTGTTTACCAACGATGGCAGTAATGTTATAATGTAAACAAATGAGGAGAAAATTGAAGTTGATAGGTATATTTTAATGGAAGGATCTTAGTAAACATAATTCGTGATGTAAAAGGGACGGATTGGGGAGCCTCTTTTAGAAGTAGGATCGGTGATTGTGAAGAAGATAAAATGAAAACCGATGTCACAGAACCAAATCCCCAAACCTCACAAAGTGCTTTCATTTTGCAATTTCGAGTGTCTGTTTATGTTTATTTTAAAGGATTTATCGCCCTCATTTACCCTCGTTATGGCCTACCAAGATGGTGAAAGAACGAAGGGCGAAAAGAGCAAGAAATTAAAGCCGGTAAACATAAAAACAAAACCAACGAAGGCTGAAAATGACTCAAAATGGTAGGATGCAATGGTTACCTCCCGAGGAAAATTCGTGCAATTAGTACATTGTACTTTTAAGTAATTTTTACTCTTTCTACATCCCCTACCTCGTTAGGCAGTAGTTTTATTTTTATGTTCATTTGCTTTATTTTCCGGCTGTCTATTCTGTCCCCATTTTGGGGACGTCTGGGTTGGCCGAACCGCTAGGATGAACGATGTCCTTCGAAATATACAGTTTGAGAAACAAAATGGATAAACTTCCGTGCGATAAAATAGAAGTAAGGAAACTAGACGAAAATACTCTGATAATCTATCGGTTGAGAAGAGGCATTTCAGTTGGTAGACCTTACCTCTTCTGAGACTTATTAAAGCATTCGAGAAAACATTTGCGTGGGAGTAAAAAAAAAACAACAACTAAAAAACAGCTGTTTTAAGAAGTTTCGGTGAGATATGATGAGCTAAGAACACGTGAAAAGGAAATGCCACATATTTTAAAAGCGACAGGAGAGACGAATCGCGTCTAATTCTGAATCAGCGTTCAAAATTCTTTACCTAGATTCACCGCGATGAAATTTCTTCAAAATTAACATTCCCGATGTAGTTACTAAATCTTCAATACCAATTTTAAATTCTTTATAGTTTTTAACGGTTCCTATTCGATATATTTAATAGAGCAAAATCAAATTAATTGCCGAAATTAGTTAATTCCTAATCATGTATAAAAATAAATTGTTTAATATCTTACAATGTCACCTTCAGCCCTCCGTAGTGACTAAATTCAAACCGCAAATTTATTAATGATTTTTATTAGTATCATACTCGTATCTGAATCTCACCAAGTAATTCGAAATATGGCCACTGAAGCTATAAATATAAATTTTAGTAAATATATATGATTAAAAGTTACCACAACAATGATATTTTTGAACTTGAAGCTTTATTGAACGCCCAGGAAAGTTCAGAAAATGTTTTGTTTTGCGATTCTGTATGAATGATAGACCTCTCTTCTCAAGGGCGTTTTCTGCCACTTCTCTTTCTTGACACAAAGCTCTTGCTTAGTCTCTTGATATCGTTAGATATGATTTTAACAGCAAATCTTAAACATTTCTTTTTAGCAATTTCTCCTTGTTATATGGCTATGTGCTTCTGTAGGTTTTAGTTATATTACTAATTAGAACGATATTAATACACAATAGTTAGAAATTTAAGCTGAAACAAGAAATATTGGTTAAATTCTGATTTTAGAAAATATTTTAGTAAAAGACTAAGTAATTCAAACATATTTACAAAATACATTATTATCATACATATTT
Organism: Ceratothoa steindachneri; assembly: GCA_963969495.1. NCBI lineage: Eukaryota > Metazoa > Arthropoda > Malacostraca > Isopoda > Cymothoidae > Ceratothoa > Ceratothoa steindachneri. Next base: position 82,701,527 of record OZ018332.1, read on the forward strand.
ATGAAAAATATGATAAATTTAAAAACGTTTGATTAAATATGTTAAATATATAAATCAATAATTTATTCTTTATACTTTCGGTCAGGTGTTATGTTGCTGCCTGATGAAGATTGAATATGTTTTCGAAACAATTAATCCCTATGGCCCTGTGAACATCGAGTGACATAGATGGTCCTTACATATCAGTTGTTACTAAGGTAAGCTAAAATTTCCTCGACCCACTAACCAAACCAGACATAATATAGAAAATGAACCACTTCACTAAAGATATATTTTTGAGATCTTTGATAAGTTCCTCCCATTCATTTTTTTACCAAAGGAAGAAAAACACTAAAAGCCCAGACGAAGGTGAGAATTTAATGAAGAATGAGGGAGGAGAGTAGAGGAATAGGAACCTCGAATTGAGGGTGTATGAGAAGTAAGTGCCGTTTTAATGCTCAAATGTCCGACTGAATGCATCTTTACAATAATATAAGGAGGAGAATCATAAGAAAACAGTTGAGCGCATTCGATTGGGTGTTCTTATCCAGTGCAGATCAATCGTAGAGATGAAAAACCAAAAGCTGCAATCTTTTTGATAGTTCCTTCAACTATGTCTCCTAGTTTCATATAAAGATGTAAACATTTGGGGTGGTCTACCACAAATGATCGCTAGTAGCAACACCACAAATGGGTCCACGAATTACCTGAATGACCGTTTTCATAATGTCAACATTACATAAATAATTAAGGGCTGGCTTTTGGTAATAATTCGATAGAAATTCGTTCATCTTTAAAATAAACCTGGTTTCTTTGATTATGTTCACTCCTGTCTTGTTTTGAGAATTAATTAAAGAAGGTCTGCTGACCAAAGTCGCGTGCTCTCACTTATTCTGATTTATGACCTTACGATCTTCAAAACTTTCAATAATTCCAGGACTATCCTTGGGAGGACAATGGCAATTATATCATTCGAAAGAGAATATAAACAACATAGGGGTTTCAAATTTCGTTAGAATCGGCCGAATAGTTATGATGTTATTGCCAAATAATTCCCCGGATAACCTTAGGAGGACTTTGACAATTGTATAATTCAAAAGAGAATGCAAACAACATAAGGGTTGTAAATTTCGTTAGAATCGGCCGAATAGTTATGATGTTATTGCCAAATAATTCCCCGGATAACATTTGGAAGACTTTGAAAATTATATCAATCTAAAGAGAATGTGAAACAACATAAGAGTTTCACATTTCGTTATAATCGGCCGAATAGTTATGATGTTATTGCCAAAACAAAATAATTCCCGGGCTAACGTTGGGAGGACCTTAGCAATTATATTATTCGAAAGATTTTTTTTTCAAGGGGCTATCTGGTGACTGCCCACTTGGGCATAAGTCCCCGCAAACAAACTGCCCAGTTCTAGGCTACTTCAAAATAAAATTTTTAACAGAAACAACAATAAAAAGGGGATAACAATCAGGGAGAACGCTCGGGCGTCGAAGGAAGGTCCCCCTTCCCCCGGCGCAGGAGCCTGCGGCCTACAAAAAAACGAAAACAAACAACAATAACAAAAATTAAGTTAAATACAAGGGAGAAGGCCGGCCTCCCCCGAAAAGTCTATCAGTCCACCAGTCATGGTGCAAGCACTCGACCCGAGTACAAGAGATAGGCGGTAGCGACCCCGCCCATCCCGGTACTGGGAGAGCTAACGTGCGCGAAGATCACCCAGACTGGGACATTCAACAAGAATGTGCCGAACAGTCTGGGGGACGACGCAGTTGTCGCAATAGGGCGCAGGCGGGCGCTCCATCAAATAGCGATGCGTCACACGAGTGTGTCCGATTCGGAGACGACAGAAAGCGACCTGAAGCCGTCGCGGCATTGGGGGATAGGTCCATGGGAACAGTCGCGGCGCAATAGCACGCAACTTTAAGTTCCCTTCAAACGTCTCCCATCTTCTTTGCCAAGCGGTCCGAAGAGCTGCCCGTATTCCTGCCATGTAGTTGGTGTGAGGAAGAGTGAAACGCTGGTCCGGTTGCAGAGTCCTCGCGGACTCTTTGGCGCCCTCATCGGCGTGCTCATTCCCCGCAATTCCTACATGTCCAGGAACCCAGCAGAAGATAATCTCGACATCTGCCCGGCTCGCCAAAACCGTGGCGTCACGGATATAGCGAACCAGGGGATGCGGAGATTCCAATGCCCCGAGAGCACTCAGGGCGCTTTGTGAGTCGCTATAGATCACAATCCGGTCTCCGAACCGGGCACGTCGCGTAATATCCCGTACCGAGTGGTGTATTGCCAACAGCTTGGCCGTGAAGACCGACGCAGCGCCTGGTAGAGCCCCGCTGACTTCAAACAGAGGGGATACGGCGTGGAAGCCGACCCCCTCTTGGGACTTGGAGCCATCCGTATACACTGGCACGGTTCCAGCGTGACACGAGGTGTGCTCCAAAAAGGTCAAACGCAATACTCCCGGCGCAGTACAAGCTTTGAGAGCAGAGGCGTGGCGACAAATAGCCAATTATTCGAAAGAAAATGTAAAACAACATAAGGGTTTCAAATTTTGTTAGAATCTGCCGAATAGTTATGATGTTATTGCCAAATAATTCCCCGGATAACCTTAGGAGGACTTTGACAATTGTATAATTCAAAGGAGAATGCAAACAACATAAGGGTTTCAAATTTCGTTAGAATCGTCTGAATAGTTATGATGTTATTACCAAAAGAAAAGAAAAGCAAAACGGGTACCGACGGACAGACCTACCGACAGACCGACATAGTGAGATATAGAGTCGCACGCGACTAAAAATAGTTAATAATAATAGGCACAATCCACACTAGTTATGAAAATAAATTGACATTCTTAATTTTATTATTGTTATTGCTTTGTTCTGGCACTTTAATTTGAACAGGATATCCCTTTTCATTTTTTAGTTCAGGTCAAGTGGAGTAGCTAGGTGTCAAATAAGGACTCATATCGGTTCAAAATGGGAGCGAAAGATTCATTACTTTCATCTCCATACCCAAGTTTATCAATAATTGGGCATCAGGATACGCTAATGCCCTAGTGTGAAATAGATCGTAGGAATCGGAATCAGGAAACTACCTTTGACATCACCTATAGGTCTGCCATACGCCCAAACACATGAATGACATTTATCGACTCAACTGATTTATTGGTATGCAAACTGACGCCAAGATAATTCGTCAGAGGTCATCCAGGGGCAATGGAACTCCAAAACACATCCTAGAGATCATTGCCTCCGAACGTGTCTATCACTCATCCACGACTCTTCCCCGTTCCTCACGTCACACACCAGCTTCGTCAGCGGGAGGTCAAACTCATTCGCTTGAAACTGGAAGCCGCTCTGCTCTCAACAAAGCTGCTGCCATCCTGTTGCTCTTGATTCAGGAGCTTATTGCGACGAGCAGAGTGAGACCTTAAGAATCACAACTCGTGTGAAGCAGTGTTTTTTTTCAGTCTGTTCATCAAGAAGCTCCTCTAATCAGAGATTACCGGTCGTCAAAACTGATAAATTTTCTGTTTTGAATTCGATGTAGGATGAGGAGAAACCGGAAATCCGCTTGATTGAGAGGATCAACTGGAGGAACTTTACGCACTGTGTCCGAAAGTACTGCTACCCACTAGGTAAAGCTAAGGACTTGAAGGATTCGCCCAATGACTTTAGGGTCGGAGTCACTTGATATATCGCATTGATAATTCATGTTGGGACTGATAATATAGTTTGGAAATAGATCTGAATAACTTCTAGTGCGGTACAAACTACTACTGATAAAACTTAAAAATGAAAGTAATCATATTGTTTTGATAAGTAGAATGAAAAGAATTTAAAATGGTAGCAGTTTACTCGGGCAGGATTCATACATTACCGGGTATTGCAAATGTCCTGTTGCACTCACTACGAAGGACACAATGATAGTTTTGATTCAGTTAGACAAGTTTTTATTGTTTTAATATATAAATATGTGTTTAAAATAAATATTAATCAATATGGCCTCCCTCGGCAGTGAGTACGCAGCGGCCAAAGGTCCTACGACCAGAAGTTTATGTTTGACCCTAACCACTCTAGCACGGGTTTGGCCAAGTGGGCCGGGACACCGTCCTGTTGAAAGACGTAGTCTGCCTTCTTCGTGATCTATCTACCCAGGGCAGGTCTTTTGTGGCCAAAATGATCTTGTAATGGGCCGCAGTGAGCCTGTAACTGGCCTCGAACCACACCGGCGGCATCTTTTTACCATTCGAAATCACGACGCCGAGCATCAGCACGGAAACCGAGTGCTTGGTTGTGGTCACGTATCGAACCTTAGAGATGCTCTGGGCAAAGCCTATCACGCGGTCGTTCTGCTTGTTGATGACCGGATCTACCATGAAGCCTTTTTCATTAAAAAAATAAGAATTCAATAGCCATAAATCATCAAATTGTTGAGAAGGCAACAACAACGGTCCTGAGGTTTATATAGATGAAATAAAAAAGGAAATTTATGAAACAAATATTTTCTAAAAGTCAACCTTTTTAAAAGTGGGTGTCTTTTGTTCAAATTGAAGATAGAACGGCGAGTAATGTGATTAATGTGCTGGCTGAAACCTTGAAAAAATTAAAATCTCGCAAACAAACTTGTTGCCTAGACTTACGACGGAGTGGTCGTCATGAAAGTTGATAATGGTGTACATATACATTTGAAGTTTTCTCCGTGCGCTCATTACATTCATTGTTACCCACATTAATTGAACCTGGTAATAAAAAAAAAACGTTAAGATTTTGATTCAATTTTAATTAGCTTTGGTGTCTTCTTTGTAATGCCAGAATTCCTAATGTAACTCAAACACCTTGGAATTTCCATTATCGGATTGGTGCTAGCGTTGAAGAGACAAAAAATGAGCGAATAGAATGTTTCACAAAAATTCAGGATGATGATGTCTGGGATGATACAAGCACATGCGAATTTACTGGGTTCAAAAGAGCACTTGAAGATAGTGTTTAATTTTTGGTTGTCATTTTTTATGTTGCGCTTAAACATGCCGACATTCTATACAATGTTTTGCAAGCAAAAAAAATCTAACGGTGTTACTGCTGTGCAAGCAATAAAGGACTTTGAATCCTCTATAGGGCTCAGTGTTAGTTACTAATTTATGGAGGTACCCAACTTATATGAAGGTGAATTAAGTATCTAACTCCAAAGATAACTTCTTCACTGTGTTCTTATTTTGGCTGGGCTTAGCGAAAGTTTCAGGGTAATCGAGGTAAAGAAGGACATTGCAAAAATATCCTTTATTCTAATATTGTCCTATTAATTAACGGGGCAAGCGGCACGTCACGAAGTTACTATGCGGGCGACTAGCAGTCTATATATATTCAACGCGAAGTATTAAATTCTGGAGCGACAAGACTTAGTGAATTTAAAAGGGGGAACGTGAACGAGATAATCTTCTTAACGACAGCAATCTAATACTCTTAATAATACAATAATAATTCTAAGTGAGCCTTTCCGACTATATAAATATGCTTATTTTCTAGAGGACGTGGCCTAGAATCGTCCGTGGGATGAGCTTCAGTTGTCGAGTTCATTGTTCTCCACCTTTAAGGTGGAGCTACCGAAAGCTGTGTATGTCAAATTACTTACATATCCCAAGTTTTATCTATATAACAGGATGCGCTTGTCGCAGCTTTGTGATACATTTCCTTTTGGTCAACGGGTGTATTTACCCCAGTGCTTCGTAGACTTCTGTTTTTTGATAAATCTATTCCGAGATGCGAATTTTTTGTTTATGCGTTGTCTTATTGACGCAGGTGTATCTGATCTTTCGCACGTTCTTATATTCGTGTGACCCGCACGCACTTCCAACGGTCGCTTGGCTTCTATATATATACATTAACAAATATATTTACATTTCTTATTTTTTTAATTCAAATTCATAGATGCAAATTAATTTATACATTCTTATTTCCTTATTCCAATTTTAGACATATTATTTTATATGTGTGGAGTATGCTGGGATTTAATAAGACCACCGCGCGTTAATTTTGTGGAGGTTTTCGCTGGGCCTATTTAATCCTGCAATTTGGTGTCAGTAGCCTACCTATTACATAATCTGATCACCGCAATTACATAAACAAACACATAGAAATTCCTTATTGTTACAACGCCCCGATACAACATTACATTAATAGCATTAATATTCCCATTATTAATATTTCTTAGTGTTATTATTAACAATTAGTATTCTGTTATTAACAACATTAATCTAATTTATGCGTATTATTACTATTATTGATATTAGTATATTACTATCTCTATTTAGCCCCCATTTACATATGTAAATTTCTTCATAAAATGCCAGCCTTGATATTCCGAACATTTAGCATTACATTATTTGCATTTAGAACATTATAAACTACGTGATACTTCTTACACATGGCCGGATAGCTATGACCTCGTTCAGCTATGTGTCCACTATGTTTATATAAGGGTCGACATAAGAGGGGTGGTCAATAAGTTTTGCAATTCGGATATAAGGAAACGAGATATGAGGAAAAGTGTTTATTATTTTTCAATATAACTACCCTCGACTTCAATGCACTTGCGCCACTTGTCCCCGAGGCTTCGAATTCCCGACAACCAGAAATCTCCCGACTGCTGTTCAATCCACTCCTGGACGGCGAACTGGACATCTTCATCACCCCCAAATCGGCGTTCACGCAGTGCATCCTTGATCTGGCGGAATAAAAAGTAGTTGCTAGGGGCCAGATCTGGACTGTAGGGGGGATGGTTGAGCTCCTCGAATCCGCACTCGCGCAGGGCAGCTCGTGCAACTCTGGCCTTGTGGACTTTGACAACGTTGAAGTCGATCATGGGGCGTGAGGTTTATAGGGACCCAACGGGCAGAGACCTTGGTCATGGCCAAATTGTCGTGGATGACGTTGATAACACTTCCAAGTTCTCGCTCGATTTCTTCGACCTTCACCCGTCGATTTTCGAGGATCATCCTCTTCTCACGTCTGACGGACGTCCTGGACGAGGGTTATCTTCAAGGGACTAACGACCATGGTGGAACTACCTATTCCAGCGAGCAATGGTTGCATAGGAAGGGGCGGTGTCGGTGTACACTGCAACCATGTGTTCATGGATCTCTTTTGCATTCTTGCCTTCCTTGGTAAAAATTTTTGATCACTGCGCGGTGCTCAACTTTCTCCATTGTTGAAAAATTTGTGACTGACGATCTGCAATCAGCTACTGCTTCTTAAATAACGAGGCAGGAGCGTGCGGCCGCAGGTCCTGGCTTGTCATAACTTGTCCTAACACCTACACAAACAGCCATCCCTCTTCCTCCGTTTTTCCCTACCGATTCGCAAAACTTATTGACCGCCTCTCATACTCCCAGTATTTAAGTCTCATCTGAGGATGGAATTTAGCTTAAAACCGAAAGTTTTGCGAATAAAAGATTTAAGCTCGGTCGTGCATTATTCTTTAGTGAATGAAAACGTCTTGGAGATTTTAGATATGATCATTTTCTTTAACAAAAAGTTGATGAACCGACGCGTGGCTATGCAGTTAGGATTTAATTTTAACCACTAACGAAAGTTTCTTGAAAATTTTATTTTGCCGAATCATTGAAAAATAGCGATAATCACATAATTATTTTTAATACCAATAGTTTTCTAATTATTAAGAAAATTCCTCGGTTAATTCCAAACTTTAAATCTCGTAATTTTGCTCTCTTCCGCGATCATTTAAAACGCATAAATTGGGACGAAATGTTGAAGATTCGTACTGCAGCACATAACACGACATAGAGACACTTAAAGGATGAATACAGGCACATAACCGACGCTATGAAATTTTAAAGTTTAGCAATGCTGTTGAACAAGAGAATCAATATATTTCTTAGCGTCTTTTCTTTTTACATGTAGCGCAAGTAAAGCTAAGAGGATTTAGTTGAAGGAACTAGCATCGGCATCGAAAGGCGAACCTAAAAGATTTTATAAAGACGTAAATAATGGTAAATCAATAAGGAGATGCAGCAGCCTCATAGATGATACTCAAGGTGTGGTAAGTGACAGTCCGATCCATGGACGGAAGGCGTCAAATAAATACTTTGGAAGAGTCTTTATCATGAATCGCAACTCTAATTTATCGACAATCTCAGAGTAATGAATTTTGAGGATGACAGAACTCTTTCAAATATTAATATAACCGAAAACGAAAAAAACTCTAAATATTAATAAAATCTACTCAATTCATCTTTAAAAAATAGAAAATTAAGAAGCAAAAGCATTTGTAAATTTTTTTTGGACAAATCAACGTGTTTAAAGAAGTAAATATGACTGATTAAAAAGAAGAAGTATCAAACGTAATTCTGGGAATTTGGGACCGATTAACTTAACTTCCGTGGATGGCAACCGCTTGGATTCTATTTTTAGGGGCAGAATCATGGGGTCCAAAAACTTAATTAACGATACTCATCATGTTTTTCGGCGGCAGCGCTCATGTTTAAGGAACATGTTGGAAATTTTTGACGAAATTAAAAGATACATAAGGAGTTACTCTTCCCTACCCTGACCAGGGAAGAATGGACAAAGGCTGGTTGGCGACTAGCCTGCAATATTAGCCTCTGGCCAAGAAAATAGATGAGGAAAAGCTTGTAAAGAAAGTGGCGGAAAAGGGGTAAAATGTAGATGTCGAAAAGAAATAAAGCCTAGGTAGTCTGAATCTAGTTTGAGATTGTCGTGGGTATTGGGGTCTGCGAAGTGCCTCTTTTGGAGGTACCAGATGTAACAGACTACACGAGCCTCCCCCCGTCCTTTCGGGTCTGATAAAAATAAATGCATACGGTAAGAGGGAAGCTGCATTTAAATGGATCGAGAAAAGGTTGGCCGAGCGCAGGCAGTCATGGTAAATGGGCTTAGCTCAAGCCAGCACCTGCGGTCTCCCTCAGTGAAAGGCTCTGTGTCCATTCTTGTTTATAGTCTATAGCAACAATCTTAACAGTAATTCCCTATGCAAAACTTTGAAATTTGTGGATTAAACCTAATAAGGAAATAGAAAGGAATATCCCAGTGATGTAGTAAATTTATAAAGTGACTTAGTGTAATGCGTTGAAAAATGCCAGAGGAAGTTCAATGTACACTCGCCTCCTCCCCGCTGCTAGACCATAAAAATTCAAAACAATGTTTTGAAGCAGCTCATAGACTTCGAGTTACATAGCCAAGCGTTTTTATTTAAATAAAAATAGGGTGTATTCCCAAGGGATAAACCGCTAGTCAGAGGTTAATTGGAATATAGGGGTCAATTTTGGTGTCTTCATCTGCGAAAATCCATCCTAAATCGCGTTCAACGTAGAGCGACGAAATTAATGTCTGATCTTGGTAATGAATCAAATGAAAGAAACAGACCTTTATTAGCTTTCACGAGAAAATTGTCCTTTCGTGGTCAATTCATCGGTCTTTAAAATGGTAAAGGGTTTATTAATATAAAGTATAGGTTGTTATTTGAGTTAGATAACCAAGCGGCCACTCGAAATAACGGCTTCAAGCTTATTAACAAAAGATTTAGCACTGCGATAACACAACACTTTTATCTTATAAATTCACTCAGAAATGTAATCATTTACCCTCGCGTCGTTGGAGGCATTTCAGTCAATGTTTAAAAATGGACTTGATAAAAAATTACTTTAACCCATAAAATGCCAAAAAGTAACATTGGGTATATATGTACAGGGGTTTTCAGGTAAGTGGATACAAATTGTACACGAGAAATGAAAAAAAAAGGTTGTGTACCAAACGTAACAATATATTCTTATGAGAATTTACACAAAAATAGAAAGATATATATAGTTGAAAAATAATTAGAAATGGCCATCATCATCTAACTTCGCGACCTTCTCCAGGCGAGACCTGAATTGGTTGCATGCCCTGTTCAGGGAGTCCCTGTCAATGGGTGGCGTACCTCGATACAATGGTGGCCCTCAAGAGATCCTAAAGTGTTGTGAATAACCTTGTTAACATCATTCACAACAACGGAGGAACTGGGCGGTCACAAGTTTAGAGACCAGTGTTGCGGGACGCTGTTGAACAATCACGCCTGCGTCCTTTTTTTGCCTTGTGTGAGGAAGCAGAGTGCTGCTGGAAAACGTATGTCCTTCTCGCGGGTACTTAGTGTATCCAAAGCTTGACTACGGTCTCCAGAGCCTTAATGTACACGTCAGTATTGACCCTGAGACTCTGAGGGAAGAGGTGAGGAAGTATAATGTTGCCCTCGCTGCTGACCACGCCCAGGACCCACAGAGAGACGGGAAGTTTACTATGCAACTCCTTTACGCTTCTCCCGGTGCGGAAGGCGCGAGCGAGTATGGCGTACCGTTTGTCGATTTGATCTGGCATTCTCAGGGAAAACCTCGCGTGTAGGTATATATTATATCCCTTCTTTTCATCAACTCTACTCTTCTCTACCCACTTTTATTGGACGTACCATTCGTGGATCTTTGATCTTCGTTGGTCTGCATCCATTAATTCCTCATCCATTGGGTAATATTTCTTTTCAGCGCCCGCATTTCATTCCCACATTCTTGCACCCTGTAAAACCCGTTAATTAATTATCCATTTGAGCCTCTCTCACTCTTCATGCAGACGATACTTTCACTTCAACACTAAATTTGGTATTAAAATCAGCCCAGTACTGCACTAAACACTAACCTTTCCCCCCACAAGGCGTAAAGGGGTGCCTTGTGTAATATGTTACACCTGGCACTTATAAGCACGGAACGACCAGTGTTCACGGTAGTCTGAAACTAGATTTATACTACGCGTTTGTTTTTTTACTAGACATCTCTATTTTACCCCATTTTCGCCAATTTTCTTACAAACCTCTTTTCAGCTATTTTTCTTGTCTGACAGCTAATTTTGCAGGCTAGTCACCGAACGGATGTCATCCACTTTCCTTGTTTAGAGCTATGAGAGGGGCGGTGGCCCCCTCCATTTACTTCTTATTTTTATGCAAATAATAACATTTCTTATTCAGCTTTAGTAGCTAGACAATGTTCAGCAGTTTTCCACACTTGCATACCTTACAACACGACATCGCATCAAATTTACTACACTATCTGCAAAGAAGTGACAGGTGTATCATAGGCAAACATGTTTTAATTGTAATATATTGTAATATATACGAATGCGTACCCTCTTGGCCCCAACGTCCACAGGTGGTTGTATACATATACATATATATATATATATGTATAACTGAATCACGAAAATAAGGAACGTGAGGAATTTATGAATAACGTTACAGCCACGAGGAAAATGAAACAACGGAGAACTGCGAGGCCTTTCAACTATATATATATATATATATATATATATATATATATATATATATATATATATATATATATATATATATATATATATATATATAAATTCCACACATTTCCACTTCCTCCATCTTCGTTACTTTTTTATAAATCTTTCCTTATATACCTTTTGTCGGATTTGCCCTCGTTGTTTTTCTCTTTAATGATTTCTCTATTAATATAGTTCATACCGACTACCCGTTTTTAAAAACCACTTTTGAACTGCCCATTAAACTTCTGCCTTAACACTTCAGTGTTGTAGTTATCACTCATTATTGCCACCCAAAAGTGAATCATATTCATATTTGCTTCAGTCTCTTCTGCATTCTTAAAAATACTCCCATTACTGTTTACACCTATCTGAAATTTTCCGCTTATTCGCGATGCAATCAACCGTCAATTTTGGAGTTATTTCCAAATCAATTTACAGGAACCAAAAACTGAACTGAAATTATCGATTATCGCTAGTTTGGAACCAAAAGTATCGGCGACACCGATTAATCGATAACGCGGGAAAAAATATCGGATAACCCGATATCGTTATCGCGATAACGCCCACCTTTGCAAATAACAATATCTAAATAACACATAACAACGAAAAAAAGGACAAAGGCTAAAAAAATAACAACAACGAGAAAAGGCAAGAAGGAAGCTCCGGCGTTGAGGGTAGGACCGCCTCCCCCCGGGGCAGGAACATGCGACCTACAAAAAAAAATACACTAAAAGGCCAAAATATCGTGAAGTCTACAAGTCGGTGTGCACGAACTGTCTCGAGTACAAGGGATAAGCGGTAGCGACTTTGCTTGTCCCGGTACCAGGACAGGTAACGTGCGCCGAGATCACCTAGACTAGGACATTCGATAAGAATGCGTCGAACAGTCTGGAGGACAACGCAGTTTTCACAGTCTGGCGCAGGAGAGCGCTGAATCAAATAGCGTTGCGTCCCGCGAGTGTATCCAATTCAGAGACGACAAAGAGCAACCTGAAGCCGTCGTGGCATTCGGGAAGTAGGTCCATATGAACAGTCGCGGCGCAATGCCAAGCAGCCCGGAGGCTGCCCGTATTCCTGCCATGTATTTAGTGTGAGAAAGAGCGAAACGCTGGTCTGATCGCTCAGTCCTCGCGGATTCTTTGGCGCCATCATCAGCGCGATTATTCCCCACAATTCCTACATGTCCAGGAACCCAGAAGAAGATAATACTCGACATCCGCCTGGTTCGCCAAAACCGTGGCGTCACGGATATCGCGAACCAAGGGATGTGGAAATTCCAATGCCCCGAGAGCACTCAGGGCGCTTGTGAGTCGCTATAAATCACAATCCTCTCTCCATACCGGGCACGTCGCGTTATCTCCCGTACCGAGCGGTGTATTGCAACTAACTTAGCTGTGAAGACAGACGAAGCGCTTGGCAGAGCCCCGCTGATTTCGAACAGAGGGGATACGGCGTGAAAACTGAAACCAATTGGGACTTAGAGCAATCCGTATACACTGACAGGGCTCTAGCATGACACGCAGTGTGATCCAAAAGGGACGAACGCAATACTCTCGACACTGTAGAAGCTTTGGTAGCAAAGTCGCGGCCACAAATAGTCAAAGGTAGTATCCTCCAGGGTGGCGTTCTAGGCAGAACCATGGGCGCCACCGGCATAAGAGCTATACCTATCTCTCGAAGGAGTTTCCTAGCCCTAAAAACAAAGGGCTTAGGGTATGACTGGCGTGTCTCGGCGGCATAGGCAACGTCGAGATCAACTACATATGCAGTGAGAGCTGTTGGCGACTAAGGGGGGTGCTGGACTCGCGCGTACAGGCGAATAATACACTGTGGACGGCGCAGAGCTAGTGGCATATCCCTAGCATCAAAAAGTAGGCTCTAAGTGGGGGAACTGCGAAAGGCAGTGGTCGCCAGGCGAAGGCAAGTGTGATGGATCGAGCCTACATTCTGCAATCCACGCTCGGCTGCAGATGCATAAAACTCGTATCCGTAGTCGAGCTTCGAATGAAGAAAAGATCGATAAAAAAGTAAGGCAGTAGCCATATCAGCGCCTTAGTCGCTTAACGCCACGGAACGGAGAATATCCATGGCACGGGTACAAGAGACCCTGAGGCTGCAAATATGAGCATCCCAGGTGAGGTGTTGGTCAACTACAAGACCAAGGATACGGTGCAAGTCCACCACTCTTCAACTGAGATAGAGATATCAGTCATTTCCTGAAATGAAAACCACGGCGCCCGCGCCAAACACCACCGGGGCGGGCTCTTAGGTGGCAGCGGCCCAAAAAATCATACTTGAATGGGATCACTACTATGGAGCTCATTGATCACCCCAACCTAAAATCATGCTGGGCACCTGGAAAGCACAAAGATAGATAGAGGCCGAAGAATCAAGCGGTACTCGAGCAGCCAGAAAAATCAAGCGGTCCTCGGACACCCATCTCCAGCTTGTCGATGAGGTCGGCAATGACTTGACCCATGGGATTAAAAGAGTAGTCTCCCCAGAGGGCATGTCTACTTTTCAGATCTCCGAGCAAGAGAAAAGGCCTCGGCAACTGTGCTATGACGCGACGGAACTAACAGTATACATACTATCCCGATGCAGCTGCACAGCTACTGCCTGAAAGGAGGTATCTAAAGAAAATAGAAGAACGGAGACATCATGCCGGGTGTAAATCGCACATCCTCCCTCCTGCCCTTCCCCATCCCGTGGTGGTTGGGTCGCAAAACCCTTATACCCCGAGAGGGTAGGCAAGGGGCACGCGCCCAGCATGGTCTCCTACAAAAAGATAGCTAACGGAAACGGGACGAGACAAGCCTCGGCAGATCCTCCCAGATGACCAGGAGTCCGTATCAATTCCATTTAAGGAATATGCCCTCCAGGCCCCCTCGGATGAGATGCGGGAATGGCCGTACGCTTCCCGGAAGCAGAAATCTGGGCTCTGTTGGCCGCACAATGAGCTCAAGGCGCTGTCGCCTTCGATGACTTATCGGGGGAGGTTGCGATCACCATGCGAGTCTTTTCCTCCCTTTGCCTCGAAACGTTAGTCCCACTTTTGGAGGACCCACCCAGCTTACCACTGGGTGTGGACTAAGGAGCCGATGCTCCTTTAGTTCTGTCCTCCTTTCGGGGGGCAGCTTTAGGAAGCCCGGAAGACTGCCTCACGACCATCTTCAGGGGTGTTGCCTCCTGTGAGTCTAACGATTCGGTGGAGGCGCGCGGTCATTTCGCCTTACGGGAAACGGTCACTCTGGGGGAAGGGAGGTGACCCCTCGTTTTAGTTGGGGCTGGGTCTGAACCCTTTGTTCCACCAGCTTTACCAGGGGAGCGCCAGAACCAAGTCCTTTGCATCGCAAAATAAGAGACGATCCTGGGCTTAAATGGTCAGGATTTCCTCCTCAAGGAGATACGCTCCCCATTGTTTCGAAGAAATGGAGTGCGGCTCTCCGCAATTGACAAATTTGGCCACACACGATTTGGACTTATTGTGTGCGGCCTTAGAGCAACCTACACAGACTTCGGGTAACCCCGACTTTGCGCGTCTACAAGAGCGATTTGTATGGCCGAAGTGGTGACAGTTTAGCACCTCCGCGGCAGTGGCACGAATGCCTTCACGCGGTAGCGATACCAACCAGCACGCACCGACTCAGGGAGCTTGTCACAGTCGAACGTGAAGAAGAGTGTAGGGGTGGGTCTCGAGGCCCCCCTCTGTTTTCTCATCACACGTTCGACCTTTACCGCCTCAGGGTCGGCCAGCTCTAAGGTGATGAAATCTATGGGATAGTCCACGAGTGAGTGCGGCGCCGCACTCACTCACAGGCATGCTATCTAGTGTCTGAAGGGCACTAATCATGGCCGCCTTCGAGGAATTAGCTGCATTCGCCAAAAGGCTCTCGTGCAAAGAAACGGGTCACCTTCGGCTCTCTACGCATCCCACTAGCTAAAGCTATCATCTGATAGATCATTTTGCTCTTAGCCAACATGCTTCTATCAGTAGAGCGAATAACAAGGACGCATTTGAAGCCAACCAGCTCGAAAACGCCAGGTAGCCTCTAAATGAGTGGCCCCAACGTAATCGAGGCTCAGCTCTGCGCACTTTGAGTCTTAGTCTGGGGTTTGCCACCCTGGGAGCAACGGGGCCTGGCGTGCTGATCTTGGCTTTGCTGCATACCAAAGTGGCAGCAGACCCGTCCGATCCCGTGGCCTCCGCGGAAGGAGAGGAGCCCCAAGTGTTTTTAGTCTTCTTTCGGGTTCTTTTATTTTTAGGAGAGGACGGCGGGGAATGAACCCACTTTTCCCCTCTAGGCCAAATGGACCGGCCTCAGCCAAATCCTTCTCTGAAATGGATTAGGTCCTGGCTGTCACAGGGGCACAGCCCGGGGGAGGTAATTGATCATCTCTTTGTAAGGCCTCGAGGCCCGAGCAGTCTAAGGAGGATCCTACACAGGGGCGGACACGAGTTCAGTGCTTAGCACTGAGCCCGTGTTCGACCCCGTGGGAGGACCTTTTATCTGGGACTGGGTTACCTCTGGGACAATGTATATCTCAAGGAGGTCCTCCACGTGGCCCCCCTCCCCCCAAGGCATTACAGGTCCCAGTCGAGGTACCTTTAGTCATCTTATCGTTGGCCAGCAAACCGGTATCTTTCGGGGAATAGAGGGGGGCACGTACGGTGCCTCCTTCTAAGTTCATTATGCGCGCCCGCAGGTCTTTGGAAGGCATGGACCGACGGGCCCTGATTTCCCTCGCCTCCCTAAGGGGGTTGACTCTATCGTGCCGCTCCTACCGGGAGTAATCAATTATGGGCCGCCAACCTGCCTTCTTGGAAGTCCACCTGGAAAGCAAAGGAAGGACTGCCGCTGTAAAAATCGAGTCGACCATGGCGACTCCAAAGAAGAGGGTGAGGTGGATTCCTCTACATCCGTATCCAAATAAGAGGAGTAAACCTCCTCTCTGGCAGAAGAGATTTGGACGGTCCCCTGTGAAAGCACAAGGGGGGCGGGCCATTAATTTTATCGGTTGGGCTGCCCAAGGGCTGCCCCAACGATGTTACAGTGGAAGTAGTTTTATTTATTATTTTTATCATCATTGGGCATTGTGACCATGCAATTGTAATGGAACGCAAACGCTCATCACCCAACGCAGAAGCCTGCTCTGCGATGGGTGAACACGGAGCCGGCAGAACCAGCTGCCACCATTTGAGGCCACTCCTCCTGCCCAGTGACCTGGCATCCCATCAGCATGGCGGCTCCACCTTGGGCACGTGGGCACGGCGTAAAAATTGATAGACAGATAAAGGAGGAAGAAAGAGTAAGGTTTGGGTGGGGATGAAGCAGGTTTCTAAAAATCCACCTTCCCAGGCAGGAGCTAGGGGGTGAGGGAACGTTTTCCCCTCCCCTTTTAGCCCCAATCCGGGATAGTGTTCGAGAAGAAGTTGGTCGGCCTCTTCCCTGTGAAATTAGAGGCCGACCAGAGAAAGTTGTGGGAAAGGTTATAGGAAAAATGAGGAAGTAGGGTAAAAACCAAAGGCTGCCAGAAAGAAGAAGAGGCTAATCTGGGGCCGGACGGGGCCAATCACGTCTTGATCATGCAATTCCTCATTCCTATCTATTTTACATCTTGATTCATCCTAGCATCTAATCAATAAGTACTACCACAGTGATCTGGTAAGATCTCACTATACCTATCCCAGAGTCCCTCAGAATTTTCACGTCACACACTGTTTCTAGTATATCCTTACTCACCACGGAGGAGATCACTCCCATTCACATGCCACTTTTCCATGAATATTTGTGTATACGATCATCTTTTCTATTCTCTCATTTTCGATTCGTCGATTAAGCTACATCATTCACCGTCTTTTCGCAGCCTCATTTTGAATGTTTTCCCTAAACCTGCAGCAATAGCTCACAGCTCCTGCAAAATTCGATTTCTGCATAAGCTCTATCGGATTCGTCTATAGGTAACTAACTGCACATAAACTAAATCATGAACCAACTCCCGAGATTCTCCATTAAAGTCTCGGAGGTTTTGAAGCATCGGGGTCCTAGTAATGTACATTTGAAGAATGGACGTGCCAAAATAAGAGTCTGAATATCGAAAATTAAAATATTTTTTAATTTGTGAGAAAATGGTAAGATAATAAAGTAAATATTATTTATTTATTTCAGAATGTTTAACACCTGTGACCGTATGCTGGATCTGTACAGGCGCGGAAAAAGAAAAACAGAGTGGAAAAGAGAGAGAGAGAGAGAGAGAGAGAGAGAGAGAGAGAGAGAGAGAGAGAGAGAGAGAGAGTGTGTTACAAGTAGTTACGAGGAAAGGAAGTATTACACAAGAGACCATTCGGTCCATTACCACGGAAGTACTTATGTTTTGATTCTAAATATATACAATACAACGTATGAGACATAGGATAGTAACACGATCAAGTCTCTCCCCACCCACCTCTCCCACCCGTTTCCGGGCTTGGAATAGTGAGATATATACCTGTTAATGTTGAAAAATAGTCAAGACCAGGAATTTTTAACAGGAAAGCAAGAACACATTAATATATACATAACATATCTTACTAATCTAAAATTTGAACATGCTCTTTTTCTTTTTTATCAGCATGCAATGATTTGTCACTTATTATCTAATAATTTTGCTTACAAAATCCAGAGAGAGGGAGAAAGAGAGAGAGAGCGCAAATCAGTTTGTCCCGCGGCTATTGGGGTCAGTAGGGAGTGCCGCTCCTCCAAGTTTCAGTGTAGTGGGGGCATTACCCATGTCGCCCCCATCCTTGCGTGGTTAAATGTAGGTTACAGAAATAGTTTTCGGCAAATGCATCACAAATGAATTTTGCTTATGTTTTTCATGAAAAATAAACGCTAGTAAATAGGAATGCGAGAAGTCTGTTCTTTAGTTATTTGTATTTTTATTTTAGCCTTGTGTTTATTACGGTAAGAGCCTTCCTGCTTATTATGGACGCCTGATTGTGTTACTACAGAATTTAGCGAATGTTTCACAGTTCTAAGCATATTTCTCTGCTCACGATTTTTCAGTAGGCTTTCCATTCGCCGGAGGGAATAGTTAAGCCTCGCCCTTTTGTCTATTGTTCAAATGGGTAAATTCGAAAATATCCCTACTAAAATAATAAGGCCTAAACTAACCTAACCTAAACATACATGAAAATTAGGCTAGGATAGGTTAAGCCCAGACATTTTAATCTGGTTATTTTCAAATTAGTCCATTCGCTCAATAGTGGCACCAGTTTTGCCTATTTGAAAAATAACGCTCTTTTGGTCAATTGGGACCACTATTCTTCAAAAGCCTCAAGTCTTGGAATTATGTTATTACATTTAGGTGAAACTGCAATGATGAATTGCATCTTAAAATAAACGTTCTGTGCTTTAGAAAAACTCAAGAATACTATCTCAAACTATTACCCAAATCACCATGATAATGTTTTAACTCCACCTGTTTATACTGATTTTTAAAAAAAAAATATGACAGGATTAGGTAAATATTTCTATTCTTTTAGCTATTGGGACTTTAAATCAATTTAACAATACAATACACCTGGATTTTTAGACGAGACATGAAAAATGGAAACACCTAAATATTGCAATGTACCTTTTAGAAGGATCAAATACATTAAATATGAAGTAAATTGCGGGAATTTCACGAACGCAATATATTCCTTACCTATAGTAACTCTGATAGTAGGTATCATAGTAAGCTGCGTAGTACTCGTGCAGAAGCTTCTCATAATCCAACGGGTCCAGCAGATCCAAAGATTCCAGATTAGATAGATCGGAGAAGTCATCTCCCTCAGTGTAGGTGTGGCGACGAGGATCCTCACAAGGCCTGCTGGTAAAAGGAAATGAATCACTATAGTGCAGGAAAATAGTCCTTCGCTCCAGCTAACGTCAACTAGTGTGTCCTAAAATCAAATTGCGGCTATCCTTCATTTTCAAAGAAGAGTGACTTGTAATTACATCTACTGCGGTACAATTACTCCTGTTCATTAATAAATCGGGGTCAGAATATAGGGATGAGAATTAAAATTAGCAGAATTAAAATTAATCCCTAAAGGGATTAAGAAATTCTATCTCCTACAGTTCCTGATTTTCGTAACCATTTTCGTCGAATGGCCATATCGCAAGACAGAAAATCCCACAAGGACAAGATCGAGAGTCGGGATCTTGCAGAGTATCATGATAAATTCCCTTAGTCTCCAAACTCGCCGCCTACTGGCTCTTAGACCCGCCAGATGCACAAATTCCTACCCATTGACCCCCTTTTGATTTTTCGTACGCGCTTCTCTCTGAGTTTCATATACTCTTATTTCATTATATCACGGATTAACAAAGATCTGTTGTACATAACGGATTAGAAGATTTGGGTACTCTATAGATCCTGATAACCCTAAAAGTCTTCTCTTTTGGCTACTTTAGCTCTGTTGCATCTTTACCATTAAGTGCCTTCTTGTCCCCAATGTCGCTTTTAGCAGCCTTATAAAAAAAAAGTGCTTATTAAAGTTGTTTCAATTATTTTAAATTTGCCACAAGTACTTTAAAGATAAATGTGGTGATGCCTAGGCATTTTTAAGTTGTATAAATGCCTAGGCACTTTTTAATCTTGCGTTGACTAGGCCTTTTTTAAGGTACATTTTGTTACAACCCTTCATTCGTGATGGTAGCAAGTGAAACACAGAAAACACAATGGAAAAGTATGAAAGGATCGGAAATAAATTACTTTAGGTTTGATAAAGATAGTTAACTCTTCCGGAGGAGGTGGCTGAAATCTGTTTTAGTTCTCGGATGTCCTCGTGAGTTGTAAGGAAGCTAAAAAGGAAACGTTTGTGTTTGAAGTTTGAATCTCAAAGTTTAATGCCAAGACAAACCAAGGACCAATCCTCTCATCTTATTCCCTACGATTAGGTGAGAGAAGTAAAGGGATGATAGTTAGGTAGATAGCATGATAGTTTTGGTGGGGTATGTGTATGTGGAAATGTGAGTATGTATAGTGAGTATATATTTACCAGGAGACTGGCTGTTCTTCTTTCTTTGATAAATTTTAATTTTGTCTTTTCTTGTAAGCTTTGCTTGGGTGTACCTTTTTCGGGTATGCTAGTTCTAATTCACTTATTTATATAAATTTTCACGAATATATGTATATATATATATATATATATATATATATATATATATATATATATATATATATATATATATATATATATATATATATAATTATCTATCCGTTGCTTCTAATTACTGTTTTCCATGTCCTTTTATCTTCTTGTGGTTATTTTAGGCATTCATGCCTTTGTCTTTTGTTTCTTGCTTGGGTTTTCTTGTTTCTATCTTTTCTTGTATTTATGCTTATGTATGTATTTCTTGTTCCGCTTGCCGTAGGTGGAGCATATTGCTTAGGAACCGCATCTGACTATAATTTTCTTTCTATATTCTCAAATCTCTTCTCATCTCCGGATGTTTTTCTTCGATCTTTTCCCATATTTTCTTTGCCCTATTTTCCAGGGTTAGGTTTATCGGGTCGATACCCGCTATTTTTATTAAGTCTCTGATGCATTTTCTTTCTATTTTTATTGTATTTGTTATTAAGTACGTCACTTTATTTTGTATCCTTTGCAATTTATTCTTATTGGATTTCGAAATAGTGTGCAATGGGACCGGTGGGTATACTAAGACTGATTCTATGAAAGCTTTGTATAAAGTCATCTTCCGTTTTACGTTCATATTGTTTAAAGTGTGTAGCAGTCTTTGGCCGCCTCTGGCTTTGCCTATCCTCGCCTTTCCAATGTGCAGTCCCAGCACACTTCCCTCTGTCGCGTATAGTTTGTGCCGTCGACAGTGATTTGGTCCTTTTTGAGTCTCATTATTGGTATGATTTTGAACTTATGGATGTTGGTTTTTATTTTCCATTTGTTTTCGTAATCGTTTATACTTTTTATTTGTCTTTCGGTTGTTCTGGCCTGCCATCTTGGGTTCGTGGATCTTGATGGAATTATTTGTCTGATATCATCCGCGTACTGGATGTTTAAGCATCCCGGTCTTATTGGGAGCGGAAGATCAGCCGTGAAGATCGCGTAAGAGGTGGTGCTCATGCACCCCCGTTGTGGGACCCCCGTCTATAAACTAAAAAACGGCCCCACCTGCTCATCGATGGAGACGTAGTCTTCCCTATTGGTGACATAGTCAGCCAACATTCTCTCCATCTTGATGCCGAGACCCAGTTGAAGGAGCTTATATTTAAGTCCTTCAACCCAGACCTTGTCGAAGTCGAAGGCCTTGACATCGCGGAAGACCACGTCCACGTATCCCTTTTCTGCTTTAGTTTGTGTGATTTTCTCTGTTATTATAGCTATTGCCGTGGTTGAGTTGCTTTCCTTTGGGAAACCAAATTGGTGTTCGTTATATTTTCCGTTTTCTTCTAGGAAATCGACTAATCTCTGATTCAATATCTTTTCGAGGATCTTAACCAGGAAGTTTAATAGAGATATTGGCCTAAAGCTTGAGACTAGGTGATATGGCTTTCCTTATTTCAGCAGGAAGACCATTTTTGCTGTCTTAAACCTGTCTGGGTAAGCTCCCATGTTAAGATATGCATTGAATAGGTCGGTGATTGCTTTAATTATGTTCCCTGGAGCTTTTTCATAATTATATTTTTGTGAGCCCGGTGCACTTTTCAGTTCTTCTTCTGTGATCTATGCCCCTAGTCTTTCGTTATCTTGTGTGCCATAATCCACTCTTCTTTCTGGGGTAAATCTATGCCTGTTATTTTGTATGAATGTGTTTACTCTTTCTTCGGTTTCACCATCGTATCGTTGATCGTCTTCTTCACCGATGGAATAGACTTTGCCCGAGTACTCCTTAAATTTGTCTGCTGTTTTCTAAATGCTATTTAAGTATTCTCCTTGTTCATTCATTATTTGAACTTTCTTCCTGGGAGGTCTACCTTTTATTAAATTTATCAATCTACAGGATTTTTCGGATTCTTCCGTATTTTCTATTTTGCTTATGAACTCGTTCCATTGATCTCTTTGTTGTTACTCTATCAGAAATATCACATCGCTTTTTAGTTGCTTTAGTTCTTTAGCTTTTATCCGATTCGTGCCAGTTTCTCTTATTTCTGAGTATTTTCGTTCCATATTTCTCGCTTTTCTTTTGATCTCTTCCGTCCATTTTGTGTGAGGGAGAGTTCTATATTTGATTCTTGGCACGCATTTCTCGCCTGTTTCCGTGATGTTCCTTATTAGCGTGTCCGTAATTTCTTTCAGCTCCTCGATGTTTTTGCCATCCAGTTCTGGTTGAGCAAATCCCTCCAGCATTGCACTATATACTTACCAGTTTGCCCTTCTGTAGGATTTCCTTGGTCGGATTGGGACTTGTATTGGATTCTGGTTGACGGTGACCAGAATTGCAATGTGGTCACTACATGGGACAGGGACTGGTTCCATATGCATGATATAGGTTAAGGTGGTACTAGTTAGCACAATGTCTGGTTTGGTTTATGCTCTCCTGGTTATATATGTTAAGAATTCTGGTCCTGTTCGTTTTAGGATATTTCTGGCCATCAGGAGTTGTAAATTTTGTCCTGCATCCAGATTACTACAATCTTGCATTTAGATCCTCAGTAATATGGTTAGATTATGCTTGTCGAATATTTCCATTACCGACTGGATCGGTATGTATGAGCGGCGAGAAGGTTGGTAATCTGCTGCTATCGTGAACCGGGAGAATTCCATTTGTACTGTCACAATAGTGTACGCCTCATCAACCTCTCGTTCCTGGGCATAGTGTATACCCCTTTTAATGGCGATCGCAGTACCGTCATATTTCTCCCCGGTGGTATTCTTCTTTATTATGTCATAGTTGTAGATTTTCATTAGGTCCTCATCTTTGATTCCGTGTTCGGAGATAGTTATTATATCCGGGTCTAATTGGAGGAAAAGTTGGGGATGCTGGAAAAATCCATTGATTGAAAATATAATTCTAACATTTAGCGGTAAAAAAACATTGCAGAAATGTATGGAAATGTGGTGAATGTTAGCGTTAGCTCTCAAAAATCCGTTCAGATTATTTCTGATTAAAAGATTCCAAGTCGCCATAATGAATTGATCTTGATGATCTTAAGGCCCCTATGGAACACAATCATCGAGAGGACACTGGTAATATGGCAAGAATTGCAAATGACAGTGATGTAACATTGCGTAAACTTAAACATGAAAAGTCCACAAAAAAATTGTGCTTGGATGCCAGATGAACTGTCTAAAGGATCACGTTTACAAAGTGTGAATATTGCTTTCTGGACTGAATTGTTACATGGGATGAAAAGTGCAGAAAAACAATGGTTTTATCGCAAACAAAAACCCACTACTACTTCTAGACTTGGTCTCCAAAAGCAGAAGGTCATGCGTTGCATTTGGTAGAATGTGAAGGAAGTTATTTATTACAAGCTCATCAATAATAATCAGGCAGTCACTGCAGACCTCTGTGTTCAAATTTTGCAAGGTTTAAATGGAACTGTTGAACCGGCCCAACACACGCAACTGCGGGCTCTCCCGATCCGAAGAGCTACAGAACAATCCGCTTATAAGAGTTATTTAAATCGTTCCAAATTTGCTGCAAGTTGTTTTAAGATAAGGAAAGTAATGCCTATCTCTTTTTTAATTTAGCAATGATTTGGCATTTTTAAGCTAGTAATGCCTAGGCTTTTTTAAAAGTTGCACAATGCCTAGGGCATTTTAAGCTAGCAATGACTAGGCCTTTTTAAAAATAGTAATGCCTAGGCCCTTTTCAAGCTAAAAAAATGGTGTTTGGGTGTCACCTTAATTGTCTAAAGGACAACGATTACCACGTATGAATATTGCTCCAACTCTAACTTAGCCTATATATTCAACAATTCCAACGTTTAAACCCACATATTCGCCATCTACTTTTAGCCTCGGAATTGCCCACAAGTACTCCGCCTTTCTTATTCTTGATGCTCACGTAACTATTTGATTCTTGGTTTCTTACCTTTCTGATTTCTCTACAGAATAACTTCGCTTCCCTAGATCCTCATTCATCATCTATCCAAATGTTTCATTTACTGCTTTCTTACTTTGATTAATCGATCGTTTCACTTTTCCTTTCAGCTCCTTGTATGCATTCATCCGCATCTCACTGACATTCTCATCTGCATTATTAATAACTTACAAGTACGTTCCTTTTAAATCTCTCTTTACATACCAAATAGTCATTCCACCATGCAGCTTCTTGCTTTCTCTTTTTATCCCTAGCACACCCACCTCTACAGACCTTGTACTAGCCAGTATCACTTCCTTGGGCTCAGTGCCCATATTCACTCTTAATTCATCTCTCTTATTCTCAAGCATTCTCACGTACTCTTCCATTTTTTATGATTTAAAAACTTTAACTTTTGAATCTTAATTTCTCAGCGACTCGTCGTATCTTATCCTCTATAGACCAACCAATTTAACCTTACACAGCACAATCATGCGATTGGATAGTCTCATACTCATGCGTCTTGCATCTTTCACTTTAAATACTTCCCGCAGCATATTCTTGGCCTAACTCATGTGTATTTATTTGTCAACAGTATCTTGTACCCTACTGCCTTGCTACTCACTCCTACAACGCCCCCCTGAAGTCCTCCCGCGAAGCCCCCATCCGCCGTACCCCTTCCGACAACAAAAACAAACCCATCACATTGTTCAAGTTCCCTCCTAGTCTCTCTTCCTTTTCCACGCCACTGTCCTTTTCCTCATCAGCCCTGCTTGACTGTCTGACAAAATAGTCTACATCCAGAGAAGCGGCCCACTATCCAAGCTTAGTCGCTTTCAACGACGGGCATCGGAAGACAGTATGGATATTCACATTTAATTTGAATAACTTCATGATTGGTCATAATGTGTAGGAAAAAAACGCACAGGGCTATAAACATACACTCACACGTCAATAGGGTCCACATAAATTAAGGCTTATTATAATATCTCATTCGTAAACGACAAATTGTGGTTACTGTATAACTGACCATTTGTTATAATGAGTTACTCAATGATTTCCATAGAAAATGGTTTACGAGGTACCAGCCCATTTAGATATCCCCTAATGGAGTTATAATTGTAACTGAGCATTTAATAGAATTAAATTGTCATTGAGGCTCTTCTATATCTTTTAGAAGACACCATCCAATTGCAAGAAGAAGAAGAAAATATACTGATGCGTAATAGAACTTATGAAGTTCGGTTCGTTATGCTTTTATAGATGTCCTGCCTCCCTTTTGTTTCCCCTTTGAGCCCAACAGGAAAGCTGTTTAAAAAGCACAAACGCTTCCCCAGAGGTGCCTTCGTCCATTACTTGCAGGCCAGCTCTGACCAAATCGGGAAAGAGATTAATTAGTTCTCTTTCTCTCTCCAATTAGAGATAAAAGATGGGAATTCTGTGATAAAGATTAAATTCATTCACTATTCCACCGAGAAGCGACTCTACTCTTCCAAGACAAATTCTCGTAGCAAACATTCACTAAAAGTGACGGTATGTCCTTTATCTTTGGGATGGTGGGGAAGTTTAGAATCACTTCTAGTTAAAGGGTCAATCTAAGACCCCATTCAAATAAAGCATCCAGAGCTCTAATTACTTTTCTTTGTGGTTCATTTGTCTTTAAACAAGATTGTAAGCAAAACTAAGTATATCGTTACCTCAATTTACAATTCTTAGGAGGCTTTAATTGTAAATGGCCTCGACTCTCAACGGAAGTGAATGTAGGAAATTTATAATTTACTCGAGATCTTTATAGAAGTTACTACCGAGCTCTTTATAGGAACGACTTAATATTACATAACTTAAGAGAAGCCTTTAAGGGTACCCATTTTTACCATAAAATGGATAGAGGTCTATTTATTAAACTAGGCAACTTGTTTCAGGTTTCCTACAAAGGACTAGAGAGGTTTTTCGAGTAAAGGAAATGGAGAGTTCTTCAAATGAGAAAAAGCATCCCCCTCCCAATCGGGAAAAGATGCGGGGATCATTTAACACTCTCTCTAAGCACATGCGAGTTTTAATTTAATAATAATTTGATTCCTAAGCTGATTTTTATATCAATTCTAGGATTTATGCAGTTTTATTTATCTCTTCTTCCCCAGACCTAAAGAATTTTAAGCTTACTCGAAATGAGGACCCATGAATGAGTAAGGGTCCAGTTGAACTGGCTGGCACCCCTCGAAGCCACCTATTTCCGCCAGCTGACCAAAGGTGCGCTGCGTAGTGCAACGTCAAAGATCTAGGCATTACACGATAGAAACAAAATGTAATAAATATGGGAGCAGTAGAGAGGAAAAGGGTGGGGATAAGAAAGCGGAAATGTTAAAAGACCACTCCCAGCTGAAACCCAGAGAGGCGTGAGGGTTACCTTCTCTACCTTCCTGATCCTGAGAAGAGATGAGTGATCGGCAACAAGCCTGGCAAAATCTGGCGTCGGCCATGAAAATTGCCTAGTTCAAAGGAACGTGGTGAAAAAGAGTGAAGGAGGTGGGCTTAGAAGGGATAAAACCCAGGTAGTTTTGAGACTATTGTTGAAGAAAATAAAGAAATTAAATATTTTCTATTTGATATATACTTCACACATACTCCTCCAACCACATTGCCTCTATATGAAATGTTACCTCCATGATTGGCAAGATCTCATAGCCTTTTCAATGGAGCCTTTTGTGGTAAATGTCAAAAGCCAAAGATCTCCTCAGCACCAAATAATGATTGATATTTTCTGTTTTATGTAAAATTTTAATGATTTTACGGTCATCCCTGTTTGATTTGCCCTTTTTTGCATAAAGAACTGTAACTGATTAATCGAAATATGAAGGAAATGGTTTAGGACAGGTGGTACATCAGTAGTCATCTGTTAAAAACGAGGGCAATTTAATCTCTTCTACCCCTAAACTAGGTATATTTGGGGAATGTGTTCAGCTGTCTTACAGGTCGCGGCTTCAGGCTGACAGAGACTGTTTTTAAAGTTAATTTCGTAGTTTCTTGGGGATGGTGGTTGTACACCCTCCCTATTTCATTGTTTATCATCCTTTTCATTTCCCGTTAATTTCCATTGAATTCTTAGCCTACGTTTATGTAGCCCAAGTTTATGATTTTTTGCATACATGCAAATTAATATATTCAATTATTACTAAGTCCATAGATGACTTGTGGTATTTTCCTGCTTTTCTATGTATGTCTTCCTCGCAAAAGATTTGAAGGTCATCCTTTATCTCTTTGTCCACGATTGCTCCTTTATCCTCACCATTTCGCTTTCATCCTGGCCAACTCAAATGGCGTTTCTTTCTCCTGCTGGGAAGTGAAGTGTGTTTTAGGGGCTTACATAATTGATTTTCTATGGAATGTCCACTATTTGACATAGCCTCGCTGAGATAGCTAATTTTGCCTCCCCCAAGCCCCACCCCACCCCAAACGTTTTTTTTCTTAAGAAGAATAAAAAAATATTATTTAATGAAATTTCATTGGTTACGAACTGCGAAGAAAACTTTCCCGCCATTATTGAACAATACAGGCCCGGGGCAGAGGCCAGGGGCGAAGGAAGGTGCAGTAAATACCTGGCAGTTCCGCCTCCACAAATCACGTTTTACGGAATGCCTCAAAGGACGCCTGGGAAGAATTTTAATGGAGGTTCAGTTCGCATGGTAGAGGAAATATCTTATTTTTTGATAAATAAAGGGTGGTGTATTTATCGAGGACGTTTTCACATCATATCTAATCTCAAGCCAAACAAACCACTCCCCAACCACACGTCATACCACCTTATTTCCCTACTCTTCACCACATCCAAACTCAGCCTGTACAAAATCCTGTACAAAATCAACCCTCACATCCCACCAGATGCCTCCTAACATTGGCAAAAAGAGACATATGCAAAGCCTTGCACACAGTACCTAGATACTCTTTCATCATCAAAGTACTAAAAACTCTACCTGAATCTACTTAAAAAATAATGGCTTGCCAACTTCCTCACAAGTCAACCAGTACAACCACCACAGTTATATACAAATTGGCTTCCAGTAGCAATTGGCCCTATCTCCCATCCTCTTTAACCTTTTCCTCCACGATGCCCCTCCTGAAATCACAATATCACCTTATTCAGCTATCCCTATGACATCACTATCCTCGTTTAACACTCTCAGTACACTCAAGCATCTCGCAACCTGTAAAACTCCATTACATCACAAGATTCGACCGCTGGCTCCAAAAGAACATAATGGCCGGTTCACCCTCAAAATTCCCTGCTACCATCTTCATAACCTACAAACTCAAGTACAACAACCACTCCCACATCATCATATCAAGTACCCTTTAAGAAAAACTCCAACAGTGCTCGGCGTCACACTGGATTCAGGACTAAATTTCCGCCAGCACACAGGAAACACATCAAACAAAGCCGACACAAAAATGAACCCACTCCAAACCCACCGAGACCAATTTCGGCCAATCCAAGGAATCCTTCACCCACACTTAAAAATTCTATATCCGTTCCATACTCGCCTACGCCCCCACAGACTGGACACCCAATCTCGCATCCAATCCCATCAATACACTACATAAAACACTACTCCTAGCCAAAGGATGTACCCGTATCTCCCCAATAAACCCCTCTAGATCTCCGGAACGCAATTTCTCCATAGTAGGCGAAACTCAAGCCTACCAGTACATACAAGGCCTCCACTACCAGTACAAAACATGTGTAAAAGGCACCAATAACATTCAACAAGGCGATACTTCACAGCAACCCACCTTCCAATAACTAGGCCACCTAGACCCACGAAACACTCCACATTGACATATGCATGGCAAAACATAGCATCTCATCTATAGGCCCAAACCACCCCCTCAATATGATTACATCAAATATCAAATTAGATAAAACATCACTCCCAAACTACAAATGGGTCGCCCTGGCCAGACTCCGGTGCTGTGACTACCCAAAAGTAAACACAACCATCGCATCGCAAGACAGATACAGGCATCTGCTATCGTTGCCACCAGGAACAAAAACAGTTCGACACACATTCACAACAAGCATGATGCAAGTAAAACTAAGATAAAATCTGCTATTTCAGGAAATGCTGGGTCTTTGGCTGAACCCCAGTTAGTAAGGGAAGGGGCATAATAACGGAGGAAAGAAATTTATAAATTGAAATACAAAGCATAGTAAAAAAAGGTAAGAAGACAAAAGGTAAACACCTCGTCACCTTAAAAACTGGTGTGGGAGAAAGCAGGATACGCGTCGAGGAGAGGGTCCCTACAATACAAAAAAAGAAGGATACGTGTCGAGGAGAGGGTACCTACAATACAAGGAAGGCAGGATACGCGTCGAGGAGAGGGTTCCTACAATAGAAAGAAAGCAGGATACGGGTCTATGAGAGGGTTCCTACAATAGAAAGAAAGCAGGATACGGGTTTATGAGAGGGTCCCTACAATACAAAGAAAGAAGGTACGCGTCGATAAGAGGGTCCCTACAATATAAACAAAAGAAAGATACGCGTGTGTGAGAGCGTCCCTACCCTACAAAGAAAGAAGGATACGCGTCGAGGAGAGGGTCCCTACAATACAAAGAAATAAGGATACGGGTCGATGAGAGAGTACCTACAATACAAAGAAATCAGGATACGCGTCGAGCAAAGGGTCCCTACAATACGAAGAAAGCAGGATACGCGTCGAGGAGAGGGTCCGTACAATACAAAGAAAGAAGGATACGCGTCGAGGAGAGGGTCTATACAATACAAAGAAAACAGGATACGCGTCGAGGATAGGGTCCATAGAATACAAAGAAAGCAAGATACGCGTCGAGGAGAGGGTCCCTACAATACAAAGAAACAAGGATACACGTCGATGAGAAGGTCCATACACTACAAAGAAAGCAAGATACGCGTCAAGGAGAGGGTCCTTAAAAATACAAAGAAAGCAAGATACGCGTCGAGGATAGGGTCTCTACAAAACAAAGAAAGAAGGATACGCGGTGGGGAGAGGGTCCCTACAATACAAAAAAAGAAGGATACGCGTCAAGAAGAAGGTCCATACAATACAAAGAAAGAAGGATACGCGTCGAGGAGAGGGTCCTTACAATACAAGGAAAGCAGGATACGCGTCGAGGAGAGGGTCCTTACAATACAAAGAAAGGAGGAGACACGTCAATGAGAGGGTCCCTACAATAGAAAGAAAGAAGGATACATGTCAAGGAGAGGGTCCCAAGAATACAAAGAAAGAAGGATACGCGGCAAAGAGATGGTCCCTACAATAAAAAGAAATCAGATAATGGTGAATGAGAGGGTCCCTACAATACAAAGAAATCAGATACGGGTCAATGACAGGGTCCCTACAATACAAAGAAAGAAGGATACGCGTCAAGGAGAGGGCCCCTACAATGCAAAGAAAGCAGGATACACGTCGATGAGAGGGTCCCTACAATACAAAGAAAGAAGGATACACGTTGATGAGAGGGTCCATACACTACAAAGAAAGCAGGATACGTGTCGAGGAGAGGGTCTCTACAATACAAAGAAAGCAAGATACGCGTCGAGGATA
Organism: Ceratothoa steindachneri; assembly: GCA_963969495.1. Lineage (NCBI taxonomy): Eukaryota > Metazoa > Arthropoda > Malacostraca > Isopoda > Cymothoidae > Ceratothoa > Ceratothoa steindachneri. The sequence continues at coordinate 82,732,462 of OZ018332.1, forward strand.
GGGTCCCTACAAAACGAAGAAAGCAGGATACGCCAGGGGATAGGGTCCCTACAATACAAAGAAAGAAGGATACGCGTCGAGGAGAGGGTCTCTACAATACAAAGAAAGAAGGATACGTGTCGAGGAGAGGGTCCTAACAATACAAGGAAAGCAGGATACGGGTTGAGAAGAGGGTCCTTACAATACAAAGAAAGAAGGATACACTTCAAGGAGAGGGTCCCTACAATAGAAAGAAAGAAGGATACGCGTAGAGGAGAGGGTTGCAGGAATACAAAGAAAGCAGGATACGCGGCGAAGAGAGGGTCCCTACAATAAAAAGAAATCAGTTATTGGTGAATGAGAGGGTCCCTACAATATGAAGAAAACAGATATGGGTCAATGAGAGGGTCACTACAATATAAAGAAATCAGATACGGGGCAATGAGAGGGTCCCTACAAAGAAATAAAAGCAGGATATTCGCCGAGGAGAGGGCCCCTACAATACAAAGAAAGAAGGATACGAGTCGAGGAGAGGGGCCCTACAATACAAGGAAAGCAGGATACACGTCGATGAAAGGGTCCCTATGATACAAAGAAAAAAAGATACGCGTCGAGGACAGGGTCCCTACAATACAAAGAAAGAAGTATACGAGTCGAGGAGAGGGGCCCTACAATACAAGGAAAGCAGGATACACGTCGATGAAAGGGTCCCTATGATACAAAGATAAAAAGATACGCGTCGAGGACAGGTTCCCTACAATACAAAGAAAGAAGGATACTGGTCGATGGGAGGTTCCATAAAATACAAAGAAAGAAGGATACGTGTGGAGAAGAGGGTCCCTACAATAAAAGGAAATGAGGAAAGGCGTTGAGGAGAGGGTCCCTAACTACAAAGAAAGAAAGATTCGGATCGATGAGAGGGTCCCTACAATACAAAGAAAGCATGATACGGGTCGACGAGAGGGTCCCTGCAATGCAAAGAAAGCAGGATATGCGTCAAGGAGAGGGTCCGTACAATACAAAAAAATCAGGATACGGGTCGATGAGAAGGTCCCTACAATACAAATAACCCTGGAAACGCGTCGAGGAGAGGGTCCCTATAATACAAAGAAAGCAGGATACGCACTGAGGTAGGGTCCCTACAATACAAAGAAAGAAGAATACGTGTCAATGAGAGGGTGCCTACAAAACAAAGAAACCAGGAAACGCTTCGAGGAGAGTGTCCCTACAATACATAGAAAGCAGGATACGCGCCTAGGTGAGAGTTCCTACAATTCCACGAAAGCAGGATACCCGTCGATTAGATGGTTCCTACAATGCAAAGAAAGAATGATACACGTCGAGCAGAGGGTCCCTACAATACAAAGAAACATGGACACGCGTCGATGAGAGGGTCCCTACAATACAAAGAAAGCAGCATACGCGGAGAGGAGAGGGCCCTACAATACAAAGAAAGAAGGATACGCGTTGAGGAGAGGGTCCCTACAATACAAACAAAGAACGATATGCGTCAATGTTAGGGTCCCTACAATACAAAGAAAGCAGGATACGCATGGGGGAGATGGTCAGTACAATACAAAGAAAGCATGATCCGCGTCGATAAGAGGGTCCTTACAATACAATTAAAGCAGGATACACGTCAAGTTGAGGGTCCCTACAATACAAAGAAAGAAGGATACGCGTCAAGTATAGGTTCCCTACAATACAAAGAATGAAGGATACGTGTCAAGGAGAGGGTCCCAGGAATACAGAGAAAGAAAGAACGCGGCAACGAGATGGTCCCTACAATAAAAAGAAATCAGATAATGGTGAATGAGAGGGTCCCTACAATACAAAGAAATCAGATATGGGTCAATGACAGGGTCCCTACAATACAAAGAAAGCAGGATACGTGTCGAGGAGAGGGTCCCTACAATACAAAGAAAGCAAGATACGCGTCGAGGATAGGGTCCCTACAAAACAAAGAAAGCAGGATACGCCAGGGGAGAGGGTCCCTACAATACAAAGAAAGAAGGATACGCGTCGAGGAAAGGGTCTCTACAATACCAAGAAAGCAGAATATGCGTCGAGCAGAGGGTCCCTACAATACAAAGAAATAAGGATACGCGTCGATGTAAGGCCTTCACCAATACAAAGAAAGAAAGAAAAGGAACGAGGAGAGGGTCCCTACAATAGAAGGAAAGCAGGATACGCGTCGAGGAGAGGGTCCCTACAATACAAAAAAAGAAGGATACTGGTCGATGAGAGGGTCCATAAAATACAAAGAAAGAAGGATACGCGTGGAGAAGAGGTTTCCTACAATAAAAGGAAATCACGATAGGCGTCGAGGAGAGGGTACTTGTAATACCAAGAAAGCAGGATATGCGTGGAGGATAGAGTCCGTACAATACAAAGAAAGCAGGATACGCATCGAGGAGAGGGTCCCTACAATACAAAGAAAGATGGATGCGCGTCGATGAGAGGGTCCCTACAATAAAAAGAAAGAAGGATACACGTCGAGGAGAGGGTCTCTACAATACCAAGATTGAACGATAGGCGTCGAAGAGAGGGTCTTTACAATACAACTAAAGAAGGATACGTGTCGAAGAGAAAGTCGCTAGAATACAAAGTAAGCAGGATACGCGTCGAAGAGAGACTCTCTACACTACAAAGAAATATGTTACGGGTTAATGAGACGGTCCCTACAATACAAAGAAATCATATACGGGGCAATGAGAGGGTCAGTACAATACAAAGCAAGAAGGATACGCGTCGAGCAGAGGGTCCCCACAATACAAAGAAAGCAGGATACGCGTTGAGGACAGGGTCCCTAGAATACAAAGAATGCATGATGCGCGTTGAGGAGAAGATCTCTACAATACAAAGAAAGCAGGATACGCGTCGATGAAGGGTCCCTACTATATAGAGAAAGCAGGATGCGCGTCGATGAGAGGGTCCCTACAATACAAAGAAAGAAGGATACACTTCGAGGAGAGGGTCACTACAATATTAAGATTGAACGAGACGCGTCGAGCAGAGGCTCCCTATAATTTAGTAGAATGAAGGATACACGTCGAGCAGAGATTTCCTACAATACAAAGAAAGCATGATATTGGTCGAGAAGAGGGTCCCTACAATACCAAGAAAGCAGGATATGCGCCACGCAGAGGGTCCCTAAAATACTAAGAAATCAGATATGACTCAATTCGAGGGTCCCTACAATACAAAGAAATCAGATAAGGGTCAATGAGAGGCTCCCTACAATACAAAGAAAGAAGGATACGCGTCGAGGAGAGGGTCCCTACAATAACAAGAAAGCAGGATTCGCGTCGAGAAGAGGGTCCCAACAATTCCAAGATAGCAGATGCACTGAAGTGCCATTTTGTTTCCCTTTCCCGTTAACTAACTATTTCCTTTTTTATTTAATGAACAAAAGGAAAATGTGTATAACCATCGTGGGCATTATATCTCATTGAAGCTAATTGGATTAGATATTACAGTAGTGAGATGAAGAATAATAAAATTAATAGAAGCAATAATAAAAATGCTAATGATCTTTAATGAAAACGGAATAATAATAGCAACAGAAAGGGTAGCCCAAACGAAATTTCCCTTCCCTAACTGTAAATCTGCAAAGTCCTTGCCTTTTGCTGTTCCGCCAAAGCAAACTTGTTAAGTTAATGATGATATTTACGTTTTTGCCGAGTTAAGAAAAATACACTCTATTACTCAATCAAAACTACTATATTTATATGCGATTATTAAGCTTTAATATTTATTCTAGCTTGTGATGACTATCTATCTTCTTTCAGAAATTTAAAAACAGTTTTTGGCATATACTCTGTAAAATATTGTTGTAAAAATGACACCTCCATACTGCAATTTTTTACAGTATATTACTGTTGTGCTGTTTGATGTAAGATACTGTAAAACGCGTCGTTTCCTCTTTTGAGGGGCGTAGAGTTGCCTTGCTTAGTCTTTGTCTAATAGAGACAGAAGTTTAATGTTTATATTTTAACAAAGTTTCTTAGCAGTTTTTATTAAACAGCAAACTTTTCTATAACATTTCATTTGGTGGTTTGTGTTGTCACCCTCAGTTTGGTCTGAAGTAAGCTCAATTTCCGTGGTCAACTAAGTGTTTTAGTGTTCATTCATATACAATTCATTGATGACGTCATTTACTGTAAGCCAATCAAGTCTTACTTTTCGGGTTTTTCGAAGCTGTGATAGGCAGATGTGGCGTCGGGTGATATAATCATCATCCTCATCATCACTAACTCTATAATTTAAGAAGAGGATCTTTTCGAGTATTTAAGTAATAATTTCATCTTAGTTTGGTTATGACTTAAGTTTTTTTTCTAATAATTTTTTTATATCTAAAAACAAAATGGTGAAGTTCAGAAATAAATATAGGTATCGAAATTTTGTGAATTTTTTAAAAGCAAAAGAATTACAAATGGTGAAGTTCAGAAAATTTATTTTTATATATCTTTTTCTATTCTATTACTCTATATTTTAACAACGTGATATTTTGAAAGGGAAGAAATTTAATTTACAGTTCTTTTTACTATAATTGGTGAAGTTCAGAACATTTATAAAAATTTAACCATTGCTGCTTTTTTTTAGATTTTAAATTTTAATCCTAGTAGCTAAGTGCAAGCTCACCCCGTAGGGGAAAGTGGCGAAGCCATTGCCTGGTTAGTCATATAATTCTAGCCAGATATTTTTGACCCTTAATTGAGTGGGAAACATTCCAAAAGCGTTTTCTATTTTAAGAAGTAAATATTTTCTAAGAGAAGGAAGCCTGATGAGGAAGTTTGAGGATCCCAGGTGCAAAGGAAGAGCTCTGGGTGGGAAGTACTGCAAGTACGAGGGGTGGTCAATAAGTTTTGCAATTCGGATATAAGGAAACGAGATATGAGGAAAAGTCTTTTATTATTTTTCAATATAACTACCCTCGACTTCAATGCACTTGCGCCACTTGTCCCAGAAGCTTCGAATTCCCGACAACTAGAAATCTCCCGACTGCTGTTCAATCCACTCCTGGACTGCGAGCTGGACATCTTCATCGTCCCCAAACCGGCGTCCACGCAGTGTAGCCTTGAGCTGGCGGAATAAAAAGTAGTCGCAAGGGGCCAGATCTGGACTGTAAGGGGAATGGTTGAGTTCATCGAATCCGCACTCGCGCACGGCAGCTTGTGCAACTCTGGCCTTGTGGACTTTGACTACGTTGAAGTCGATCATGGGGCGTGAGGTTTCTAGGGACCCAACGGACAGATACCTTACGAGTATCATATGCAGTCCTCAATATTTGAGGTTTCAACTTCGTAATTTATGTGGGAAAGTTAATGCTACCTCATACTACAAATGACTGGCTCCCTTGTTAAGGCAAGAGGATTATAAATTGTGGTTAATATATCGAAAACTGTTATCACTTAAAAATAAATTTAATCACCCTATTATGTCAAACACAATTTTGTTAATCCATTTATATGGAATTTATTGGATCGGTTGATGTTACTATTATTATAATTACAGTTTGAATTTCAATTTATTTTTCTCTTCCTGAACTGTGAAGACATCACATTGGAAAAATATCTTTGCACAAATTATATAGTAACGTCAAATTGTCTACATATCTTTGACCGAGCTAACTTCGTCACCTGTTTTCCCATTTGTCTATGTTTTGGATTGGAAATCTTTGCATTATAACTTGTGGGTGATGTAAAATGTATTTCGAATACCTCGTAAGAGAGGTTCACAATGACCTTAATCGTGCCCTAGATTTTTTTTGGTCATGGTGTAAATCTAAGAATTTCTTCGAAAGCGTTGGTGGATTGCGAGTTTTTGTTGCAAAGTGTGTGTCCATTGGCTCGTTAAGCATGACTTTATTGGGGGTCAAAAGCGTATGGTAGAAAGGTTATTACTTGATACAAGTAACAATGAGGAACCACAATATCATGCATACTCATATGAATGACATTTTTCTGCTTTCGAGCTGCATATAATACGAGTTGATTAAAAAATCTAGGTGTGTTGGGGTAGAACCCGTACCAAAAAATTGGGTAAGGGAGCGAAGCCTTATTGTTAGGTATAAAATGAAGGTTTGTATAGTTTTGTGCTGCTCGTGTTATATAATAGGTAGGCTGTTGGCACTAAATTGTAGGGTTTAATAGGCCCAGCGAGAAAGTCCACAAATGGACGCTCGGTGAATTTAAGAAATCCTAACAAATTTCATTATGTGTAAATAACGGAAATAATATATATGTCTAATATTAGAATAAGGAGATGAAAATATATATGTTAATTTGTATAGAGAATAAGGAAATAAAAATACATATGATTATTTGTATAAATAGAGATGAGACAAGCAGCCGGTAGAGTCACGCGTGGGAACACACAAAATACGAACGCGGAAATAAGATATCAGGTCGGACACCTGAGTCAATACGTGGTCACGCATAAACAACATTCGCGTCTTGGGAAAGATTTATCTGAAAACGGAAGGCTACAAAGCAGCTGAGCAAATACAGACTGTGACCAATAGAAATTTTAACACAGATCTGTAACAAGCGATTCCTATAATAAAGATATAAACTATTGGAAATATGTAGGTATATCTTACACACACAGCTGTTCAGTAGCTCTGCCCTAAGGGTCGAAATTTACGAACCAGGCCACTGGGGTCCGCCCCTTAGGAAACGAACATACACACACACACACACACACACACATATATATATATATATATATATATATATATATATATATATATATATATATATATTAATATATATATATATATATATATATATATATATATATATAGTCAGACATTAATTATTTAAAAAAGTCAGAAGGACAACCAGAGTCAGAGAAAGATTATCATTATTCGTTAAAACCGTTTACTACCTTGGTAGGAAGAATAAAACTATATTTTTGCTATGTCCTTTTTGAAGTCCTTCTTTACCCCGATTACCGGAAAACCTTTGGTAAGCAAAGCCTAAATCAAAACTCTCGTGAAGAATTATTAAAGAGTCAGAAACAATTCGACAGAGGTATAAAGTAAGCCCAGTTACCAAGGGTCCTCACCACCTGTCGTGCGCAATAGTAACCAGGACTCTTCGATATACTCGCCATTGTGACTAAAGACAAAGCTCCCATAAACCGGGTAACTTTTACCTCCACTTCCCTATTAGATAAACCACCTTTTACCATCCTTTTTCATCATCCATAAACCGATCCCAAGGTCACTTATAAACCTGGCGGCACCCGTATTCATTGGTAACCTTCATTCCTACTATAGTTTTAAATACTAATAATTTGAAAATTAACAGAAAGGGTTAGACCCGGTCCTAAGTTTGCTTATGTTAGGTCAGGTTACTTATTTTTTTAAAACTATTTTATGTTATTTATCTAAATCTGTTCTTCCTTTTTAGGATCACAAAGCGAAATGCGGCAAAATCGAAGTTTACTCCGCTTTCTACGGAATCGAAATTAAACTCTGCTTTGCGTATTACACCTTCCCAACCTACAAAAAAGGAGAAGATATTTGGACAAAACACACAAAAAATTACAGGAAGAAGTAATCAAATGTACAAATAAATAATTACAGTAAAGTAAATAATAATTTAATTTTGTTCAATAAATTAAAAGGCAAATAGTCAAAATTTAAAACAGGAATTTTAGTTCCCATACAAACTGTTTTGTTTTCTTTTATAAATAGAAAAAGAAAATCGATTTGGGTAACTATTACAGGATTATTAGCAAAGTTTGTCCGCTAAAGAACATTTTTTCTAGAAACACCAAGAGTGGTATTGAGAAAAAAAATAGATAAGTAATCTTCATTATTCCAAGTAATCGCTATTCATGGCCTAAGCTTATCTTTTTATATTAAATAAACCGTAGACATATACTTCATCGCGCTTCATCTTGTCTTGTATATAATACTGTGCTATTCAGACTCGCCAATAGAGTTCAAATTTAACGATATTTTTCGTGGACTTCAATAGTATTTGCAAACAACATGGCCTTTTACCCTAAATATATATATATATATATATATATATATATATATATATATATATATATATATATATATATATATATATAACTAACTATATATATATATATATATATATATATATATATATATATATATATATATATATATATATATATATATATATTAAATATATATATATTTTATAGGCTGTGGACATCTGGTTTCTGTAATACACTTTGATGTTGTTAACTTCTCCCTGATTACTTTCAGTTTTATCCGTATCTGTGCAATGATTATTTAAAAATGATTGGAGTTATTTGTCAATCATGCTGTTTGAGAAACCGTTACTCACGAGTGTTTGTTTTACTCGTGCTATCTTTTGGTGGAAAAGTTCCCACGTAGAGCAGCATTTATGTGCTCGGCGGATGTATGAGCCGATCACGCTTATATTATACCTTTCTGGGCGTTCACTTTCTGCATTGAGGCATCTTCTCATGTCCGGACCTTTTCTATGTACTTTAGTGATGTAGCTACCATTGATGTTTTGAACCTCAACGTCCAAGAAAGGGAGTTTATTGCCCGTGCTCAATTCGTAAGTGAATTTTAACACGGAGTTCTCCTCGAATTAAGGCTTGATGTTTATCAGATGTTCTTCGTATTGGACGTTGATGTAGATGTCGTCTACGTATCGGCAATATGTGTGTGGCTTATTTTCCATGGTGTCCAATAATCTCTCCAATTTGACCCATATAATATTTGGCGAACGTCGGCCCTAAGGGTGACCCCATAGCCACTCCATCCACTTGCGTGTATGGATATCTGTATGGAAATGTAAAAACTCATAAGCCGAACAACTTATTGAGGCCTATCATCTCTCAAGTCACGACACCTACGTACTGTTTAGCTAAAACCCTAAATACAGTAATAAAACCGTACATCCCTTCGAAATATAGCATAAAATCCACGGAGGCATTCATCGATATACTCCATTGTACAAGACCGGTAGGACTAATATCATCCCTTGACGTGGAAAGCCTGTTTACGAACGAGCCTATCACTCAGACCATCGACATCATTATAAAAAAAAAACCGTGTACCACCATCCTATAATGTCTCCTCCAAATCTTGACCCAAACATCTTAAGGAGCATTTTTACGTTCATGAGCATCAAAGGCTGCGTGCAAGACACCGGACGGTAATATATATATATATATATATATATATATATATATATATATATATATATATATATATATATATATATATGAATGATCGTTTTGGGGATCATTATTTAGAATTGAATTTTAAAAATAAATATTAATAATTGATAATAAGATTAAGATAAGATTAAGTAAAAATGCTACTTAGGATTGAATTTGATTAAGATAATAATGGTTAGGTTAGGTTCAAATAACCTAACCTAAGCTATGTGGCAGGATTGATTCTGTTTGAGTGTATTTGAAAAATTTGCGATCATATTTCTTTTTTTTACCCCTTGGATTAATATTTTACTTTTTTGTTAACTTAATTGTGTTTATTTAATTGTGCTTGTGTAATTTTTTGTTCTTCAATAGAAGTTATTTTACCGATATTTTAAAAAATATACCAATAAGTTTCTTGGAATCATCAACTATGATTGATATTTTGGGAGGTGATCTTCTAGGATTGAAAATGATTGGGGTCCATTAAGCTAAGCTTACACGACCTTCTAGGCTATTAATTATTTCAACATAACTTTCTTCTCTGAACGCCACGAAGATAGTGAGCTTTTGGAGCCATTACCAAGTCTGAAATCTGTATGCCGTATGCCAAATCTGAGCAGGAGGAATTGCTCTTCAAATTATCATATTTTGAGGTTTCGAAATGTTAAGAACTTAGTGTTGAAGACCTTGGCCCATATTCCCTTCTTTTTTGTGCATCTTGTTCCTTCCTTTTTCACATGACCTTACCTGACATTCTTTTGCTTGTGGATAAGCAACAATATAAGCAATCAAATATTCATATGGATTGATAAAATTAAAAGTATATTTCATCAATTAATTTTAACATTATTCTAGGTTTTACGGTCCGAACATTCAAATAGACTCATGTTTAATTTCATTGAATGTCATATGGCCCAAATTCGCCCGAACCATACAAGGGGCTATAATAGTTAAGAGGGTAGCAAGCCTTCCTAGTCCATCATCTACTCCTTATCACTTGATCTACCTATATCAGTTCCTCTGTTGTTGTTTTTTTCGCCTGTACAAAAGATGATAAAATAATTCTCTTAACCTCGTTGAAATTGAGGGTTCTTGAAAGACTACATTATGTATGGTGAACTGTTCTGTTTGCAGCATTTAATCATGGTGGAAGGTTGCACTAAGCATGAAACTAGACTATTTCAGCAGCAATCAGCTAAGTTAAAGGATCTTCATCTTAATGAGTAGAATAAGAGACGGGAGTGTAATAAGAAAACGTTTGAGAGAATTACTGGAATGTAAATACTATAAAGGAATTATTTTAGCCAATGTAGGATATCTAATGAGAGAATGCGTAGAATAAATGATGGAAATAGTGAAGGTGAGCAGGTAGGTCTTAGATGTGAAAGAGACTGTTAGGATCCTTTTTTTTTGTTCGGCGATAGTTGTTTGAAAATGGTTGTAAGCGAAATGCGTAGTTTGTGCCGACCTTATGGTTTTGACAAAGATCTAATGAACTTAGAGAAAAAGGTTTATAATTGTATGTAATGACAGAAGAAAGGTGTGTTATTTGCGAAAAAGATGGATTGATTATGAAATAATGCGTGCGCGAAGATGCATGTCAGCTGAACAAGCAAGAAGATAAGTGTTTGAAGCAGATTTCGAGAGAACATAATTTGATCCCTGGATTTGGAGCGGAGTAGCTTAGAAATGTATTCCTGGAGAAGACAGCTACCATAACATTTTCGTTCAGGAAGCTTACTTTAATTATTTACATTGAAATTGATTTGTATGGTGTTTTTTCATTATTCTTAAATAATTTTCTGTTTTGTTTACGCAACGGTATTTTTTTAAGCCGAAAAAAAGTTACAGCAGGAGAAGAAAATCTATTTCCTTGACTGTTTAATCATTTTGAGAGAAATATGATAATTGAAGGTTAAATTGAAGAGTTTTGGGGTCTAACAGGACAAAAAATTAAGCAGTTGTGGAGAATGTGGTCATCGTATTTATTTCTTTGTGCGGGAAATCTCAAATTTATGAGATGGAATATTTCTTTCATTAGACAACACACACGATAAAACAAAAATGTGTGTTGGGTTGTATATATTAACGTAGACAAAATATTTTTTTATTCTAAGCTCTTTTGCTTTTATTTAATCAGGTTCATTTAGCTTTGATATCTGGTTTAATGTCTTGCATTTTATTAGGCTTCATTTTTCCAGAACTTGGAGGATAAAATTTTGAAATATTTGCGTTTAAATGACTTCGAAAAAGAAAGACTATGATCAAGTTATTAGCGCCTTTGAACTAGTTTGTGCAATTTCAAGAGGTGGTAAATAACCTGTCTTGAAGCGTCCCTATTCTCTCTTCGGCGCTTTTTTCCCTACCTACCTTCCCCAAAATAATGGCATAGCTGCCCTTGTTTTTGTTTTTTTAATGATGCATTTTCTTCGTCATCTTGTATTGCTGCACGCCAAAACATAATTAATAATTGTTGAGTGTTGAGAATGTAATGAATGTTTGAAGTCTTGTTATTTTTATTTTCATCGAGCAATTACGGGAGTTTGCTCCCAAGCTCTTTACAAATTAAAAAACAAAAACAAACGTTTTTTAGCCTTTTTTAAAAGATAAGTTTACCATAAATCTGAGTGGGTGGCAGTGTTGCCGAATCTGTAATGTTGGGGTGTTTTAGTTACTTCGTCTGTTGTGCTGTCCTTCACATTTTACATAATGCGTTTGTAGAGGCGACGCTTTTCTTTATTACGCTAGATGGGACAAATGTGAGATAGAAGATCTACACAGACTTCTCTCTTATTATTCCAAGGGGCATTTGAATGTCTTATAACGCAACGGCATTCGGCAATCGCGCGGGATTGCAACATGGATAGTGGCGCCCCCTGGTCACCGTCGTGTCTACTTCCCTCTCACCTCATTCGGGTCCAAAATCATTCGCTCCTTTCAGCCGCGCATGTGATATTCCGGCCGATATTTTTCCTCCTCTCCTATCCTGATCCATTCGTATTTTAAATTGAAGAAAGAAAGAAATGAAATTGGTGATCAAAGAAAGAATTTCACCGCGAATTGGAGGGACAGAGCTGAAGAAAAAGATGGATAGAAAAAAACCGGATAATGAAAATAGGGAGGATGACAACGCCCTCGGTAAAGCTGGGACTAGAAGGGCGTATTGGAAACTTTCAAGAACAAATTCGTACAAATACTCAGAAGTGCGAACTTGAGACCTCTTTGCAAAACCGATGGAATAATAATAATATTAATAAAATAAAAGTAAATCCTCTTTAAATGCGAATGTTGAATGATAAATATACACTTTGCCGGCGACCCGACACCTTCCTACTCACTCCTAGTAAAAACAGGAGAGACCTTGACACGGAGTGTGGGTGGGCGTCTGCCCAAGCAGCATTTGAAAGCGACTTTCTTCTTCCCCACGCCAGACGCGGAGTCGCTTTTTGTTGTTGTGGGGCGTTTCCCCTTCACCCTATCAGATCAATTGATATGACCTATTGAAAGCAATATTGGAACGGGAGAATACAGACAATGAAAGAAAAATCATGAAAGTGAATGGAAAGGACTAGCCGATGAACGAAAATTACAAATAATATATCTCCACCTGTGAGAGGTTGGTGGAGATGGCGCTTATTTTAAAAGCCGCGGAGAGATGGTCGCAATGAAAGTTCAAGGATTTAGCATTCGAAGTTAGACCCTAGCCACCAGGGTAAGGGGTGGAAATGCGAAGAAAATAACATCTTTCTAGTAGCCGAGAGCAAGTTAACTAAGTTACGTCATCTGTCCATTTTCAATCATGCACGCCATCCCCCGACCGTGTAATGAAATTAACATAAAGATTCGAGTGACAATCGTTGGCAAGACTGCAGACACTCGAAGCCGGTCCTATTTTGAGGGTAGGTAACGGGTAGTGTCGAGTTTTGGAAACAACCAGAGATCAAAGAACGCTTCGTGACACAGAGAGGGAAGTGGAAGGAGGGGGGGTCCATTATACTTCAATTTTTGATGGTTTTATTTGTCAAGATTTAATAAACTGATTGAGTAAAAAAATATTCATACCCAGGTTATAACAGATTGCATATTCCTTTTGTTGGATCATAGTTACAAGGTTTTTAAGGTTGAGTGCCAAGTTTTGAGAATGGTCATGGGAGATTTTGGATCACCCTTGACAGAGGACTTATGCTCAGTTTTATTTGACAGTTTCCTAAAGAAACTTTATTTCAAAGTTTCACTTCAAATTTCAAGTCAGAAAGAAGTCTGGACTTTCGGTTGTTCTCTCTAAATCTGTGACTGTTATTAATGAATTATTTTCCAACTATTTTTGGTACAATGCTTGGCACCAATTTGGTGCCTGTCTGCTTGACGTTTTCAGCAAATATTTTTAACTAGTCGTGTTTGTTCATGTTTCCAGTGGCCCTCCCCAAATATAACTGGTAAGAATAATATCTGGACATTATGATATGCCCACTAACGTGATCGGCCTCGAATTATAGCTTCTATTTCCCATTAGACAAAGGCCATATTCACATGAACAAAACCAGAAAGCCGGTGGCGAAACCTCTATGGCTGAATATAAAAAACATTTCGGGACCGCCTTTGAAATATTGGATACCTTTCCAGGTTAAGGATCGGATAGTTGGTTGGTATTTCCTACCCCGACCATTCATGTTCGAGGATAGGTTTATACTCTTCCTTTTTTGTTGTTTGCAGTCTCAATACGGGGCACTCTCAAATCAAATTATAGCTCCTTGTTCTTTATTTCAGACTTTACGACTGTAGGTTGAAGGGGTTACGGTTTGGTTTTAATCGTACCGCGCCAAACAAGATACCCCCTCTGGGTGTCCACATTAGACTGTTCGAGAGAAGAAGATTCTAGAAAATCACGAGGTAAGTGATAGAAAAAGAAAGAATCTGATTGTTTTTTAATGGGTCAACTTTGTAGCGGAGGCATATGTCCAAGCGAGCCGCGGTTAAATTGGAATTTCTCGCTGACGGCTGTGCGTTACAACATAAAAAAAATACAGACTGCTTTTAAAAGCACATATTAACATCTTAACACGTGTCGTTTTAAATTTTCATGCACACGTATCAAGTGAACGGAAAATAGGGATTTTATTTGAGAAATTGAATTGATTGATATAAGGAAAAAAAGAAAAAAAAGTGTGCGGATATATTTAATTTTGGGCATGTCTGCAAATATGTGGCCAAACAAACCAACCAAATTTAGATTGGAGAGTACTTTCTGATATTCATGCTCGTTTATGGAGTCTTGCAACAGCATTCAAAAGTTAAGAGTCCAGATGGAACCTTTTCCATTTCTAAATCCCTCAACTACTTGGGAGATTTTTACACATTTTCTCGTTTAGTGTTGTCCACAAAGAATATTCCGAGTAGTTTTCTTGTTTATTTCCATGCACATAATTGTCCATCGACTGTTTATCCATCTCCTCAGTAGCCAAGAATTGATTTTGCTTGCAATCCTTCTCAACTTTAGATTTATTTTGCTGTGATCTAGAATTTTTTTCCTTATCACCCCAACTCTTATTCTCCACTTTATCGTTTCTCTCTCTCTCTCTCTCTACATCCCCGCGCCCACTAAACGTTCTTTTCCAGTAATTAAATTATGTGGATAAAAAGAATGGTCAAAATTTGGTGATCATCAAAATGTCCTCCTTACCTATCTATCCTTCGAAGAACTTATGTACAATAGATACAGAATCTCCCTTTTAATATTCTTTATTCAAAAGCAACATCCTTTAAAATATTAATTTTTTTGAAGAGGTGTCATTGGCACAGTTAAAATTGATATCATTGATAAAGGTTAGAGATATTTTTAGTCGCGGTCGCTTAGTCGCGGGCTACTCTATATCTCACAATGTCGGTCGGTTCCCGTTTTGCTTATTTTTGTTTTGGTGATAACATTGTAACTTTTAAGCCGATTCTAACAAAATTCAAAACATTTATGTTGTTTTACATTCTCTTTCGAATGATATAATTGCCAAGGTCTTCCCAAGTTTAGTCCGGGAATTATTGAAAGTTTGGAAGATCGTAAGGTCATAAATCAGAATAAGTGAGATCAGCCGACTTTTTAGTCAGCAGACATTGTTTTATAATCTTGAGGAATTTCTAATCTGGGCGGCTACGCACTGAGATGAGATCAATATCCTATAAAAAAGACTAACATTACCTTCATTGCAAAAGTATTCGGACGAGCTTAATTTTGTTATTAGTTACTCGTCACACTAATAAATATAGTAGTAGTGCTAGGCTGGGTGACTCGAAGAGGGTGGATCCCCCAAAGAGGGACTCCCACCTCCGAAGCATGCCTAAAGTTTCGAGGCGGAGGGAGGAAAAGACTCGCATAGCGAGTTCAAACTCCCCCGATAAGTCCTCGAAGGCGAATGCGCCTTCAGAAAATTGTCCGGCCAACAGCGCCCGGATTTCTGCCTCCAGGAGGCGGCAGAACTTCATTTTCTTGCCTCGATCTATCTTTGTGCACCCTGGATGCACACCCTGATTTTGGGTGTGGGGTAGTCGATTACATCCATGGTAGTGATCACTTTCCCATTCAAATATCATCATCGGGCCGCTGCCGCCCGAGAGCCTGCCCCGGTGGTTCTTGGCGCGGGCGCAGTGGTCCGCATTTCAGGAAATGACTGATTTTTTCTGTCTCATTCAAGGAGTTCAGGTCGGTAGATGAGTCCATTGAGTTTCTTCTCCGGCAACCTCATCACCGTGGGCCTAACTACTATTCCTAGAACGTCTGACCATTTTGTACGCTAACCGCTTCTGTGGTGATCAGGCCGAGTGTGAGGTTGCCCTCAAACAGAAGTGCTATGACTATATGCACTATAAGCGCCGCACGAACAATTTCACTGTCGGTGAATTTCGTCAAGCTAAGGCTAGGATCCGGTATGTTTCCAAGCACGCCCTCCGCTCTTTCTAGCGGGCATACGCGTCTTCACTTAACGGAAAAGACCCTTCTAGCATAGGTGTGGAAGCGAATCAAAATGATTCGGGGCAAGTTTTCGCAGAACCTTCCCCTCCCCTCCTCTTCTCCGGGATAATAGGACCACCTTGGATCCCGCGTCCGTGACGGGATGCTAGCCGGGATGCTGCTCCGCCAGCATTCAATGCTTGTCGTGATGTCGCGGAAGGCTGTCGACTGGACGTTATTTCCATAGGCCGAGAACCCTCCAACGACAGTTTTACATTGAGTAAGTTGCGTTTCGCTCTCGCTTTGTGCGCGGACACTGCCTTTGGCCGGACGATGTCTCGTACGACATGCTTCAACACCTGGGTGAGCCACGAATAGCCCTTCTGTTAGATTTGTTCAACAGAATCTGGTAGAGGGTATCCTCCCAGACTCATGGCAAATTGCTACTGCGCTTGATTTTCACAAACTGGAGATCACGCTACCCAGGCCGGTTTCCGGCCAATCTCTCTAACCTCCTGCGGAGACCACCTTTCTTCTGCACAATGTGGCTTCGGCAAGTTCCACTCCACGTCGTATGCTCTGCTGCGACTGGAAAATACCATCTGTCAGGACTATCTCTTTTGGACAGCCGAGATGCCAACTCTGGAGCATAGACCTCAATAGGCATTGAACCGCGTCTCTCGATATGCTGAAACGCACAGTTTTCAGTTTTCCTCTTTCAAGACTAGGGTGGTGCACATTTACCGCAATCCACAACTTCACACTAACTCAAGCTTGTTTCTAAATGGAGCCGCCTGGAAGTGGTCGACTCGCACCGTTTCCTCGGTATAGACCGACGCCTCACCTGGGAGGCTCATATTCGCAGTAAGGTCCCTTGTACCCGCGCCATGGATAATAGGGCTGCTGATTTACTTTTTTATCGATCTTTAGTTCGTTCGAAGCTCGACTACCGATGCGTGTTTTATGTATCTGCAGCCGAATATGTATTGCGGAAGGTGGACTCGATCCCCACACTGGGCTTCGCCTATTGGCCGCTAGTTTACGCACGTGCCCCATTGAGAGCCTACTTGTCGATGCTGGGGAAATGCCACTCACTCTGCGCCGTACACAGTGCATTATTTGCCTGTACAAGCGAGCCTGGCGCCTCTCTCAATCGCCAACAGCTCTCACTGCATCCGCAGCTGATCTCAACGGTGCGTATGCCGCTAAGAGACGCCATTCATTTCCTAAGCCCTTTGGGTTTAGGGCTAGCAAACTCGTACCAGAGCTAGGTATAACTTTCAGGCCGGTAATGTCTCTAGTTCTGCCAAGGATGCCACCTTGGAGGGTAACACTTTTGAATATTTTTCGTCACGCCTCTTCTCTCAAAGCTTTTACAGCGTCTGGAGTATTGTGTTCGTCCTTATTGGAGCACACTTTGTGTTACGCTGAAACCGTGCTAGTGTATACGGATGGATCCAAGTCCCAATAGGGGGTCAGTTTCTACGCCGTATCCCCTATGTTTGAAGTCAGTGGGGCTCTGCGAGACGCCGTGTCTGTCTTACCGGCCGAACTGGTTTTAATACAACGATTGGTACAGTTGATAACGCGACGTGCCTGGTTCGGAGACCGGATTGTGATTTATATCGAGTCACAAAGCGCTCTGAGTGCTCTCGGGTTATTGGAGTATCCGCATCTCCTGGTTCGTGATATCTCTGACGCCTGCCACAGTTTTTGGCGAGCGGGTGGATGTCGAGATTATCTTCTGCTGGGTTCCTGGACATGTAGGAATTGCGGGGAATGAGCGCGCCAAAGAGTCTGCGAGGACTGGGCGACCAGACCAGCGTTTCGCTCATTCTCGCACCGATTACTTGGCAGGAATACGGGCAGCTCTTCGGACTGCTTGGCAAAGAAGATGGGAGACGGTCGAAGGGAACTTAAATTACGTGCCATTGCGCCGCGACTTTTCCCATGGACCTACCCACCAATGCCGCGACGGCTTAAGGTTAATTTCTGTCGTCTCCGAATTGGACACACTCGCGAGAGGCGCCGCCATTGATGGAGCGCTAGCCTGCACCATATTGTGATGACTTCTTTATCCCACAGACTGTTCAGGACATTCTTGTTGAATGTTCCAGTCTGGGTTTTCTTCGTTATCTTTCCCGGTACCAAGACGAGCGGGGTCGCTACCGCTTGTCCCTTGTACTCGGGACTGGTTCGTACACACAGACTTGCGAACCATACGACTTTTTGGAGGATTCTGCCTCCTCCAATTTATTTGACTGTTTTTTCTAGGTCTCATGTTCCTCTGCTGGAGAGGGGGGGGGTGCTACCTTTCACGCCGGAGCGCGCTTCCTTCTTTTTGCTATTCTTCCTTATTTTAGCTTGTGTCTTAACCTTTATCCTTTTTTATATTTGCTATTTTCATATTGTTATTTGTTTTTTAATCTAACCTAGTAGTATGCTTTGGTGTCGACTTTTGCCCTAGGAGGAGGTCACCAGATGGGCTCTCAAAATTAAAAAATATATATTATTTAATTTTAAGAAATTATTAAGTTAAACATTTGATATTAATATTAATTTATGATTGATAGTATAATACGTATAAGCTTTTCATTGGTGAATATGTACATGGTTGTTCCCGGATGGACTACTTTCTCGATTATTGATGTGTCAAATATGAGTCAAAGATCTCCATATAACCCAACGATCGAGAATTAGAAGAATCAACCATTCCGATTACCAATACTGGAGTATTAGGTTCACGTGCCCGATGATGCTTTGGCTTAGGGCAAAAACAACCTTCATTACATGATTCACCAAGTTTGATGAGGTTCTCGTTAAAATGTTTATGACATTAAACTTTACAAAGTAAAGATGATTCCTCCCCGAAATGGACAAGCAAAGATAATCCCTCTCAACAAAAAGGCAGGGATTATCTTTACTTGATCCTATTTAATTAGAACTAAGCAGCCCATATCAACATGGGTGTCTTGACCTGAGTTTGTTTTTGAGATTTGTAAATAAAGCAGTGAGATCTCCCCTAAAAGGCTAGAAACAACAATAACAGGACAAGAGATGACACAAGGGAATTTTAATGTCGAATCAGAATCGCGTCTAATAATTAAGAGGTTAGAACTGTGGGCTGGGATTTTAATTTTCAACTTATAACACTAAAAAACTGTATGTGATTAAATTGCTGGTCATCCATTTCTCAAAATAGCACCTAGTCGACAAGATTAAGAGTTCACAAAGTATCCCATGCATCCCAACAAGAAAAAAGGGAAATCAGATTAGGAGTGTTTTGCCTTGTCTGGAAGTTTATTATATCACTCATCCTGTTCTTCAACTACAAGATAACATATTTTTTTTATTGTTTATGCAGTTAGGGAGCCCTTTGTCCTTCTTTACATAATTAGCGATAATGATCCTTACTATGGATAGTATGCAAGGCAAATATTTTTTCATTTTTCATTGATCCACCTAAGCCTTATTGAGGAATTGGAAAACAGGCCTATTGATTCACATTTATGTACTACATAACTTCATTTAGTATATTGAAGTAAAAATGATAGTAAATGAATGTACAATTTTGCTGTAACAAATTTATTTCGAAATTTAGAGAAAGGAATCGCTCTTAAACAATGGAGGTTTAGTTTTTAATACCTTGTTGGTTTTATGATCACAAACTCGCTTAGCCTAGATTTTTTTGTTGACGTTGACGTTGTCCGTGCATAAAAAAATATCTTAAGCAAATTAAATTTAATTCTCTGCTTGAGTTAAATTACGCAATTAGGAGTTGGTAGGTATAAAATCTAAAGTTTATTTTCATTTTGAGTAATGGAGTAGTGTATCATAAAAGACTAACAGAGAACGATTTTCACATTACAGTAGTGCGGAAGGGCGAGCCAAACGGGTGGGTGGACAGGCGAGCGGGAAGGCATACGTGAGTACGCGAGTGGCAGCCACATACTTTAAAGCGCGCCTCAAGTAGATGGGCCAGAGTTTTGACTAAATATCTAAATTATTTGAGTCTCGGGAATGCTGATAATAGGTATTATTGCAGTCGCATAATTGGTTTTGCAAACCTTATTTTTTCAAGGAACAATATTGATGTTTTTAGTGCAACTCATAACCGCGATTCCTTGTCACAAAAATCCTAGAAAGGGTAAACATTTGAACCTAACCTAACCTAACAACCAAGTGCCTAATCTGAGTAGCCTATGTTACTCCTCGGGTCAAGTTAACCCCGATAGTGACCTTTGTTGCTTTCAAGGTCACTCTAAGTGACCTACTATAGCGGTCATACATACATATATATATATATATATATATATATATATATATATATATATATATATATATATATATATATATACAAACAGACTTTCGGAAATATACATTTATTTAATTCTGGCGGCCAGAAACGAGGTAACACACCCAAATTAAAAAGAAACAAGGTCAATAAAAAACAACTAAAGGCAAAAAAGACAAAAAACAACAACAAAACCAATAACGCATAACAACAACAGCAAATACATACATGGCCGCTCAGGTGCCGGAGGGAAGCCTGCCTCCCTCAGGGGCCTAAGTGTGATCCAACAAGTTAAATAATTGATAACTGTGGAGGATCCTCCCTCACCTTCTCCAATAGCTCAAGAACTTGGGACAGCCGATAGCCACCCTACCTGTTACAGTCTTTGGACCGGTACTATTTACCAAGCTCCCTCCAGAATACGACCTTCAAACAAAGGGACCAAGCAATCTTGACAGAAAGATTCAGGGAAACACCCCATCCAATGACACTGCGTCCTATGAGTGTTTCCGATTTGGAGGCGAAAAAAAAGGACTTGGTACCGATGAAATATTGGAGGATATGCCAGCGGGAACAGTCGTGGGTGTCGTTTCCCATCCTTTTTCCCATGCAACCAATATGTTTGCATTGACTCCTACAATGTACGCAGTGTGGGGAAAAGTGAAACGCCAGTCCCGTCATCCAGTCTGGCGCATGTTCCCAGCAAACACTATATTTCCACACACCAAACAGAAGCATAATCTCGACATCTTTTCGAGACACAGTAGCCGTGGCGTTATGGATACTGCGAACGAGGGTGTGATTAGATTTCAAATGCGTTAAGAGCATTTAAAGTCCCTATGAATTACAAAATGGCGTTTGAAACGGGCACTGCGCGGAATTTCAGGTGCCAAGCGGTATATTGGAACCAGCTAGGCTTTTAAAACTCATGCAGCGCTCGGAAGGTCTTCCTGTTAGCTTCAAAGGGGAAACTAGATCGCAGAATCCATCTTCTCACTCAAACTTCGAGACATCTATGTACACATAGCCTGGCACCAATGTGAAACGAGTCATGCTCCAAGAAATAGGAGTGCAGTGCTCTGGCAGTTTCCTATCACTAAACCCTTAAGTTTTAGGGCATGATTGAGGTCTCTAATTGGCATAGGCACTTTCGAGATCGGCCATACACGAAATGACGCTGAGCTCGCACGTGTAAGCGCATCATGCTCTGTGTTCGAATTGAAAGGAGTGGTATTTCTCCGGTGTCAACAAGGAAGCTCCCTATAGGAGGTTTAAGGAAGTCACGGCTCGCCCACCGGGATCGGTGTAGGGGATATAAACCACCATTCGCAATAGCCGTTCGGATGCGGGGAAGTAGAACTTGCATCCGTAGTTCAGCTTGGAGCATACAAAGGAACAATATAGTTTAATTAGGGTGACCCCATCAGCACTTCATATACTGAACACGACATAACGTATGTCTATGGCACCGGTACAAGAGACCCTAAGGCTCCGAATGTGTGCCTTTCAGGTAAGACGTCGTTCAATTACAAAACCAAGGAATCGGTGCAAGTCCACCACGCTGAGGTGACTCCACCATGTTCAGTCGAATCTACCACGTCCAGGCAAGTGCTGTGTCAAAAGAAAACCAAAACCGGTGCAGTTGTACAAAATAGGGGGCGCTGTTCAATGCCTGTTGGAGCTTGTGTCCCATTATAGGGCTTCGAACCGCGCCAAAAGACATCGAAAAGTTCTCTACGTAAAGCGTAGCGAGAACATCATTTGGCAGTACTGAGATTAATACCATTGGGGCTCACAGCAAAGAGAGTGATAGTGAGGCCACCTCTCTGAAGGATGCTTCCTTCTTGATCTAATGACTCGGAGAGAGATGCCCCCACCTGTACGCGGAAGTGACAATCTGGAGGAAACTCAGACCTAACAATGGGGAGTCGCCCCATTTGTCCCTATTGTATTAAGGGTCGCTATGATACCTTATCGCCGCACGCTATCATAAACCTTTTACAAATCGAAGAATACATTGCGAAATACTGCGGGGAAAGGATGGCCTCACAGACAGCAATATGCAGCCTGAGCAGTGAATCGAATGTGGAGCCGCGCTCTGCAAGAGAGGAGTGGCATAGGGCTTGCAGGACAGCATCTTTAGCGTTTATAGGTATATCACTTCTCTCTGACGGCTGTCTCACACTCAGAAGACCACCCAGGGAGTGAACGGCATACAAAATATCCAGCCGTTTGGCAAATGGAAACAGGACTAAGGGCGATGAAGGTGCCAGAGAAAAGTTCAATTGCTTCGGCAAATGCACTGCAATGCGGTTGTACTGGTTATCAAAGTAGACTGCCGGTGGAATATAGAGAGAGCTAAGAGAATACCACCTATCCAGGTGGCGTTGAACTCCTACTCCCTGAAAGGGGGTGTGGAAATCCAAATAATAAACAGTCAGACCATCTTGGCTATAGGTTACCAATCCAACTGCTCCTATTCATCCCATGTTGGGGGTTCGTGAAACTCTTAATCTCGGGAACGTAAACAGTGGGAACGAACACAATATGCTTGCCTGGAGACAGGCTGCTAAGCCAGAACGCGAGGGGAAGGGACAGTCTTTGAAGTTGCAAGGTGGGTGGCAAAGGTGGCAATGTTTGATTGGCGCAACTACTGTTACTGCCGCCAGCTAAATCTTTTAATGCAACTTATGCATTTTTATGGGCGGTTATAATTTCCAATTATGATTCAATAATTGTTAAAAGAATATTAAAAATAAATTTGAAATTTGAAATTATGAGTATTTACAGATGTAGTGCAAAGCTATCGATGAATGAAGGTGAATGGATGAGTAATAATTTATGAATGATGAATGAATGTGTGAGAGATGGTGGGGGTGATTGCATGGCAGTGGCAGGTGATATAGATGGGAATGGTATGAATGTTAACAGTGAAATAGTGTAAGGATTTTATAGTTTTTAAGAGTCGACGGATCATAGTTTATCCATGAGCCCGGTTTTTTCTATGAAGCCTATGATTTCACCTCCGTGATGAATATTTTCGGGCTTGATTATATTTTGTTAGGAGTACATCTGGTGACTGCCTACTTAGGCATAAGTCGCCATACTCACTACAGCCTACGACTAGGGTACATTAAGAACAAATAACAAGTAAATAACAAAGATAAAAAGATCGTAGACTAAAAAAAACAAAAAAAAACGAATAAAAAAAACTAACAATAAGGAAGCGCGCTCCAGCGTCGGGGACAGGCCGGCTTCCCCACAGCGCCGGAGCATGCGACCCACATCAAACAGTGAAATAAAGTGGAGGAGGCCAGCCTCTTCCGAAAAGTCGTATAGTTCGCAGGTTGGTGTGTACGAGCCAGTCGCGAGTAAACGGGACAAGCGATAGCGACCCCGCTCGTACCGGTACCGGGACAGGTAACAGGCGCGAAGATCACCCAGACTGAAACATTCAACAAGAATGTGCTGAACAGTCCGAGAACCGCATTCATCGCAGTAAGGCGCAGGCAAGCGCTCCATCATATGGTGGTGTATCCAATTCGGAGACGACAGAAAGCAACCTGAAGCCGTCGTGGCATTGGAGGGTAGTTCCATGGGAACAGTCGCAGGACAATGGCACGTAACATTAAGTTCACTTCGACCGTCTCCCATCTTCTTTGTCAAGCTGTCTGGAGCCAGCCCGTATCCCTACCATGCAGTCGGGGCGAGGAAGAGCGAAACGCTGTTCGGGTCGCCCAGTCCTCGCGGACTCTTTGTCCAGGAACCCAGTCGAAGATAATCACGACATCCGCTCCGACCGGCTCGCTAAAACTGTGGCATCACAGATATCGCGAACCAGTGGATGCGAATATTATAATGCCCTGAGAGCACTCAGGGCGCTTTGGGAGTCGCTGTAAATCACAATCGGGTCTCCAATCCGGGCACGTGGCGTTATCTCCAGTACCGAGCGGTGTATTCCAACTAGCTTGGCTGTGGAGACAGACGCAGCACCTGGCAAAGCCCAGCTGACTTCAAACAGAGGAGATAAGGCGTGTAAACCGAGCCCATTTTGGGAATTGGAGCTATACGTAGTTCTAGAAGGAGTTTTCTAGCCCTAAACCCAAAGGTCTTAGGGTATGACTGGCGTCTCTGCGGCATAGGTACCGGCGAGATCAGCTGTGGATGCAATGAGAGCTGTTGGCGACTGAAGAAGTCACCGGGCTCACGCGTACAGAATGATAATGTACTGTGAACGACGCAGAGCGAGTGCCATCTCACCAGCATCGACAAGTACGCTCTCAATAGGGAAAGTGCGGAAGGCTCTGTTGGCCAGACGAAGGCCGGTGTGGTGGATCGAGTCCACCTTCCGCAATACACGATGGGCTGCGGATGCATAAAACACGTACCCGTAGTCGAGTTTCGAAGGAACAAATGATTTATAAAAAGTAATGCAATAACCCTATCAGCTCTTCAGAAGCTAAACCGCACGGAGCAAAGAATATCCATGGCGGCGGAAAAAGAGACCTTAAGGCTGCGAATATGAGCTTACCAGGCGAGGCGTCGGTCAAATACAAGACCAAAGAAACGGGGCGAGTCCACCGCTTCCAGGCGCACACCTGTTGAGAAACAAGTATGGGTCAGAGTGGAGATGTGGATGGTGGCAGAATTGCACTCCCCTTGTCTTAGCGAAGGAAAACTGAATCTTGTGCGCTTCGGTATAGCGTGAGACGCCGTTTAATTCCTGTTGGAGTCGACTCTACAGAGTTGTGATCTGGGCCGCGCCTTAGAGATCGAAAAGTCGTCCATGTAGAGCGTGGCAAAGTGTGTGACACTTCCTTGCGGGACACCCTCTTCCTGTTCCATTGAGCCGGATAGGGCTCCCCTCACCCTTACGTGAAGTCCTGTCAAGGAAGGAAGGTCTCGCAGACGGCAATTCCCAGTGGGAGCAGAGCATCCGATGTGGAGTGTAATTTGCGGAAACCGTATTGTCTAGAAGAAAGGTGGCCTCCACCGTCCAGAAAAAAATGCAAATCTAACATTTACCAATTTCTCCATCAACTTGCACTCGCAGAAAGTTAGAGAGATTGGGCGGAAACCGGCCAGGCTAGAATGATATCTCCCCGGTTTGAGAAAAGCGAGAACAGTAGCGATTCGCCAGGAATCTGGGAGGATACGCTCTACCCAGAACCTGTTGAACAAATTTAACAAAAGGACATGCCTCGCTAACCTAGGTATCGAAGCATGGCGTACGGGACATCGTCTGGACCAGGGGCGGTCCGCACACGAAACGAGAGCGGAACGCATGTCATTCAAACTAAACCTGTCGTTAAAGGTTGTTTCTCCTACTAGAACTTACCCCCAATCATTTTGACTCGCTTCCGCACCTGTGCTAGACGTCTCTTCCCGTTAAGTGAAGACACATATGCCCACCAAGAAGAGCGGTGGGCGTGCTTCGAAATATACCTGAACATACCCATAGCTCGACGAAATTTAACGACAGTGAAGTAGTTCGGGCGGCGTTATAGCGCATGTAAGCATAACGCTTCTGTTTGAGGGCCGTCTCACACTCGACTGACCACCACGGGAGTGGTTGGAGTGAGAAATGGTCAGATGTTCTAGGAATAGTTGTTAGGTCCACGGATATGAGGTTGCCGGAGAAGAACTCAACGGCCTCATCTACCAACCTAAACTCCTTGACTAAAACAAACAAATCAGTCATTTCCTGAAATGCGCACCGCCGCGCAAGTGTAAAGCACCACTGGGGCGGGCTCTGGGGCGGTCCGACCTATAAAATGATATTAGAATTGGAAAGTAATCAGTACGATGGTGGTCATCGACAACCTTCCGCCCAAAATCAGGCTGTGTATCCAGATAGCACAAAGGTAGATCGAGGCAGTGATGCGTAAACTAATCCACATTTAGGACATCCATCTCCAGCTCGTCGATTAGGTCGGCAAGGACTTGACCCCTGAGATTAAGCGAGTATTCTCCCCATAGGAGGTCTCTACCATTGAGATCTCGGCAACGGCATCCATGCCACGGCGCGGCGGATCTCCCCCTCGTCCAATTCGGCTGACGGTGGAATATACGAGGAAATAACAATATACCTCCTATCCAGATGAAGCTGCACATCTACTGCCTGAATGGAGGTACCTAAAGCAAAGAGAAGAACGGAGATATCATGCCGGGTTTGAATCGCGCATCTTCTCACCAGGCTCCCATCCCGTGGTCGTGGTGGAGTCGAAAAACCCCTATACCCCGGGAGAGTGGGCAGCGGGCACACGCCAAGCTTGGTCTCCAGTAAAAAGATAGCTAACTGGAAAAGAGAGGAGACGAGCCTCCACAGCTCCTCCCAGTTGGCCCGGAGTCCGCGGCAATTCCATGGAAGGAATATGCCCTCCAGGCCTAGATCAGAAGAGATACGTGGTCTCTCTTCGAAGACAAGACAATCACGGGAATGGTCGTACGCTTCCCGGAGGCAGAACTTCGGGCGCTGTTGGCGGCACAATGCGCTGAAGGCGATGTCACCTTCAAGGACTTACTTATCGGGCGATGTTGGGCTCGCCATGCTAGTCTTTGCCCCCCTCAGCCTCAAAACCTTAGGCAAGCAGGACGGCTTCGGAGGCAAGTGGTTCCTCTTTTGGACGATCCACCGTATCCGAGCCACTCAGCCTACCACTGGGTGTGAACGAAGGAGCCGAAGCTTCTTTAGTTCTGTCCTCCTTTCGGGGGGCAGCTTTAGGAATCCCGGAAGATGACCTCGCGACCATCTTCACGGGTTTCCTCCTGTGAGACTAACGACTCGGTTGGGGCACGCGGCCGTTTTGCCTTACGGGAACTGGTCACGCTGGGGGAAGTGAGCGAATGCCTGGTTTAAACCGGGGCTGGGTATGAACCCTTTGTGCCGCCAGCTTTACCAGGAGAGCGACCGAGGTCAATATAACTCGCAGAAGGGTTCCGAATGGACGCGGAAACGACCGTGCTCGTAGGCCTAGAGGGGCCAGGAACAGAGGGTTTCTTTCTTAACATTGAGGCAGATGACGTCCTAGGCAGAGCCGGGCGCGCCAGGACAAAGTCTTTATCCTTGCGAAATGAGAGACGATCCGGGGCCTGAACGGCCAGGATTTCCTTCTCAAGGAGATACGCACCACATTGTTTCGAAGAAGCGGGGTGCGTCTCCGCAATTGATACACTTGGCCACACACGATTTGGACTTATTGTGTGCGGCCTTGGAGCAACTTACCCAGGTTTCAGGTAACCCCGACTTTACCCGTTTAAAGGAGCGATTACTATGACTGAAGCGTTGACAGTAATAGCACCTCCTCGGCAGTGGCACGAATGCCTTCCCGTGGTAGCGATAGTTACCAGCACGCACCTACTCATGGAGCTTGTCACACTCGATTTTTTTTTCCTTTTTTTTAAGGGGCTATCTGGCGACTGCATTGTCACACTCGAACCTGACGCTAAGTGTAGGGGTGGGTATCGAAGTCACTTCCTGTTTTATAATCACACGTTTGAAATTGCCTACCCCATGGTCGGCCAGCTCTAAAGTGATGTCCTCTATGGAGTAGTCCAGGAGTTTCCTCGCATAAACTACTCCTTTCACGAAGTTCATGGTAGAGTGCGGCGTCAAATTTACTGGCGTGCCATCAAATGTCCGAACAGCGCTACATTTTTCAGTAACGGGTAACAAAGTTCCTTTTTTAGTATAGATGCCCAACTATTTCTCACATCCCTTTTTCCTCTGTCTCCAATTGAAATCCTTATCTGCTCTTTTTAGAAAGCGATATCTTGTGTATATTCCTCAACAAAACATCCACGAATGCTTCGCATACAAAGAGAAAATTCTGTTATTGAGTAGTTATTTCTGTAATTTCAAATGATAATTTTTTAAAATCTTACAGGCAGTGCTTTGCTCTGAATGTGATTAATCAACATATATTAATTTAAAAGTCCTAAAAGAATCATTTAAATTGCCTAGTGTAACTTTATTTGTCGTTACTCTAGTCACCTCTTCGCGGGGCCACGCTATATGTTACACATGTCAGTTAAATTGGAATAAAAGCAGTTTTGCTGTGCGGTTACTATTCCAATAGTTAGCCATCTTTGTGCTTTTATAACCCACAGGTGGATGAAAACTCCCCGTGCAGAGAAAATGCATACCCCAGCTGCGTACAATGCAGTTTAATTAGCAATTGTTACATTTAGTGTGCCTCCACAAGCGGGTAAAAACTACTCGTTTAGTGTTTGCTAATTTTCTTTCTCTCTTTCTATCTTTCTCTCTCTTTTTCTCTCTATCTTTCTCTCGTTCTCTCTCTCTTTCTCTCTATTTTTCTCTCTTTCACTCTCTCTTTCTCTCTCTCTTTCACTCTCTCTTTCTCTCTCTCTTTCTCTCTAACTTTCTCTCTCTTTTTCTCTTTCTCTCTTTCTCTTTCTCTTTTTCTCTCTTTCTTTCTCTTTCTCTTTCTTTCTCTCTCTCTTTCTCTCTTTGTCTCTCTCTTTCTCTTTCTCTCTGTCTTTCTCTCTTTTTCTCTCTCTTTCTCTTTCTCTCTCTATTTCTCTTTCTCTTTCTCTTTTTGTCTCTTTATTTCTCTTTCTCTTTCTTTCTCTTTCTTTCTCTCTCTCTTTCTCTCTTTGTCTCTCTCTATTTTTCTCTATCTTTCTCTCTTTTTCTCTCTCTTTCTCTTTCTCTCACTTTTTCTCTTTCTATTTCTGTCTCTTTCTCTCTCTCTCTCTCTTTCTCTCTCTCGAAGATCTCGGGTGACTTTGACGAATACCGGAGGCTAGCCAGGAGAGTGAAGTCCATCATAAGGGCGGTTAAGCGGTCTGAGGAACTCCGAGTGGCGAGACTCTGTAAAGAGCACATCAAGGAGTTCTTTGGATATGTAAAAAGCTGCAAACCAATCCGTCGGACGATTGGCCCTTTGAGAAATGAGGAGGGGACATTAAAGCATTCAGATGCAGAAAATGCTAACCTACTCAACGACTACTTCTCTTCAGTGTTTACTGAAGAGTGTGGTCCCATCCCCCAGCCCCCGAGTTCCTACTCGGAGAAAAAGCTGGAGTATATGGACTTCACTGAAGGAGAAATAGAAAAGAAGATCAGTGACCTAATGACGAATAAGTCACCTGGCCCGGATGGGTTTCTACCTAAAGTGTTGAAAGAAGTGCGCGATCAAGTGTCACGAGACCTGAGCGTGAAGCGGAGGTGACTCCTATATTCAAGAAAGGAGACCGTAGCCAACCGTCGAACTACCGACCTATCAGTCTGACCTCGATAGTCGGTAAACTCATGGAAAGCATGATGGTGGAAAAAATGACGTCGCATTTAGAGTCAAAGCTGCTACTGAGGAGTTCCCAGCACGGCTTCCGAAGGCAACGGTCATGCCTGACGAACCTTGTGGAATTCTTCCACTTCGTCTTCAGTGAGCACGATCGGGACAAGGCGGTGGATGTGGTTTACTTAGACTTTCAGAAAGCCTTTGATAAGGTACCATACCGCCGTCTTCTCCGGAAAGTGCGAGCGCTGGGCATAGACGGAAAAGTAGCAGGCTGGATAGAGAACTGGCTAAGTGACAGAAGGCAACGGGTGGTGGTAAATGGACAGGCTTCTGAGTGGGTGCCCGTTACCAGCGGAGTGCCTCAAGGTTCTGTCCCTGGACCACTATTATTCATCATCTACGTCGACATGGACGGTGACATGGTTGCCAAGATTTCTAAATTTGCCGACGATACCAAGCTTGGTATGAACGTTGCGAAGGATGGAAATACTGCCTGCCTGCAAGATGATCTTCGGAAGATTGGGAAGTGGTTGGATACGTGGCAAATGGCTTTCAACATGAGCACATGCAAAGTGATGCATATTGGCCACCGAAATCCCTAATCACCCTATATCCTTAAGGGCACTGCTCTTGAATCCACAGACACTGAGAAGGACTTGAGTGTAACTATCACGAGTGACCTCAAGTTCTCGAAATAGTGTATTGAGGTGGAGAAGAAGCCCAAAGGATGTTAGGGTATATAAAGCGACAATTTTGATATCGGAACAAGGAGATAGTACTGTGTCTGTACAACTCTCCCGTCCAACCGCACTTGGAGTATGCCGTACAATTTTGGAGTCCTTCATTTCTTAAGGACATCGCGAGATTGGAACGCGTGCAATCCAGGGCAACCAAACTGATTCCCTCTATCAGACATAAAAGTTATGAAGATAGATTAAGGGGATTAAGTATGTTCTCGCTGGAGACCTGGAGACTACATGATCAGCTTATCGAAGTGTTTAAAATACTTCGAGGCTTCGACAGACTGGACTACGGGGATATTTTCCAGCTCAGCGAGGGAAGAACAAGAAATCACGGCTACAAAGTTGAACTGAAGCAGTTCCACCGTGATCTGTGTAGGAAATTTTTTCACCTATAGTATCTGCGATAGGTGGAACGCACTTCTGACGGAAGTTGTTAACAGTAAATTTGTTTACCAGTTCAAGTCAACACTAGATAAAGCCTTGCGAAATCACCGTTAAGATCCTCGCGAGTGATCTTCGAGGTTATCATATATTTTACATCTTTATTTCAAGATTACTGGATATTCTGTTATAATTCATGTGTAATTTTATTTTGCGGTACTTAACATTGAGAGTGTTGTATCACTTCTGCCTCCACATTAAGAGGTCTCGGTGTCCCGTCTTGCGTATGGTCTGCCAACAGTCATACCACTAACAATTAATGATCAAAGAAAAAATAATTGACCAAAAACTCCTATCAGTTCGTCTATTGTCAGTGATTAGAATCTTACCTCCTATTAAAAGAGGAAGAGGCAAACAAGAATCCACTCTCGTCTTAGTTTTTCATGGACATATCTATTTTATTCATTTTCATTTTTGTGTCTCCGCTGACTAGCAGTGAACATTTAGATATTCCTCTAATTCAGTGATTTTTATACCTTTTTGAGTACTGACTGGGAATCTAGCACATGCTATGGACCCTGCCCCTAAAAAAATGACCATATACATAAGCACATAAACAACATTTTTTTTTAAAAGAATTGCTTCTCGCTCTTTAACATGCAACATCAATGGATCACTCGATGAGTAAATGAAACGCATCCAACTTGTGTAAATTAAACCAATGAGAATTGTTTAACGATTAACGATATATTAAGAGATAATATACATTGAGTATTTTACACATAAGTAAAAGAAAATTTTTACATAAAATAATTAGGTTAATAGTGGTGAATATATATACAAACAAAAAGGAGAGAGGAGAAGGGAAAGTTGCGTTGAGAAGTAAGAAGAACGAAACTCCAAGAACAGTAGAGCTTATCAATCCTTTTTATACTATATACTCAGAGGTGAACAGTATTTAAATACTTTTATGTATTTAAAATTGTATTTGTAAATACATTTGAAATAATGTAAACACTTTTAAAAGTATTTAAATACTTTACTGCTAATAAGTTTGTATAGCTGCTAAGAACGTGTAATGCATGTTTTAGCTTGTCGCAATTTCTAGGACACAAACGGTTGACTGCGTGAGCCAGTGAGGGAAGATTGCTTGCATCAGTTCAAATTCAGTTAACAGATGGTCACAGTTGTGTTCGGTTGTATAGTGAGAGGGCTCAGCGTTATTTCAACTGCTGCATGACAACTTCAGCTTCTTCGAAAGAGTGTGAAATAGAGAGATTAGACAATAATAAACACGAGGAAGATAAATAATCATGTAATTATAGTCATACTTTACTAGATGGTAATTTTTTTAGAGTGAAATCTTCCGACGGAAAAAAGTGAAGTGTGTATGTGTATCCTGCAATGGCGAAATCTCTGCGGCGAGCAATGCTACTTCAAATCTACGAATTCATTTGAAGATAAGAATTTATTAAAGCTAATTATATGATACTTAATTGAATTGAAAAGCTTCACTATTTCTTTTTTTTTAATGGCAAAATTGCTAGTAGCTAACGATAATGTTAAGTAGCGTAGGTTTACCATGTACGAACTTACCTGCTTCCTTTTGCAACATCTTTATTTATAGTATATGCTGATTAAATTTAACGTGAATTATGGCAACGTAAAACAAATGTCCTTTAATTATTATTTGATCATGTACATTTATCAACAGAGAAAGCACCCTGCTTTGGTGCAAAAAGAGGAAAACTACGTGATAGCTCAAAGGAAGGATTCAAAAAGAAAATGTTCAGTATTAGACGATGGTCCTTCATGCAGGGGTGTTGAAGAAAAGACATTGCCGGAGTGTTTTGCCGTGAATACTAAGAAGGTCAAACAAGCTGTTGTCGATAAGTTGATTGCAGATTTTATCATACAAGGTGTGCTTTCCCTATCAACCATGGAGCAACCAGCTTTTGTGAGATTAATTAAAGGTGAGTTCTGAGTTACAAATGTTGTTTACAATTATAGTATTATTAGTATAGGTTAAGCTCTTATAACGACCGAATACTAAAGCGTTCGGATAATTGGTCACTACGTAGGTAAAAAAAGGAAGTTAAATAAAGGAAGACATATACAAACGACAGAGTTTAATATATTTCAATAATTTCATGAGAATCCACATACATATATTCTTAAAGCGCGTTATTATTTACTTGAATATATTATTGAATAAAAATTTTTCAGGAATAATTAGTACAATTATTGATCGATTATATGTATTAGATGAATATTAGATGAATTCCTATAAGGATGTATTTCGTTATGTCAAAACTAGCATGCCCGCCCGTCAAAAATGTAGGAAATAAAGCTTGATAATGTATATATTCCTAACAATACTGAAAGTCAATATTTTACAAGAAGAAGAGAAAGTGACAGGAGCTCTACTGGAGAATAAACTAGACAGCACCTCCTACTTATGTCTTACTGCAGATATTTGTTCAACTCGTCACCGTAGTATTTTGGGCGTTACAGTTCATTGGGTATATTAATATTTTGCTTTTTATGAAATATGAAGTTGAAAATGTCTTTACAGTTAGGGAGTTATCAGCTCTTTGCTGAAAGCACATCTATTTGTTGGTGGAATTTATTTTGATTATATTAGTATGTAAAATTTATGGAAACATTTATGAGACAAACATTGGACTGCTATTTCATTTTTTTCAGATTGAGGAAGCTGCTCTTGTCCGTCACAGTGGAGTATTGGCATGCTGTCGCTTCAAAGGAGATCATAACTACATCAAGATTGTTGAACATATGGAGAATATCATCAATGAATAGGATACTCACCTGCAGAAAATCCCGAGCACCGTCACTGATAACGGCGCTAATTTTGTTAAAGCGTTTAAAGAATTTGCAGTCACTGCTGAAAATGTGTCCACAGATTCAGAAGACGGAATCCAGGTAGGTGAAGAAGATCAGGGTGAGCACGAGCTGGAGGATAGTTTCTTAATAAGAAGTGCCTTAGATCAGGAAGAAGACCTTTCGTCTGACCCATGCTGCTTTAGCCTACCTAAGCATGTGCGCTGTACTTCACACACACTCAGTCTCGTCTCCACAACTGATGTAAAACAGGCACTGAAAATATCTTCTTTTGCAAATATCAATCATGCTGCGATGGGAAAATGCTTAGCATTATGGAACAAAAGCGGTTGTCCAAAATCAGCAGAGATTATTAAAACTATTATCAACTGCTCATTAAAGGTGTCTTGCATTACAAGGTGGAACTCTCTGTTTGATGCATTGTCATTACTTTTAAAACACATGACGTCCCTTGAACTTCCAGTGTTCAGAAGTCACAAAATTGAATTTCTTGGGGAGTATGTCTCAGTTTTGGCTCCTATTGCAGTGACAATTGATCGCCTACAGGAAGAACAAAACTGTTTTTATGGAGAATTGCTCCCTGCCTTGCTCACTGTGGAGAAAAAGCTGAAGAGCCTTCAGTCACGTTCTCTGAAATTTTGCCAACCTCTTCTAAGTGCAGTCACTAAGGGCTTTGGAAAGCGCTATCAATCTTATTTGACCTTGGCAAATGAAGCCAGTGTTACAGAGGCCATTATTGCATCAACAAGCCATCCATTCTTCAAACTCCGTTGGTTAGATATCAGTATTTCATGGGACAGTTCAAACCAACAAGACTCTGTTAAAAATATTATGATAAAAGTGATTGAGAATTTAGCAGAGGGACCCGAAGCTGAATCATCCAGTGGAGTATCGGACAGTGACGATTATTTTGGATTTACAAAACCCACTCAAACACGATCAACCGCAGATTTAGAATTGTTCAGTTACCTTCAGGATTCAAATAAAACATTTCAAAGTTTAGATAGATATCGAAACATAAAGTTATTTATTAAATACAACACGACCCTTCCATAGTCAGCTCCTGTGGAGCGTCTCTTCTCTTAAGGAGGATTGACCTTATCTACAAACCGGAGTTCTTTATCTGACGAAACATTTCACCAACTCAACTGATATTACTTAAATGTAATAGTGATATAAATAGCTAAGTGAAACTTCATTCTATGGAACTTTTAAAAAAAAAATTATTACCTAAGTCCAATTGTCATCAAATCCTACATTAGTAATTATATTATATAATTTAATTTTAATGGATATTTTTTTTGTCGTGATACCAATGGTCCTTATCGATTGTCATTATATATTATGTATTTCAAATGTATTTAAAATGTATCAAATACATTTAATGTATTTAGTGTTTAAATACTAAGTACATTTTCAAAATGTATTTAGTATCTAAATACATTTTTCTCATGTATTTAATATTTAGTATTTAAATACTCTTAATGTATTTAGTGCCCACCTCTGTATATACAGAGTTAATTTTATATATAATTTAGTTATATAATCAAATTATTGCAGTCAAATTGTTACACATTATATTTTAGGTACATCATATATTTTATATCATTTATATATTTTAAACTATGGTCTTCGATTTTTTCACAGTTCGGTCTACCTGATACGATTTGTAACATTATTTTATTTATTGCTACTTTTTTCTATATTTTACACTTTATCTCTTCCTTTGTATTTATTCTATTAATATTATTTCCCATTACTTATTCAATTTCACTTTAGTTTAACACCTTTATTTTATTCACTTATTAATTTTAAACACTTTACGTTCACTTATTTGTCTATTTGTGTTTTCGATTTTTCTCAGTCTGGTCTACATGAAAAGATTTTTTTGTACACTTCTTTAACTTTTGAGCTATATTATTTTATTTATTGCTACATTTTCCTATATTTTACACTACTTTATCTTTTGCCTTATTCTATTTATATTATTTCACATTATATTATTTTACATTAATTATTCATTTTTACTTTAATTTATTCCCTTTAGTTTATTCACTTATATTTTTTTGTCACTTTACGTTAATTATTCACTTTTACTTTAATTTATTCCCATTATTTTATTCACTTATAATTTTTTCACTTTACGTTCACTAATTTGTCTGTTATTCGAAGCTAAGACTTGGCGTGTTTACGCATAGTTTTCTTACCGAATAATATTCGTGCTTTTCTGCATTCTTACGTTTCAAGTAAGGACGTCCGAGCCGAGTCAGCCCATTTTTAAAGAAGCCCTACGATTGTCTTTGGAAAGAAGAGATGATACTACTTATTTTCATCGGTCACGTAAAACTGACATGAGCACTTAAGCTCCCTACATCGCTCCTCGCCGGCAGGCACCGTGCAATCGTGGACCTGGACTGCTCATAACCCTCGTTCCAACTATGCCAGTCGACTGTGATATGACATAATTGGGGGAATTGACGGAAGCTGGTTTGAGGAGTAGCCCACAACAGAAATCAATTTCAGAGGCTTCCCGGGAAAAGGGACGGACTGCAGACTCCGTTGAGGAAGCATTTAGTTTTATCGATAGAGGTTACCGCCCAAGGTTATAGAGGAACAAGCAACCGTTTCTATGCCATGGAGGATGCAGACGCGAATTTAAAAAAAACAAAAAAACAAAGGGGGTGGCACCCCAGGGTGAAGGAAGTTGATTCGGCCTTCACCAATCATCAAGTCTGCCATAATTCACCCTTTGGGAGGATCCCTTCCCATGTCCATTCCTTCATCATCCATCACCCCATCAATTGCAGTACTGGTTCACGGGGCACGGGGTCGTATTACGGCGGGAGACACCCTCTTTGTATCTGTTTTTCGATAAATCTCTCATAACACATCACTCACGAGTGACAGGGTTTTTTTAAATACATGGAAAAGGAAATAAGGAATGATGAAGAAGAAGGATTCCCCCCCCCGAGGGGAATGGAGCACCAAACCAAAGGGTCCCTTTGAGGGCCCTCCCAAAGCTAAGATGTGCCTAGTCATGTTCGCAGAACTTAAGGTCGCACTGATCCGACTGATCGACGTGAACAACGGGTACACAGCCCTTTGCTCAGAAACTAAAGACATGGACGAAATACTGTCCAACCAAGGACGGAAGCTCTAAAAAAGATCGGGCTTGGGGCAAGACCCAAGACCCCCCTTTCCCAGGTGGCAGCCAATAGTAGCCTCATCTGCTGTAAGATTGAAAACTGGATTGGCGAAAGAACAACAGAAGAATTCAAGCAAGAGATTGAAGATCAAAACCCATGGGTGAAGATTAAAAAAAATAATAAAATTTAATAACCACACCTATGTGTTCAAAATCACGTACCAGACCACCGAAATGGCACAGGAAACCAAAAGAGATGGGCTCCTAGCTTTCAACAATAGGATCCCATCCCAGAACATCGAACAGGAAAAATTCCACAATATACAAATGTGTTTTTCCTGTTACAAGCTGTCAAATAATATGAGCCACTCCTGCCCCAACAAGGGCAAGAAGCTATGTTTGAATGCGGGCAGGAGGGCAACAAGTTCAAAGACTGTGCATGAACGACTAAAAATGCAACGGTGACCACAGAACTTTGGCACTAAATTGCCCCATAAGAAAAGAGGTAATAAAGAAGAAAGAAGAAGAAGCTCGATCCCGTAGTGCCCAAAGCTACGAGGCCGCTGCATCACCACCCAACCAAACCCCAACCATAAATCAACCTGCGATGCAACTCAACACCGAAGTGAGCTCGAAGATCCTCACATGCATCATACACGCCCACATCGCTAATATGGGAAACCCAGGAAGCTATAAGAGTGAACTTAATGCACTGCTACAAGCAAAAATCTGCCTACAATTAAAGTACCCAAATCTCCGCTCACTAAAAATACTTAGTATGGGTACCGCCTCATCCAAACCTATAAAAGAAGAAGAAGTGCTGCGGGTAACATCAGAGGAAGAATCAGATATTACCCAAGAAGAGTCTTCAAGCGACTCTCAATCCGAAGAAAAGGAAAAAGAAACAGAACCAAGAACAAGATCGCAGAGGGCCTCCATGAGTAAATCGAAGGCCCCCCACCCCCCCGAAAACAGTTACCAAAGAGGAACAAGGACATGGAAGTAATTCAGGAAGAAACTGCTGAAAATCCATCCCCTGCTCCCAAAAAAGTCCCCAACAGGGACCCCAGAATGAAGAAGCAGTAGATTAATCCTCATAATGCAAAGAGACAGTTTAAGAATCTTGAGTATCAACAAGGATGGATGGACCACGAAAAGAGCGCATACGTTAACATTTTCCTAAACATCGATGCTGATATAATACTCATTTCGGAATACGGAGTTAGCACAGATAGTGGCATAATCAAGATATGGAACTATGACGTGCTAACAGTGAATCATTCTTAAGAACGTTACGACGGAGCAGCTATTGCAGTTAAGACGGGAATAAAATTTAAGCAACTCGGGAACTTGGAAGAATCCTACCTCGCCATAGAGGTAGAAGTGAGCCTGGGGAGGATGGTCGTTGCCACGAGGTATCAACCACAAAGCGCAACTACTTGCCTAACCATACCATCACGAGTATACATTTATTCCTACGGCAAAAATGATCTTTATTGCCAAACCTGGAAAAAAACCCGAAGAGGAAGGAGAGTTATCGCCCAATATCCCTTCTGGAAATTAGGGGAAAACTCTTCGAGAAAATCCTGAACAGAAGACGTCAAGCACTTGGAGGAAAATTCGTTCTACAACAAATAGCAATACGGCATCAAAAAGAAGAGAAGCACCGAGATGGCAATAAATGTCATCACGGAGAAGATTGCTCAAGCGAAGAAAAACAGGAGCTATACCGACGTAGTATGCAGGGACGTGTCAAAGTCGTTCGATGAGGTATGACTAAGGGGGATGCAATATAAGATCTTCCAGATGGGTTTGAGAACAAAGCTTGAAAAAATCCTCTGTGATTATGTCATGGAGAGGTCGGCCTACATCATGTTGTACCTTCACTTCCAGCATCTCTGACCCAGCCAACAGTATTTATGCAGGACAACGCATCATGCCATACTGCAAAGCGAGTAAAATACTATGACGAACAAAAAGATGTCAAAGTAATGAAGTGGCCTCTTCAGAGCCCGGATCTGAACCCAAATGAGAACTGTGACAAATTTATGGACGAAAATTGAACAAGAACAAATTAACAACAGTATTTTGCAAGTAACTGGTTAGGTCCTCTGGTCGTCGTTGCGCCGAAGTGATAGAAAACAAAAGGTTATCAAATCTTGCTTTGTTTTTATTTTATTTGCTTGCCAAGTAATTTTGTGAATAATCGTTCTCTTATTTTGCACGTGTTAATATTATATTTTTATTTTAGTTTGTTCGGTATATTTTTTTTAATATCCGATTATACCATAGGAAAGCTTCATAAAATATATTAAATGCATGCCTTTATGTGCCATGGAAATTTCATTTACCAACTCATCATATTTTTGAAAATATTTTAATTTAAGAAAATCGTTCTCTTATATATACTCGTATATATATATATATATATATATATATATATATATATATATATATATATATATATATATATATATATATATATATAAATATGGAATCTCATATCTCATTCCACTGCTACGCTGATGACACCCAACTTTACCTGACAATTGATCCAACCACCTCTGCTTCTGAGACTATGCCAGCATCAACGCTAACCACCTGCCTGGAAGAGGTGGAGGTGTGGATGAGGCAGAACTTTCTGCGACTAAATGGCTCAAAAACAGAAATAATTCTCATCGGTACCCTCCATCAGATCCGGTCATCTTCCATCACTAGCATCACCTTCTCTGACCACGACATCCACGTCTCACTTTCAGTCACTAACCTGGGCGTGAAAATGGACCCTATCTAACCTTCGAATCCCACATTAAACATATCTGCAAGACCTCCTGCCTCCACCTCAGGAACAATGTAAGGCTCCGTCCCTTGCTCACTCTCTCAGATGCTGGAAGCTTGTCCATGCCTTCATCTCCTCCAGGCTGGATTATTGCAATGCTCTTCTCATCGGGATCCCTAACAAGAATACCCAGAAACTGCAATATATCCAAAACAGTGCTGCTCGGATCCTACTGAAAGTGCGAAAATACGACCCCATCACACCCATCCTCAAAACTCTTCACTGGCTTCCTGTCTCACTCAGGATTGAGTACAAAGACTCGCTGCTCACCCACCACTGCCTGCATGGCGATGCACGCGCCTACTTCTAAGAGCTGCTTTCACCCCAGATCTCCACATGACTCCTCCGCTCCGGACAGGCCAATCTCCTCCATAGTCCGAAGACCAAGCTGCAAACCAGGGGAGACCGGGCCTTCTGCTCTGTTGCTCCCAGCCTGCGGAATATCCTTCCTGACCATCTAAGGGCACCAGTCACTGTTGATGCCTTTAAAAAAGACCTAAAAAACCCTCTTTAAGAAGGCCTTTTCCTCGGGTTTTGCTGGATGTGTTTTGGTCATTTTAAATATCTTCTTTATATGTTTTTGTTTTTATTTGTTTGTTTGTTTGTTTTTACTTCATCTTTTCACCCTGTAGCACGATTAGGTTGGTAATTCAATGTAAAGTGCATTACAAATAAAAAAATTATTATTATAATAAAAATAAAGTCTGTCTATCTGTGTGTGTCTGTCCATCTATAGGAAACTAAAAGTATATTCCGATGTAAAATTTTCGCAGGAAGCTAATGGAAGTGGTCCTGGGTCTCTAATACCCCCCCGTCTGTAAAATCTAATAGACCCCCGAGAGAAAAGTTAATTTTACCCTACATCATTCTTCACATGTGGGAAGCAAAAGCAACCTGTTTGTCTATGCACCACAAGGAAAGACGAAGAGTATTGTCTACCAAGAAGTGCTATGATTTAGCATTGGTTAAATAATATATTTTTTTAGAAATATAAGAATCTCAATCTATATCTTGCTTATGATTTTTTTTTTTACCCAGGCAACGCCAGGTACCTCATTCAGTGGCTCAGAAGGGATCCTTAGAAGCACTAGGCAGGATAATGCAAGACATCAGAGATTGTGAGGCTCCTATGGGAGGTGTCACTCTTTTGCTGTAAAGTGATTTCAGGCAGACACTTCCAGGACAGATGAGGTCCGGGCTTGCCTAAAATAATCGTTGGCAAGAAATATTAGAACACTGTCTCTAAATACAAATATGAGAGCAGAGCTCTTTGGTTATCAACAGTTGGCACAATTTTCCAAAAACATTCTGACACTGGGAAATGGCAAAGTATTTCTTGATGCTGATGGTGTAATAGAAATATCTCTTGTCTGCATAATTATTAATACTATTGATAATCCCAAGGCAACAGTATTACCCAATCTTCAGCAAAACTACAAAAAACTAC
The DNA here is from genome assembly GCA_963969495.1 of Ceratothoa steindachneri. Taxonomy (NCBI): domain Eukaryota; kingdom Metazoa; phylum Arthropoda; class Malacostraca; order Isopoda; family Cymothoidae; genus Ceratothoa; species Ceratothoa steindachneri. The sequence goes on from OZ018332.1 coordinate 82,773,541, forward strand.
CATTGGCTTTGTGAAAGAGCTATGTTGGCTTTAAAGAAAAACCGTCTGCAGAATCAATAAACATCTACTGCTTTTCCTCTCACGAAGTCCACAAATTTACAAGTCAGTTGATACAATTTCGGATCATACTCAAATAGTCGGTTATTCCACAGAGTTTCTAAACTCTCTAGACCCTCTTGACATAACTCCTCACCAACTTGAACTGAAGCTAGCAAATCTAAATAATGTTTTTTCGCAATTTCGATCTAACAAAACTCTCTAATTTCACTCGTCTGGTGGTGAATAATTTGATGCCCCATGTCAATGAGGCAACCATTCTTACTGGACGTGGAAAAGGAGAGGATGTCTTCATTCAGAGAATATCATTAAATCCATCAGGGTCAGAATTGCCATTTAAATTCAAAAGACTACATTTCCCAATCTGTGTAAGTTTTGCAATGTGAATTATTAAAAATCTTAAGGTGAGACACTATTAGTGGAATAGTTACAATTAGAGGAACCCTGTTTTTCTTATGGTCAATTCTATGTTAATTTCTTTAGATTTAGAAGCAAAAGTAATCTGTTTCTATATATTCCATAAGAAAAAATTAAGAATGTTGTGTACCAAGATGTTCTGTAGCGTTGCTGAACAAGATTAGGTTCAGTTCAGAGAATGAGAATATTATTTGTGAATAATTAAAAAAAACGGATCAAATCTGTCTTAGTTTATTTACGAACGCATATTTTACCTGACAACGACGGGTATCTCTGCTAGTGTATATATATATATATATATATATATATATATATATATATATATATTAACTTTGCTTAATAATAAAGTTTACTGCCAGATCGATGGTGTTGCAATGGGTTCTCCAATGGGACCACTTGCAGCTGACTTTTTTATGACACATCTCGAAGATCAAATGTTTTCTACTAATTTAGATTACAAACCCTCTTTCTACCGCCGTTTTGTTGATGATTCCTTGGCAATTTTTAATAATCCTGCACATAGCCAACTTTTCTTGAATTTTTTTAACACTTTACACCCCAACATCTAATTCACCATGGAAGTAGAGTCAAATGATAAGATGCCCTTTCTTGACCTTTTAATCACCCGAGATAATGAAATGACCAACGAAAAATTCAAACAACCATTTACCCCCAAAAAACTTTCAAGGGACTAGGTTTAAACTACTTCAGTTTTTGTGATTTCATATACAAAATATCCACAGTAAAAACTTTAATACATAGAACTTTCTTGCTATCATCCACTTACCAATCAATCCATAATGAATTTATTTTTCTTAGGAAGTATTTTATAAAAAATTATTTCCTTCTGACCTATATGATAGAGTTTTAAAAAGGCTTTTTGATAATCTCATTGACCCCCCTCAACCCTGTATAGAAGTTCCTAAAATGCCCATATATCTACTAATTTCAGAGATGGGTTTTTTAAACGATACTTTTAAAAGAAAAATCCTATTTATTTTTAAAAGATATTTTCCCCAAATCAACCCACAAATAGTTCTTATAAACAAACTATCGATAGGAAGTTTCTTTAACAGTAAAGATTCTATCTCTTTGGAGTTCCGCAGTGATAATGTTTATTTATTTAAATGTCCTAGTTGTACTGGAGCCTCTTACATTGGAGGCACTGTCAGGGCTCTTGGAGCTAGGTTCTCTGCTCATATGGGGATTAGTTGGCGCACAAACAAAATATTAAATAAAATGGAAAAGTCATCTATTAGGGAAAACACCATAAGCTGTAAAACTGACATTTCTATTGAGAATTTTCAAGTATTAGCCTTTAACAACCACCAACATTGCCTAAGAACCCTCGAATCTTTATACTGTATATCAAACATTACAAACCTACACTCAATGAAGATTTAAGTGCAATATCATTATTAATTAACTAATTTTAACTACAGTTTGTTAGTTAGTTTGCTTTTTAACAAACCAAGCGTCACTGTAACCTATAAATACTAGCCCCTTGTTAAACCCACCATTCACTCTCTAGGATGGATCCACTTTAGTAAGTACCCAAATTTACCGTTTCTATGTTAAATGTTTTTTAACTCTTACAGTCTTTACAAAATTAAAAACAAAGTTTAAATTTACTATCTCTCAATAATGCCAGGTCAATTTCTCTTATAGTTTTTAATTAATTTCTGCAATAAACCTTAAATTTATTAACTAATTTTTGAGTCGGTTTTAAAGCAAATTTAACTGTTGCCAAGTCATATTTAATAACAAAAAAAAAAAATTTAACTCATAGTACATTTTACTGATATTTTATAATTGGTCATCTTTTAAAATAATGTCTTGTTGGCACTTTCAAGTTTTCTTCATATGTATTAACTTTGTAAACTTATTCTAGCCTGAAGATGAAAACTTGTAGTTTTCGAAACGTTGTAAAAAATTAAAAGATGCTGCATCCGTTTCTCGTGGCTCTGGGATTTATCCTCAATATTAAATGCAGGCTTCACGGCTGAGCTCCATATGGATATATATATATATATATATATATATATATATATATATATATATATATATATATATATATATATATATTTGGTTGTACATGTTATAATAAAGAGAGTTAATAAAAAACTCACTTTAACTTACCTTTCAACTTTGCTTATGGTTTCTTCACTTGTTGCATGGCGTAACTTGCTTGTCCTCAATTTAGCCTGAAGGGGTAGAGGTGGTTTTCTTGATACCTGAAAATGGGTCCTCGTTTAAGTTTCTTCAAATATTTGTGTTTTCCCTAAATACTAGGTTTCATTACCCTTAATTAATAGAGAAAGAATATTCTAAATGCGATTCAAAACAGCATAAAGGGTAATAATATAATACTTATCATTCAGCACTAGATGCACTCTAGTAAGGTAATGAAACAGGAAAACTACCACTCAATTCTGACGCAAGCGTAGAGCTAAAATCTAAAAATTAAGACCTTCTGGACAGTAAGTACCTGTTGCAAGTCTTCAAGGCTGCTGGAAATCCTGTACCGACCATCCCAAGAGTCTTTCGAGACAAGCTCCTCTTGGCAGTAAAATTTCCTTGAAATTGGTTTTTTGATGGCTGCCACTCCTGCTTCTGCGCCCGCTACATGGGCAATTGAGGAGGCAGACGGACCCCCGCCCGTCATCAAATTCCCTGTCGATCTTGATATTATTGAATGAGGTGTTTCGATAGGTCTAAATCCAAATTCCATTGGATCAGGACTAAATTTTGTAATAGGAAGAGTTCTTGACGGATTTGAACGCAGATCACCAGTGCTTGAATAATGCCTATTTTGAGACAAGCGGGATTCCCTCGTAGTTGACTTATTCAATTTTCTTTCTGTCTTGTTTGAATCTTTGGGTCCTTGCTGTCTCCTATCATAATCTTTTCGCATTTCCCTCTGTTTTTGCTTTCGAATTTGTCTTTCTAAGTTTCTGATTGATTTTTCTTGAGCTTCATACAATTCCTCTTCACTCGTCGCTTTGAGTTCATCGAATTTTTCCTTTAGATATACACCCCGTGATTTCTTACCGCCCTCATCCTCTTCGCCACTATCCAATTCAGACGCATAATCATCCGAATCGTAAATGTCAATTTTTCCTTTACTTTTCAAGTGCCTTTTATACTCTTCATATAATTTTACTTCTTCTTTCATTTTTTCTTCCTCCTGTTTTCTTAAATCTTCAATCTTCATCTCTTCTTCCCTCTGTTGCTTTTTCTTTTGTTTTCCATCTATTTGATGCTCCTCACTTTGAGGTTTCACTCTGGCCACTCCTGGATCATTACTTGGTTGAATTTGAGGGTTATTTTTTACGGCTTGTTGCAATTCACTCCCATTCTTACTTTCTACTTTTAGTTGCTCAGACAAATCACTACCGCTTTCCTCTTTTTGTCTACGTCTTTCCTCTAGTATTCTTTTTTGTTCTTGCTGTATGATTCTTTCAATTAACTTTTCTTCTTCCAGTTTCAAAACATTTTCTCTTTTTTTCATTTCTTCTTGCCTCTTCTTTTCTAGTTTTTTTACTTTCTCAATATTTTGTTGTTCTTCTATACACCTGACCACTTTTTGTTTTGAGTCTTCACTCAACATGAATCCCTTAACTTTACTAAGGGATACCGGTTTCGTTTGATTTTCTGCTTTCGGTAGGCTTTGTATTCGATCTGAAGGTCTCTCACGCGAGCCTATTTCGTATTGATCCTGTCTTCTTTTTCTCCATTCAGTTGTTTCTTCTTGTTGTCTTGTTAGTTCTTGAAGTTTTAAAAACTCAAGTCTTGCGTATTCCTCTCGTTTATATATTTCTTCTTGCTTTTGTATCTCATCAAGCCAGCTCTGCGCTTCGGAATGAAGCTCGTGTGGAAATGGATCTGCATTGGTGGTCCTGGTTACATTATCGGTTTGAGGTCTTAATTCAGGATCCATATCGTACCTCTTCTCAAATTTTTCTTGAATTTTCTGCTGATCTTTTTTCAATACTTCGATTAAGTATTTATTCTGTTGTAGTGTTTGTATGTCTTTCGAGGTATCATTTTCCTTAATTTCTATGCTTTTAGGAACGAGAGCAGGAGGTTTTTGCTCGTTGTTTATTTCTTTTGATACAAAGGTAGGGGTAAATGTATTTTCTTGAGGAAAAGGTGAGGTTGTTTCCAGTTCTTGAACTTTTACTGGACTTCCAATGTTGAGACTTCTGAGATGCGCTGAAATGAAGGAACGAGCTAACGAAGGTTGATCATCGGAAAGCTTTTGTTTTTCATCTTTCTCGGAATTAGCTACTTCATTTCTCTGGCCGAGGTTTGTGGGGCAGCTTCTGTCTCGCACAAGTCTCCCCTTTGAATTCCCCTGTGTCTTTCCACGAGACCTGTGACTTCTTGATTCTTTGGAACCTGACTGGCTCTTTATCTCTGAGTGATGGCTCTCTTGTTCCGTGGTTCCTCTTTGAAGCGGAGGGCAGCTTTTATCTCTCGCTGACCGCATCACGTGGCCTTTTAGTTTTTCTTCGTAACGTCGTTCCTGCATTCGACGTATCTTTTCGTCTCTCATTTGGTTTTCTTCCCTTAACTTTTCTTCTTCTTCTTCATGTCTTACTGCCGGAGTCTTATCAGCTGAGCTCGTCATTTGGTTGGAGAGAGGTGTAGACTCTTCATTTATTTTCGTATCGGCTAAACCTTCGTTACATGGTTCTTCTTTACATTTTTGCTCTTCTTTTTGTATGAAACCGACATTTAATTGATTTATCGTTGGAGGTGACTTTGCAAAATTATACGATCCTTCACTTTCGATTTTCTTGGCTTCAGGTTGCTCATTTACCTTACATACACTTTGTCGTCTTTTGGCTATCATCATCATTTCTTCAAGTCTCACCTTTTCTTCTATAAGTTTTTGTAATTGTCGCTGTTTATACTCTTCGATAGTGATAGGATCTCGCTCTTGAGATTGACTTCGTCTATCTTGGCTATTATGAGAATCACCTTGCACGTGAATGCTACTTTGTGATGAAGAGGAAATGTCTTCACTATGTTGCAATGCTTGCAGTTTCTTGGACATTAGCTGAGAGTTTATGTCTTCATTTTCCTGGGAGTGTTGATATTCTGGACAATGGAATGATGCATTTGGATGCCGAATGTTCATCGAGGAAGTTTGAGAATTCGGCGCCAAAAGTTCAAAATCAGATGTTATAACTTTAATATTTTGGTGATCTGGATACGAATGAAGAGGTTTCGAAAATAGTTGGGGCGTTGTTTGTTGAGGTAAATGAGATGCAAGGTGTATATGGGCAGGGTGTGGTAAATGTGAAAGAAGCGTTGCGCCTTCTTGCTCTTTCCCTTTTGCATGAATAACAGTCGGGCTTTCTTTGAAACTTTGAGTGATATCCTGATTTGCCTGCATAACCAGCTGATTTCCGATATAACTGGGATTAGGGTACTCCAACCTTTCCTCTGGAAAAACAGTTTTAGGTAGAGGAGGAATGACTCTTTGGGGTGAAGCAGATGCTCTTCTTTTAGCACTTTGGGGAGAAACTATTTTTTGGGGAGGCGATTTTAGTTGGGGAGGAATTTCTTTCAAAACAGGCACCATTTCCTGTTTTTGAATTGGAGAAGAGAAAGATACATCGCGGTTCGAAGTTGCGTTGGGAAAAGAAATTAGCAAATCGGTTCTCGATGGAAAGCGTTGTGGTTGAGCAGTGGAATAAATAGTAGAAGAAGCTATGGCAGAAATATGTTTGATGTGAGATATACTCTCTGAGTGTTCTGACAGATTTGAACTATTAGTTTTACCTTGCATGTGCAATGACTCAGAAGGGAGGATTTTCACAGGACAGTTAGTAGATGCTAGAGGGGCACATGCCTTTGGAACATGATGCTGAACTGGAGGAGAAAGTGGGGGAAGTTTCTGGAAATTCCAGATGGGAGATGAATTTGACAACAAGCATGGATTGGAATGAAGTGGAGCTCTGAGAGGAGGAGACATGGTGCTTGAAATGGATTGAGATGAACATAATGGAAGAACTCCTCTGATGCCAGAAATATTTGAAGATTGGTGAGAAGGAAGCGAACCGGGTGATACCAAAACGTTTCTTTTAGGATCAGTGTAATGCGGTTGTGGGAGGGATTGGGGTGGGATCGATGTCATCTCATGACACATTGGCTGCAACTGTGTTCCTAAAAACTCCTTATTTGGGACTGGCGACATTGTTTTAGTTAAGGGTGATGCACATCCTGCCGGAGTTGATCGTGAGGAGAAGGAAACAGAAACCGAAGAATCCGATCCAACTGGTGGGGATGTGGCGTCCTGTTGCACTTTCTTTCGGGTCTTTTCTTCCTCCTGCTTGAATCTTTCCTCCACGATTTGTTGTTCTAATTTTTCTTGCTGCGTCAGATTTTCCGCACATAAATATCTGAAAATAAAATTTTATTTACTTATCAATATTCAGTATCCCCTTGGCTTATATTCTAAAATCCCCGTAGTTGCAAGTGATTCACAAGATCCTTAGGCATATTCATCATTGCAGAGACTACTTCTTTGTACCTATTATTGCAAAAGTCATGTTACACTCGTTACGACGCTCTCAAAAAACAAAAGACTGATAGATTTGGTGCAATTAAACGCGTTTTTATTGTTTTAACATATAAACATGCATTTAAATTTTAATATAAATCAATGCGGCCGCCCTCGGCAGCCAGCACGCTCTCCAGGCCAGACATGAACGCAGCGCACACGTTGCGGACGAAGTCCCTGCTCACGCCCGCCCACACGCGGTTGACAGAGGACTTCAGCTCGTCGACGTTGCTGTGGCAGGCTTTGCAATCTTTTCCCTCGACATGCGCCCACACGGTGTAGTCAAGGGGATTTAGCTCGGGCGACTACCGTGGCCAAACATCTTTCGACCAGAAGTTCATATTCGACAACGTCCACTCTTGCACGGTCTTGATCGTTTGGGCCGGGGCACCGTCCTGCTGAAAAATGTAGTATGCCTTCTTCGTGATCTTTCTCACCCAGGGTAGGACTTTCGTTGGCAAGATATCTCTGTAATCGGTCGTGGTTAACCTGTAACTGGCCGCGAAGCACACCAGCGGCATCTTCTCATCATTTGAAGCCACGACGCCGAGCATGATCAGAGAGGCCGGGTGCTTGGTCGTGGACATGTAGCGGACCTCGGTGACGTCCTATCCGAAGGCGGTCGTTCTGCTTGTTGATGAATGGATCGACCGTGAAGATTATTTTTGTCATAAAAAATGAGAATTCGATTACAATGACAATTTAAGTCGTTGATAAGGCACGATAGCGCTTCAAACGTTGTTTTCGCATACGCACCTCAAGCTTTTGCCGCCCTCCTCCTTGACGGCCCTCGACACCGTGGACACCGAGATCTTCTTCTTTACGAGCGCAGTCATCCTGAGATTCGGAGCACTTTTGAAGGCCTTTCTCACAGCCAAAAGTTTGACAACTTCAGCTTTGCCTGAGTGAGGTCGATCTTTGGTGTCTTTCCCCTTCTTGAGCCTCTCTGCCACTCTGTGGACGTCATCCGGCTGACGTTGAACCACTTGGCGATTTTGACTTGTTGTGGCCAGCGTGCAGGAGAGCAGAGATCTTGATTTTTTGGATTTCCATCTCCACACAATTGCACACTATGGAAAAAAAACTTTTAATGACACGTGTTGAAAAAGTATAACTTAAAGTTTGTTTGACATAAATTTTTTTATCACACACGTAAGTCTCTCAAAGATTAAAATGAACGAATGTAACATAAATTTTGCACCACCCGGTATGCTGGAATAGTTTCAAATTTGATAATAGAGCTGTATTAAATTTTAATATTAATAAAAGGTTTGGAAATACTTATCAACATGTGATACACAGAAAAGGAAAGATTAATGGGCAAATTTATATGCTCATTTTAGGAGGTATCGTTGATGAAAACAGGGTTGTGAAAAACTATACACTAGCAGAAAGGGGGAAGCTAAAATATACTGCTGTTTTTAGCTTTGCTATTTACTTCTTTTATCTGAGCATCCCAAATTTCCTTTCTATCTTTTACAATTCTAGATTTATTTCATTGTCCTAATTTTGTATATACCTTAAAAAACATTTTTGCATATATATCTTTTCACTACGACATCGTAAATCACATTTATGTTATCATCTGTCTGGTCCATTATTCTATGTTTTCATTTTCTCAACGCAAATGTGATTCCCTGAAAAGTAGTAGCCACTGTCGCTTCTGTTAGCTTCAGAAAACTTATGAATGTATTGTGACCTTGGAAGCAAGATTTCATTTACTTGCATTCTGCTGGTGTGTATCAAAACACTGTCATACCCCGAAATCCTAAAACTCCATCGATTTAAATAAAATTTGAACTGATGTAATTTATATTTAAGTAAATAATTGCTCACTGGAATTCATCAGTGGTTAAATTCTAGCACTAAATTCATTTGAACCGTTCAACAACAAACAATTTTTATATTTTTCTTATTCCAACCCCAATTTGAAATTAATGGGAATATCTCACTTTGAGTTCGCTTTTCGCACCACCAACTCCACGCTGTTACCGGCCGATTTGATGAGCTCACAGGCGTCAAAATGGCACATATACCTTGCATCTTGACCTTCGATCATGATTAAGATATCCCCTGCAGTTAGTTGCGGTGCTGCAAGAGCTCCTGGAACAACCTGGAAAGGGAAAAAAACTTGGTTGAAAGAAACCCCAAACCACCGTTAAAAAAAAATTTGTGGCATCGAAATATGTAGTTTTTCGTGCAAACTAACGGAAAAGATAATATCTATTGGTATATAATGCATATGCTCTTTTTGTTTATTAAAAAGACTTGAACCACAATTTTGTTTCTTCGTTGTTGTTTTTTTGTGTTATAATGTTCTAGTGTCTTTAGTGTTACCTCCTGCTTTATTATAGTGCTATGCTAGTGGGGTTTTTTTGTGTGAATTTTACCTCTTTTCGGCACGTTCTGCTCGGCTTCTCTCCTCGTCCCTGCATTTGAGTACTAATTGTTGTTGTTTTAATGCTACTTCTTTGCATGTTTGACCTCTTTGTTTTAGGCTGAGTCTATTTTCCTCTAGCAGTTTCATTCTTTAACCCAGGCGTGCCCGAAGCAGTGTCATAGCTGCGTCATTACAATTTAATTTTAAAATTAAGCCAATCCAAACAAGGGGTGATAACACTCCAGTGCCCAATGACGGCATGAGTGAAAGTTAAAATAGCTAATTGAAAGAGATAGTTTTAAGGGAGTTTAAATGGTCTAATGCATTCCACTTCCTTGGTCAAGATGAGGTGAGTCGCCCAGGTGTATTTCATAAGTGCGACATTGCAGCTTAATTTAAAGCAGTTAATTATAATGTTATTGTCTTTTATTGGTTTCTGTATTTCAAGATTGCTGGATGTTTCTTCTCTTTCATTCTTATTGCATATTTTCTTTCCTCTATTTAATTAAGATTGGAATCATTTGAGGCCCCTTAATACCACTCTTAGAAACCTCGGTTCCTTTTACGCGCCTGTGAGGTTTAATTAAACCTTGCAGTTGACAGTAACACAGGTTCTGTTTTCCAGACGCATCATCAACAATGTGATTAATCCATTGCATATATCGTTAATACTTACTCTTCTGCTGTTAGTCTCAAAGCATATTGCGATAAGTTAATTCTACCTTTCTATACTGTCTTCAGGAATTCTCCATCGTAATGTGACCCCAACCGACCCTAATACGGATATAAATCTGATTATATACTACAAGACCAAGAAAACAAGTAGTTGCATCATTAAGAACGGCTGTCTCCCTCCGACGAGCGAACTCCAGGAGACTAACGTCGTGTACGAATATTCGTGCAAAGCCGGTGACTGCGAACACCGCAATTCAAAGTACATCAGCGTGATCTTCACAACCCTGTCAAGGGGACTGACAGCTCACCTTCAAGATGGCACGATTAAAAAAGACGCCCACTCTCATGGCACTACCCTAACCCGTGAAAAGATGAATAAGGACACCTTCATCATCCTCAGACTCTAAAACCGCAGAAGATTGCGGATGGCCAAAGCCGTCATTATTCCAATGAAGAAGCCGGCAACTAACGTGCAAGTTCAGCCGGAGACCATACTCCCGACATCTCGGCGTCTCCGAGTTGACCGCCGTAAAAGAAGCACGTTTTCAAACCTACATTTTCCTTTGCCTCCTTTGCCAGAGAACTAGATCAAGCGACAAAGAGTCAGAAATGAAATGAAATGAAAGGGAAAGTGAGAAAAAAAGTTTTAGATCCCCGTGCCCCTCCAACATCCCTTTACCAGTCCCTCCCGGAGGAGGGACTTGGTGAGAGGGGCGGGGTAAGGCCCGGTTCCCCCGAGGTTCGCTGGCGCCCTCCTCCCTTGGAGCCTGAAAGCACCGGGGGAAAAGAGCTCCGGGGAGGGGGAGAGAGGGAAGGGAAGAAGAAAGAAGTAAGGATAGGACAGACTGAAATAAAGTCAAAGGCTTGAAAGTTGACCAAGTTGGCCTGTGGACTTGCTTAACGGGGGACCCGGACCACGGTGTTTTTATGTTTTCCTAGCTTTTAATCGTTACTATTTTCTGTACCTGTCCCTTGTGTTAGTGTTTGACCCATCTTTGGATAGCGGTAAAGAAGGAAGATGATTGAAGCGGAAGGAAGTTGGAGGTTTGCAGAGAGGTGCAAGTTGCGTGGAGGTCACGCTAATCTCTGTACTATAAACTAATTTTAGAGTTAAGTTCGAAATAAGTTTGAGTGAAAGTGTGTCTGTTTGTTTATATATGTGGTTGTTTTGTTATTATGTTATGTGTCTATGAGATAGGCGTTCAAACCGTTGTTAGGGTTATTTGTTTTCCTGCTATGTTAATAACTCGAATTTCTATGATTTTTGTAGCATAATTCTCATATCTGTATCTGTTGTGTGGGCTCATGTTCCTTGGTTATTTATTTGTTTATTTTTCTCTTCTTTATTCATGTTGTTTTTCCTTTTTCGTTCATTTGCACTTTTTGGTTAGTTTTGTCATTACTTGTGGGTATCAAGTCCAATCCGGTGAGTTTGTCATTATTCGTGAAATCTTGGTCACAATCTGGTTTCCTTATTTGGTTTACACGTAAATCTCCTCCTCTTCCCTTTGATGCGCTTTATTTTTAACACTAGGAAACAGCATATGCGGTCTCCATCCTACTCCTAGTGCTATTTGATTATTTAGTTCCTCTCCTATTTCTTCTTGTGTTTTTTTCTATGACTTTTTGGCTCTTCTCTTTTTTCAATTATTTTGTTTAATGGCTTTATTTTCGCTTCGTTGTGTAAGTCTTTGTTTTTTCCTCTCTAATCGTCGCGTGTTCGTAATTATGTATACTACCGTATTCTGTATAAGTTGCATTCTTATTAGATTGCTTCTTGAAATCGTATACATGTCAATTGTTGGATATATCAAAGTAGGCTGTATCATGGCCTGGTAGATTTTTTTTTTATGTTCCATGTTTGGATTTCTTAATCTGTAAAGTTAGCATGCCTCGTGCTTTGTTTATTCTTTTGATCACGTGTTTCTTGTTACCATTTTTGGTAATAGTTAGGCCTAAAATCTTGCCTTCACCGTTATACCTGTATCGCTCTGAATCTACATAAATGTAGGATAGTTTTTTTTGCGATATATAGGTATGATTTTGAATTTATCTTTATTCGTTTTAATTTTCCATTTGCGTTCAAACTCGTTTATATTTTTTATTCCTGTTGCCGTTACCCTGGTCTGCATCTGTGGGTTCCGATAAATAAACGGAATTAATTGAGTGATTTCATCTGAGTATTGTATGTTCACATAGCCCTCGCTCCTGGGTGGGGGAATGTCCAAGGTATACACTGAGTATAGTGAAGGACTTAAACACCCTCCCTGAGCGAGGCCCGCATTAAGCTTGAATCTTTTACCTTGGTAATTCCCCGTGTCTATGTATGCATATCTCTCCATGACGTAGTCGCATAAAATTCTTTCCAGATAGTTCTTCATTTCCAGATTTAGAATTTTATGTTGTATGCCTCTTTGCCAGACTTTATCGAATGCCTTCGATACGTCCCGGCATACAATGTCCATACTGCATTTCTCTCCTTTCACTTTGCTTATTTTTTCTGTAATCACGCTGAGAGCCATCTCTGTATTCCTGTTCTTTCTGAAGCCGAATTGTTGATTGTTCCAGAGATTGTTTTCTGTGAGATATTCATTTAATCTTGTGTTCAGGATTTTTTCAAACACCTTCCCGATAAAGTCGAGAAGGGATATAGGTCGGAAGTTTTCGACCTCCGAAGGTGGTGTTCCCGGCTTCGGTATGAATGTCATGCCGCGAACTAGTGTTTTCCAAAGATATCTTTAACTCATCGGGGAAGTATCCAATGTTTATACAGGCGTCAAACACGTTCCTTATTCCCTCGAGTATATTATCCGGTGCTTCTATATAATATTTTTTATGATGAGTCCCGATTTTCCAGGGGCCTTTTGTTTAAAATTGGAGATATTGTTCTTTAATTCCTTGATTGTGATATCGGGTTCGCATACAGTTCCTCTTCTGCGTAGTGATGTAGAAAAGTCCTCTCAATCCGTTCATTTAGTTCGTCAATTATCTGGTTTTCAAAGTCTGTCACAGTTTTCGTTTTCCTCTTGCTTACGTTGAACACTCCTTTTCCCTGTTCCCTGAAAAGTCTTTCAATCTCGCTTTCATCTTCGATTAATTTGCTGTCTCTGTCCTTAATCTTTATTTTCTCTTTTCCTTTAGTATTTCACATTCTTTTTATCTTTTTCCAAAATTCTCGGGGCAATAGCTCGTCGTCAATATTTTGAACGGCTATGTTCAATATTCTCTTTGTTTGTCCGATATTGCGCTAAGTAGTTCCCTTCTCTTCGTTCTCAGATTACGGTATTTTTCTCTTGATATTCCATTCGTTCTGATGTCCTCGTTTATCATTCTAATTTCTGCATTCTTAGTCTTCATTTCGTCCTTCCATATAAAATATTTAATAGTTCTATAGGTGTTTCTTGGTATAACGATTTCGTCGGTTGTTTGTATCTGCGTCCTTATTTTCTCTAACTCATCATTGATTTCCTCTAAAGTGGCTTCATTTAATCTATTCGGTTCGTAGTCATTCAATTCTTGTCTGTATTTTCTCCAGTCAGCTCTATGATACGCCTTCCACTATTCAGTGGGTATTTGTATTGGTTGTTGGTTTATAGTTAATAGCGTTGCTATATGGTCGCTGCCGAGAACATCAACAGGTTCCATATGGTAGTTAAAAGGTGAATTATAGTTTGCAAGGCAGATATCTAAGTAGTTGCCGTTGTGTTTACGATGTATGTTGGGAAGTGTGGTCCCAGTCTTCTCAATTTTCTTCTTTCTATTAGGGTTTGTAGGTCCTTTCCGGTTTCGTTCCTCTCGCGTTTATATTTCCCACAAACAAGGTTGGTAGTCTTTATTAAATATCCTCACAATGTTATTTATTGGGAGACCCGGGCGTCGCGGTGGTTGGTAGCCTGTAGCAATTATTATATTTATTAGTTCCATTTTAACCTCGATTGCGAGGTAAGATTCGGTTAGTCCTTATTTTGTCTTGTGCTGTACTCCTCTTTTTTTATGGCTATTGCTGCTCCGTCGTGTAGTTCGTTTGTGCAGTTAGTCGCTATTACGTCGTAGTTCCATATTTTTAGTTTGTGAGTCTCAAGATTAATCCCGTGATCTAAAATTATAATGATCTCGGAATCTATTTCTCTAAAAATATTTCCGTATGTTTTCATTATCCCTACAGCCATTCGTATTTATCTGTAGAATTCCCAATTTTATATTATCCATCTTTGTATGTTCTTAAGAGGTTCTTCTTTTTGGGAGAGTGGAGGTATTACGTAAATTTATTTGTATCTTTTCCTGGTATTCTGCCTTTCATCTCTGTCCTTGCTGAGGTCTGACCCTTATCCTTTTCACACTTTGGTCGCATGGCGAGGTGTACCTAGTCTATTTTCTTGTTTGTTTTTTGTTTTTGCGTGTGTTTCTTGTTACGTTCTTCTTATTATTCTCGTCAGTGCTGCTCTCAGATTCTGTTTAGTCGCTTTCTGTGTCTTCCTCTTGCTCATATTCGCTTTCCTTTCTTTGTGTTTCTTCCAAGAATTTCTCTTTTGTATCTTCTGAAATTTTTATGTTAAATATAGCCGATGAATCAATATTTTGCAAGAATTTCATTGGCCCCAGCCCATTTTCCTTGAGCATGGATGCAACTTGGTGGCATATGTTCCTGGCTGGGCAATGTTTAAGACGTGTGAGTGTAGAATGCATGTCAGTATTTTTACGTTCAGAGTTCCGTTAAGCGTCACTTCAGTGGTTGTTCCATTGTTTCTCGTTTTTGCTGCCGCCACATATGAGGTGTTTCTTGTCCCTTCTTTTCTTTGTTTTGTTTGTTTCTTTTCTCTTTATTATTTCTTTTCGCTTCGGACATGTAATTGCCATTGTTTTGTGGCTACTGCCGCAATTAACACACTTTTTCGTGGAGTTTGTGCAGCTCCAAGAACGTGGGCTACTGCACTCTGAACATATTTCTCCTTCCTTTCTTGGGCATTTTGCGGTGATGTGGTCTTCCATTTTGTAGCATCTAAAACAGATTTGTATATTGTGATACTTGTCCCTTTGAATGTTACAAGCCGGGATTCTCATATTGTATGCGAGGATTTCCTTCTGTAGTGCCTTTGTTGCAATCGCGGTTGACTCTCACACTATTTTGAACACGTGTGATTTCCTTAAATTTGATTATGCCGTGTATCTTCATCCAGGGTTGTTGTTCCATTGTTTCATGTTTCGGCAAACGATGCTTCGGTTAGCAATAATCTGAGGTGGTATTTTAGACTCTAAGTCGATTTTCCTTTTAAAGTAATGGTTCCTGCCGATTAAAGTAGCAGTTCGACATCGTTGTTTTCCGCACAGATGACAACAAATCCATTAGCTTTTTCTATGTATTTGATCGGGGTGATTTGTAAATCCTTGAAAATGCTTTGTGCTACATCCTGTGGTTTCCATTTTATCCCGTCCTGAATTAGCTGAAGTGGGAGCCTTTTGGTGAAGTCCTGTGGGTAGATTATTTACCCCACTCCACTATTGGAAGAAGCCCCCTATCTGTTCCTAATACTATCTCGCCTGCCTGCTCTAGAGCGCACACTCCCTGACCACCCTACCTAATTAGGCTTAGCTCTATAAGCGGTCCTGCAGTCAGGTGCGGGCTCGTCCCCGATAACCGGGCTCCTTCTCTGGCCCCCTACCGGGGTCTCCTTCTGGAGTTCACTACACCCTATTACTAACTGCTTCTGAGACCTTGCTGGTGGTCAGGTTATACTGCGCTAGATGGAAATGAAGTAGGAGAATTTCAGATATAAAAAGGTATAGTATGAAATAGTAAAATTTAAGGAGATCACCACTTTGGGGTGAGTCCCCGCGAATCAGAAATAGGAGATCTCTCCAATCAGTTCGATTCACGCATATATTTCTTCTTTCTTCTCTTTGGTATATACTTAAACATATATAGCAAATGCTCTCTTCACAAAGTTATTTCAAGTAAAAAGATTGATGTAACTTAGCAGTGCGTAGATCGCTGTGAGTTGTCAGATGAACTGAGCCGTCGTAAAAAAAAAAAAAAATCCCAAATAGTCAGACGATCGACGATCGAAAAAGGTAGAAAATGTGTAAATATAGTAGAGAGAATAGGTAGAATAGGTGTATAATAGAGAGAGAGAGAGAGAGAGAGAGAGAGAGAGAGAGAGAGAGAGAGAGAGAGAGAGAGAGAGAGAGAGAGAGAGAGAGAGTAGTTGTACCAAGTTGTCTGGTAGCCTCAGTCATTTGCATTTTTATTATTTATCCGTAGTTATTGTTTCTTTGTTTGTTTGTCAGACATTGGACATTGGACAAAATAAGAGTAGAAATGTTGGTAGAATTAGAGAATAGTAAGAGAGTAAAGTGGTTAAAGGGTGAGTTTAAAGAATAGATGTTGTGTAGAGACAGAATAGAAAGATCCCTGGTGAAAGGGTAGCTCTGTCAATGTGTTAGATTTGTGTATTTTGGGGTTGTTTTTTACATTATTTAATAAACCATAAATTATAAATTTATAGTTTATTTAATTAAATTAATCGTAGTTAATTTAATTATTATTTTCGATCTTATTGATCGATTGATCTTTTGGCATTCAAGTCTTTATTTTTGGCGGGGTTTTATTCCCGCTGTGAGTTTATGAAAAGTTTTTTATTATCATTTTTAAATGAATTTAAAAAGTGAATTGATTTTTAGTTTGCGTTTTGCAAGTGGTTTTTAATTGAGTTCTAATTTGCTAAAGGAACCTGCGCATTACTTTGTATGTTTTTGTCAGTTCTGTCAAGTGTATCTCGGAGTCACGTCATTGTCTGTCTGTAACTTGCTACTTTTGAATGGTCTTATTTGTCGGTCTACTTCGATTTTTAAGTGTGTACGAAATAATTCAGAGGTCAAGCGGGTGCCAATGGCTTGCCATATCCTCTAAGCTCTCTGGTGGAGCGCCACGTTGATCGGAAATAATCCAACCGAGTCGTGGAGCTCCCTCTGTCGTTTATGTTCTCTTCTTCGGGTGTTTGTAATAAGTAAAACCGCTTTGTTCTGGATGACTTGTAGTTTCGCAATGTGGGTCTTGGCGCTCGCGTTCAACGGCACCGGGGGGTACAAGAGTCTCGAGCGAATGCACGCATTGAATATCTTGAGTTTATTTGAGCGAGTTAGGTCAATGAACCTATAAAACTCCCTCAAATCTCTCTTGCTATTTGTGACTGTCCGCCCGATATGACTCTTGTATCCCCCTGTGGTTATTTTGAGCCCCAGAACCGTCCCTTCCGGGACGGTCTTGCGAAACATGGGAGTTATTTTGAATTTGGGGGGCATTGGTTGATATCTTCCAGTTCCTCTCGTAAGAGTTGATGTTAGATATCTCTCTAGCCGTGTTTCTTGCAATAAATTCCCTGTGAACGTAAACGGCGGTACAAATTTGCGATATATCGTCAGTGAACTGGACGTATATCGTACCTTCGGAGAGATGTTGTGGTAAGTCCCGTGTATAAATGTTGTGTAAAAGGGGACTGAGACAGCGCCTTGCGGGACCCCTGATTCGAGCTCGAATTCGGGGCCTTTGTGTTCTCTGATTTGTATATATGCTCTCCTCTCCATTATGTAATCACATAGAATCCTCTCAAGAATGGGGTTGAGGCCTACTTGCAGGTTCTTTAATTGCAGGCCTCTCTTCCAAACCTGATCAAAAGCTTTTTTAACAACACGGAGCACCAGGTCGGCATGCCTTTTGCATGCCTTGATGTTCGCAAGTTTTTCCGTAATAACGGCTAGTGCCGTGTCAGTCCCTCTTTTCTTTCTGAAGCCGTGTTACGGCTCGTTATGCAAGTTGGCTTCGTCGAGAAAAGAGTTGACCCTATTTGCCAATATCTTCTCGAAGACTTTGCCAGCAAATTCTAAGAGATATCAGCCGGAAGTTGGCAGGGCAGTCCGGGGGCTTTCCCGATTTGGGAAGGACGATCATCTTGGCCACTTTTCACTGATCGGGAAAATAGCCCGTGTTCAGAGAGGCATTCATGATGTTAAGAAGCCCACTCAGAACATTAGGCGGGGCCTTGATGAAATTCTCCCTGGTCAGCCCCGTGGTATCCGGTGCTCTTTGACGAAAGGATTTTAGTGAAACGGAGAGCTCTTGGGCAGTTATTTTACTCCCATAGCCCTCCATCACTCTTTCCTGCGACACACAATGATGAGGCGAGGTTTTATGTATTTGTGTGTTTAGCTGTTGGATTATGTCATTTTCGAAATCGATATCATAATTGTCATTTTCTTCAGGGGTAATTTTAAAGATTGAAGACTAGAAAATCCTAAACATTTCCTCAATCTCTTTAGTCTCGTCAATTTCTTTATCGTCATGTTTGAGTGTAATTTTCTTCTGTGGGGGTTGTCTTTTTAATCGTTTATACGTCTGCCAAAATGTGCGTGAGTCTCTTTCTTTGTCGAGTTCTTCAATCAGTCTGTCCTATACCTGTATTTGTTGGTCCGTAATTAATGTCTGGAGTTCGTCTTTTATCTGTCTTATTCGTCTATGGGCATTGTGGTTGGGGCCTATCAGCGCTACTACATTGGACAGGTCCATATATTCTTGGGCCAGGGCTTTCATGGGAGGGGTCCAAATAGGAGCTGGAAGGGTTTATATTTGATACGGGGAATGCTATTTACATCTGCTTTAATTAGGAGGTCGGTGATTTTATCCAGCTCTTTATCTATCTCTTCTAAATTGGCATCGAGTAAAGGGTCTGGGATATAATTTAGAAGGTAATTTTTGTAACTTTCCCAGTTCGCCTGCTTATAGCTTTTGCGTTCTGGGATTGCAACTTGAATAGGATTTACGCCAATTGTGATTTTAATAGCCTGGTGGTCGCTCGGAATAATGGGGCCCGGTTCAATGTAGTAGTTGTACGGAAACCTGATACTGGATAAAACAATATCAGGTTTCGTTGCTGCATTTCCTGTAATGTATGTCGGGAATTCTGGTCCGATTCTAGTCAGGTATTTTCTGTCAAGTAAGACTTCAATGTTTCTACCTGCATTGTTGTAGAAGGTATACACTGATGCTGCACATCTTACATTCAGATCTCCAGCAAAGATTACGTTTTTCTTATGGCTGAAGATCTGTAGAAGGTTGTGCAAGGGTAAATAGCCGCGTCTTGGGCGTTGATACCCCGTGGCCACGACCAGACCCCCCAGGGTAGTGCCTAACTCAATGGCAAGGTAAGATTCATCTAAGTAGGATAGTTTTTTGTATTTAAGTCCTTTTTTGACGGCTATTGCGCAGCCGTCATACCGTTTCTGCCCCCCCTGAGATAGACATAGTCTTTGAGGCAACCCAGCCTTAGACGGTAGGGCCTTCAATGGGAAGGGGGGGGTCTGGGCTCAGCACCAAGCACCGAACCCGAATCTGCCTCTATGCAAGGGTTTCCGAGGCAGTACAAGGAGGGGAGGGATCTCATCCAACCGGTGCACCTACGACTACCAGGACCTTCTCCATTTCGGAGAAGGACCTGGATGAGGTCGGTCCATCTGGCCTGGGGCTCCTGCAGGCGGAGGAGAGAAGTGGGTTCATTCACCGCCCTCCTCTCCTAAAAATAAATAAAATAAGAAAAAGACTCGGGGCTGGTCTCAATCCGTGAGAGCTGCGGGGACGGATGGGTCTGCTGCCACTTTGGTAAGCGATTAAGCCAAGATCGGCACATCCGGCCCCTCTACCCAAAAGTGCGCAGGGCGGAGCCTCGATAACATCGGAGCCCCTAATTCAGAGGTTACCTGGCGTTTTCAAGCCCGCTGGATTCAAACGCTTCCTAGTTATTCGCTCCACAGATGGCACCATGTTGGCTAAGGCTAACATGATACATCAGAGGAGAGGATTAGCTAGTATAATTGGTAGAGAGCCGAAGGTGACCCGTTTCTCGGCCGGGAGCCTTCAGGCGAATGCGGCAAATCGCTCTGCGGCAGCAAAGATAAGTGCTCTTCGGACACTTGATGGCAGCCTAGGGAGTGTGACGCCGCACCCTACCATGAACTTTGTTAAAGTAGTTTATGCGAGGGAACTCGTTGACTACTCCATAGAGGACATCACCTTAGAGCTTGCCGACCATGGGGCGGTCAAGGTCGAACGTGTGATGAGAAAACAGGGATGGGTCTCGAGACCTATCGGTGCACTCTTCGTCACGTTTGACTGTGACAAGCTCTCTGAGTCAGTGCGTGCCGGTTGGTACGACTACCGAGTAAAGGCATTCATGCCGCTTCGGCTTTTTCGCCCACGCCTAGTGGTGGGTTGAGTGGCTCGCAGAAGGTGGTTCCTCGAAAAGAGGGCATCCCGCCTCCGAAGCCGCAACGCCCGCATAAGGTTTCGAGGCGGACGGAGGAAGAGACTCGCATGGCGAGCCTAACCTCCCTCAATAAGTCATCGATGGCGACAGCGCCTTCAGCGCTTTTTCCGGCCAACAGCACCCGGGGTTCTGCCTCCGGGTAGCGTATGGCCATTCCCGTGAGAATCTTCTGTTTGAAGAGGGCCCCAGAGTCTCCTCCGAGTTAGGCCTAGAGGGCATATTCCTTCAATGGAATTGCCTTGGACTCCGGGCCAACTGGGATGAGCTGCGGAGGCTCGTCTCGTCTCGTTCCCTGTTAGCTATTTTTCTACAGCAGACCATGCTAGGCACGTGCCCCCTGCCCACCCTCCCTGGGTATAAGGGTCTTGCAACCCCCCACCACGAGATGGCCGAGCTGGGGGATGCGTGGTTTACACCCGGCATGATGTCCCCGTTCTTCCTTTCTCTTTAGATACCTCCTTTCAGGCAGTGACTGTGCAGCTTCACCTGGATAGGAGGTATACTGTTATTTCTGCATACATTCCACCGTCAGCTGACTTCGACGCGGGGGCTTCCGCCGCGTCGTGGCACGGTTGCCGATGACATTTCTCTTGTTTGGTAATCCGAACGACAGGCATCCTCTCTAGGGAGATTACTCAATAAATCCCAGGGGACAAGTCCTTGCCGATCTGATTGAAGAGCTTGAGATGAATGTTCTAAATGTGGATGAGTTTACGCATCACTGCTCGAGAACCGCTTCATTTTATTGCGTGGATTTATCTTTGTGCCCTGCGGATGCACATCCTGATTTCGATTAGGGGGTGGTCGATGACCTCCATCGTAGTGACCACTTTCCCATTCAAATATAATTTTCAGGGCAACTGTCGCCTGAGAGCCCACCTCAGTGGTGTTTAGCACGGGCACGGTGGCCTGCATTTGAGGAAATGACTGAGTTCTCTCTCAGTCGAGGAGTTTAGGTCAGTAGATGAGGCCGTTGAGTTCTTCTCCGGTAACCTCATCGCCGCATGCCTGACTACTATTCCCAGAACGCCTGGCCGTTTTTCACGCCAACCACTCCCGTATTAGGCGGCAGAGTGTGAGACGGCCCTCAAATAGAAGCGTTATGCATACATGCGCTATAAGCGCGGCCCGTACGATTTTAATGTCGGTTAATTTCGTCAGGCTAGGGCTAGGTTCCGGTATATTTCGTTGGGCTAGGGCTAGGTTCCGGTATATTTCAAATTTAGAAGCACACCCGCCGCTCTTCTTGGCGGGAATACGTGTCTTCACTTAACGGGAAGACCCCTCTAGCAGAGGTGTGGAAGCGAGTCAAAAGGATTCGGGGCAAATTTTCGCAGGACCCCACTCCCGTTCTTAGGGAGAATGGGACCGCAATCTCAGGCCCTGCGTCCGTGGCGGAATCATTCGCGACCGCTTTCTCCGCATTCTCTACCCGGGATGCTGCTCCACCAGCATTCAATGCACGTCGTGATGTCGTGGAAGGCCGCCGGCTGGACTTTACCTCCAGACGCGAATAACCCTTCAACGACAGGTTTACTGTGAGTGAGTTGCGTTCCGCTCTTGCTTCGTGCGCGGACACCGCCCATGATCCGAACGATGTTCCTTACGCCATGCTTCGACACCTGGGTGAGCGAGGCATGGCCTTTCTGTTGGATTTGTTCAAAAGGATCTCGGTGGAGGGTCTCTTCCCAGATTCCTGGCGAATCGCTACTGTGCTCGCCCTTCGCAAACAGGGGAGAGATCACTCTACTCCGGCCGGTTTTCGCCCGATCTCTCTAACCTCTTGCGTGTGCAAGTTGATGGAGAATTTGGTAAATGTTAGACTAGCCTTTTTCCTGGACAGCGGAGGCCATCTGTCTTCTGCACAGTGTGGCTTCCGAAAGTTCCACTCCACATCGTATGTTCTGCTCTGACCGAAAAATGCCGTCTGCGAGGCATTCCTTCGTAGACAGCACTACGCCACTGTGTTTTTCGATCTTAAGAAGGCCTATGGTACCGCATGGCGATACGGTATCATGGAGACTCTCCACACGATGGGGGCGAGAGGATGCCTCTTAATGTTTATATCTGAATTTTTGCGAGATCGTCGATTCCGCGTACGGGTGGGGGGAGCCCTCTCCGGCTCAATAGAGCAGGAAAAGGGTATCCCGCAGGGAAGTGTCCTCAGTGTCACACTCTTTGCCCTGAACATCAACGGCATTACCTTGGTGCTGCCGGAAGATGTTCTCGCTACGCTCTACGTGGACGACCTTTCGATCTCTTTTAGCGTGGCCAAGATGCCAACTTTGGAGCGTCGACTCCAACAGGCATTAAACCGCGTCTCTTGCAATGCCGAAGCGCACAAGTTTCGGTTTTCTTTGGCCAAGACTAAGGTGGTGCACTTCCCCAGCCATCCATGGCTCCACACTCACTCAGATTTGTTTCTTAATGGGGTGCGCCTGGAAGTGGTTGAATCTTTCCGTTTCCTTGGTCTTGTATTTGACCGACGCCTAACCTGGGGGGCTTATATTCGCAGCCTTAGGGTCTCTTGTACCCGGCGCCATGGACATTCTCCGTTCCGTGACGTTCAGCGCTTGGGGTGCTGATAGGGCTACTGCCTTACTTTTTTATCGATCCTTTGTTCGTTCGAAGCTCGATTACGGATGCGAATTTTATGCGCCCCTCGTTCTGCCCAGGACGCTACCCTCGAGCGTACTACATTTGGCTATTTACCGCCACGCCTCTGCTCCCAGAGCTTGTACAGCACCAGGAGTATTGCCTCGACCTTTTAAGAGCACACCTCGTGTCACGCTGGAACCATGTCAGTGTATACGGATGGCTCAAAGTCCAAAGAGGGGATCGGCTTCCATGCCGTATCCCCTCTGTTTGAAGTCAGTGGGGCTCTAACAGGCGCTGAGTCTGTCTTCACGGCTGAGCTGGTGGCAATACACCACTCGGTACAGGTGATTACACGATGTGCCCGGTTCGAAGACCGGATTGTGATCTATAGCGACTCACAAAGCGCCCTGAGTGCTCTCGGGGCATTGGAACCTCTGCATCCCCTGGTTCGCGATATTCGTGACGCCACGGTTTTGGCGAGCCGGGCGGATGTTGAGATTATGTTCTGCTGGGTTCCTGGACAGGTAGGAATTGTGGGGAATGGGAACGCCGATGAGGGTCCCAAAGAGTCGGCGAAGACTCTGCGAGCGGACCAACGTTTCGCTCCTTCTCACACTGACTATATGGCAGGAATACGGGTGAGCAAGGAATTGTGGGGAATGAGCGCACCGATGAGGGCGCCAAAGAGTCCGCAAGGACTCGGCGACCGGTCCAGCGTTTCTCTCTTCCTCACACCGACTACATTGCAGGAATACGGTCAGCTTTTCCGACTGCTTGGCAAAGAAGATGGGAGACGGTCGAAGGGAACTTAAAGTTGTATGTCATTGCGCCGCGACTGTTCCCACGCACCTATCCCTCAATGTCGCGACGGCTTCAGGTCGCTTTCTGTCGTCTCCGAATCGGGCATACTCGTGTGACGCATCGCTATTTGATGGAGTGCTCGCCTGCGCCCTATTGTGACGACTGCGTCGTCCCCCAGACTGTTCGGCACATTCTTGTCGAATGTCCCAGTCTGGGTGATCTTCGCGCACGTTACCTGTCCCGGTACCGGGATGGGTGGGGTCGCTACTGCCTGTCCCTTGTACTCGGGACGAGTGCGTGCACTTTGACTGGTGGACTGATAGACTTTGGGGGGGAGGCCTGCCTTCTCCATTTAATTTAACTAGGTTTTGTTTTTTTTCGTTATTTTTTGTTATTGTTGTTTTCTTTTTAGGTTGCACGCTCTTACGCCGGGGAAAGGGGAACCTCTCCCCGACGCCGGAGCTTGCTTCCTAATTGTCATCTCTTTTTATCATTGTTTTGTTTTCAAATTTTTATTGTAAAGTAGCCTAGAACTAGGCTTGTTTGTTTGCGCGACTTATGCCCAAGTGGGCAGTCGCCAGATAGCCCCTTAAAAAAAAAATCATTGCTGTGTATGATAACCATTACTAATTATCAATGCCCTTTTTTCAAACTCCGCATGAGAGGAATTCGGGTTAGCTCCCCACAAATCTTTTACCTGGATCCGCCACTGCTACTGTTCAATCTACTCTCAACATCAAAAAAACATTTGTAGGAGAAAGCTTTACAGTGAGAACAGCTCAGGGTTGGTTCAATAATTTTAGGTCTGAAAACATTACACATTGAATTTCGAAGAAGAGCAGAAGCTGTTCTTAATGATGAAAGTATAACATCTGCAGTGGCCAATAACCCACCGATAATAGTTCGAACATTTGCTGAAAACTTTAGGACTTCAACAACTACCATATCACATCATATCGAGGCAAAGGGGAAAGTTAGAAAATTGGGTTCCCCATTATCTAAATGGAACTCAGAAATTGAAGTCTTGAAGTAAGTTGTGAGAAGAAATAGAAATCCATTTTTGAAGAGAATTGTGGCCTACGGTAATAAATGCTGCATCCCATAGTGATCTCATAGTGAAGGAATCATCCATTTTTTTTTTTTGAACCAGCAATACAATAACAGAGCAAGCGCATCGTTGACAGATTGCTAAAATGCATTCAAGATTGGCCACCAAACAGCCTGCATTGGTCAATAAACATGGACCAATACTGCCTCAGGACACTGCCAGGAGACAAACCTCTCAGCTGGATATGAAGTTTTTAGTGTCCTCCAAATTCACCTGACATTTCCCAAACTGATTACCATCTTTTCGAGGAATTAGTGGCAAATAGATAGACCTGGAGAAGGTTTTCGAAATGGGAGGATTGGATCGTTCGCCAAGTTTTTGATGCCAATGAATCATAATTTTAATAAATATTCATTTTTTTCTTTTAGTTTATCTTCAACTTACTATTTAAAAAACGAAATTTCACACGAAACAATCTTCTATTTATATGAAACTTCACTGCCTTTTTTTAATTAAATAATAGCGAGGTTTCCACAGTGGTTAGGTCAATCGACATAGATGTAGCATTTGGCTCTTTTTTAAAAGAAAAGAGCTTATAAAGTCAATATAAGACTCACCATGACTAAATCAAAAGTATACGTGCCCCTTTCCCTTTTTGTTTAGAGGCTACAGTCACAGCAACCATACCTTAATGTGCTTCATTAATTACTTACATTCCAACTTAAAACTGATAATATTCCGTCAACTGTCGTCCTTTAGCAGGATGGTGGCAGAAGTCATATGGCAAGAATAGTCTTAAGCTAACTTGGCACTCATTTTCCCAATCGGTGGAAGAACTCAGACATAGATTGGATTGCAGTGTCTTTTGGTTTAACGCAATTGATTTTTTTTATTTGTTTAGAGACACAGATAAGATGAAAGTGTACAAAGGAAGAATTTAAGATATCTGTGATCTAAAAAATCATATTACAGCGAACATTTTGAAAATAACATTTAAAATGTTTGTTTCGCAATGTAGTTGACCAGTTAGAAATATTGTAGTCGGAACGTTGTACATAGTTGCGGACTTGCGGGATATACAAACTTATGAGCAATTTAATAATTTATTTATGAAAATATAACTGTTCAAGAATTCGAAGCTATTAAAGATAAATTAACAAGGAAAAATAATAACTTTTACATATCAAAGTACGCAATGGACAGGAATAATCGTAAATGACCTAAATGGAATTAGAAATGTGATAGATCCTATCTTCGAACTGAAGAAATTTTGTTCCTTCCTGGAATGCAGTAAGAGAAGACCAGCAAAAAAGAACAAAACTAACGTGTGCTACGTAGGTTAACAGCGCTAGAAAATTAAAAAAAGGGAGACTGCTATTATCAGGTTGTTATGAGAGGCAGCGGTTTTACGTTGAAACGTTGATGGCGAAAACAGGCCGACCGCACTTGTAAATTCGCCGTGGGAAGGTCGTAAGGCGATGGAGGAAATTAGTTCCTGAATGGTTTACGATTATTAACGTCTCTATAAAATTGATTAAGTTTTATTTGGATGCTAACGCCAGTTCCTTGGAATGGTTCTAATTTGCTCTTCTTGCTTTACATTTTTTAGATGACGATAAAATATATATCGATTCTGTTCCTCAACAATATTCGCAGGGTTTTTTTTAATTTTATAGGGTCGCTTACGTTCCCGTATGAATTATTTAATCTCTCTTTATCTGAGGCACATGTCTAGATCTAGTACGCATTTATGTTTATAACGCACATGCTCCATTATAGATTTACACGTTATCAAGGAAGTTCGTTGGTAGAAGCGGATAAAAAAAGCTTATTAGAGTTATTTAAATTGTTCCAAATTTGATGCAATTACTTGCCCTTTTTAAGCTAGTAATGCCTAGGACTTTTTAAAGTTGCAGCAATGCCTAGGCCATTTTCAAGCTAGCAATGACTAGACCGTTTGTAAAATAGCAATACCT
Source organism: Ceratothoa steindachneri (assembly GCA_963969495.1). Classification (NCBI taxonomy): domain Eukaryota; kingdom Metazoa; phylum Arthropoda; class Malacostraca; order Isopoda; family Cymothoidae; genus Ceratothoa; species Ceratothoa steindachneri. The sequence continues at coordinate 82,800,380 of OZ018332.1, forward strand.
AAGCTTTTTTAAGTTAGCAATGACTTGGCCTTTTTAGGTTAAAAATGACTTGGCCTTTTAAGTTAGCAAAGACTTGGCCTTCTTAGGTTAAAAATGACTTGGCCTTTTAAGTTAGCAAAGACTTGGCCTTTTTAAGTTAGCAATGACTTGGCCTTTTTAAGCTAAATTTTGACTTTACATTAGTGATTGTGGCAATTGAAAAACACACAAAGGTGTGTTTTATCAATACAAGAAAGGAGATGCTGCTGCATTAGAAGCAAAAAAAAACAAAAACAAACAAACACCCAATACAAAAGTGTATGTAAATGCGTTGAATATTCGTAAATGTCAGCGTTGGTAAAAGAAATTCTGTTCAGGCGATTTCTGACTAAAGAAAATTCAAGTGTAGCGGCGACCGTAGTGCCATTTAATGGGCTTAATAAGGCCGCTGAGGATTCTAATCCTCGACAGGACATTCATGAAAGGGCAGGAATTTTAAATGTGTCATAAAACAGTGATTCAATATAATATAAACATAGGGAATGGAGCAATTACGAGTATTCATGAAAGAGAAGAAAATAGACATAGTCGATAGGGCGATCTGGTAGATAGACAGAGTAGGGATGTTGGAAAAATCCATCGATTGAAAATATATTTTTAACAGAAAAAAGGAAAATATGTTGGATATTGGTGTCAAGGAATAGGCCGAGGGGTGGTTGGAGTTTTCCCCGACTCATATATATATATATATATATATATATATATATATATATATATATATATATATATCCTATTATCCCGAATACGGAGGAGTCGTCGTACTACTCCTTATACTTCGTTCGGCCCGTATTTTGAATGGGTCTATTGACTCAGAGTGCTGAGAGGTTGGCTACGGAGGGATTGGAATGAACTCTGCCAGCAAGCGACCCAAAGGAAGTTAGATACACAACAATATGAAAATAAAGTTTTAATGAACATTAAACAAGAATATATATATATATATATATATATATATATATATATATATATATATATATATATATATATATACAAATAATGTGCTTTGAGAGATAAATTAATAAGCGAATCTCAGATATCTCACTTGGCTTGTAAACTACTATTCACCATACAAATCCCTATACACTTGTAATGCTGTTAAGCTTCGCAGTGAATGTGAAAGGGAAGGGTTACCTTGGAACCTGATGTTCGGGTGGCGCTGGTGAGTGAAAGTGGTGAGGTAAGGGCTGGAGACGATGAGGTAGGTTCTCCAGGGACCGACCTGATCCCACAATTCAGTCACGATTCTGCTGGAAGAAGGCGGTCACGGGAGCTTCTTGTTAAAGAGGGCCAAACGCTCGTGAACTTCGAGGAATCTTGGGTGCCTCAGTGAGGGAAAGGGGGGGGGGAGAAGTGACCTATCGACGCGTAGAGTCAGGGAGAAAAGCCAAGATGTAGTTTTCTTGCTTAGGGAACCAGAGTAAGGCTGTTTGTAGCTTCGGCTCTAACACGTGAGTACGAGCTTGGGTCCGCACTGACTTGCAGACCAACCTGGTAAGGAGCCTCCCTAACTGGGACCGATTTCCTCTCTGAAGACTTGATGCTTAGACGAATTACCAGTACACCGATAGATGGCAATTCCTGCCCTGCCAGACGCTGTGTAAGCTCTACTCCTGAGGGTTAAAAGAATTCGTCTTTTATACTCGAAACTCGGGAGAGATTCTCAGGGCGCCGGAAGTAGATTAGATGTCAAGCTACTCCATTTCGTCCTTTATAAACTTCCGGCAACTATCAGAAGCGAAGATGGGCTCGCATTTATCGATAAACAGTCCGGGGCGGAACTCGGTGGTTAGCTGAAATGGCCGGCGGTTTCTTCCGGCTGAAGACCACCAGATATTGGGCTGGAAGGGAAAAGGTTGATAAGCGGCCCGCCGGGAAGGGAGGTGGCAAAGCTTGGGAGCATTATGCTCTTCTCCTACCATTGGCAAATGTCAGCGTTAGTTCGCAAAATTCCGTTCAGACTATTTCTGAATACAAGATTCCAAGGTCGCCATACTGAAATTGATCTTAATGATCTTAAGGCCCTTGTGGAATACAATCCTCAAAGTGACACTGGTGAAATGGTAAGAATTGCAAATGCCAGTCATGTAACAATGCATAAAATCTTATAAACATATGCAAGTTCCACAAAAATAGTATTTGGATGCCATATGAACTTTCTGAATGATGACGTTTACAACGTGTGAATATCGCTTCGTCTCTATTGGTATGAAATGTCCGTGAATCATTTCTTGGCGGAATTATTAAACAAGATGAAAAGTGGACTCCTTAAAACAAAATTACGCCAAAAGACCATAGTCTGATGGCAAACAGACAAAGATTCCTACTCCTAGACGTAGTCTCCAAAAGCAAAGGGTTATGCTCTTCTTTGGCGAAATGTGAACAGAATTATTCATTATGATAGTGAAACCACTGCATAGGAGCATGGAATTTATTCATGAGACTATTTTCGGTATGAAGCTTACCATACCCTCTTCAGTCGTATACTGCGAATGGAGTGGTTTCACTATCATATACCATAACTCGCTATTGAGTTCTTTCCCTTATTCATTATGAGTACCTCAATAATAATAAGAGTTACTGCATATCAGGCAGCCTTTGTTTGCATTGATGCTCTTGTCTTATCTGAACTTAGGCTCGGTGGCAGATGAATTCTGAGAAGCTACAAATCTGCGTCACACGGATGATGCGTTTGGCGAATGTAAATGAAGTTATGAACTATAAAAGTGATTTTGCATTTTTTATTTCATTCATTGATATCTTTATCTTAAAACATCGCAAAATTCTTCTCATTTTGACTAAGAGATAGGAAATTTGGGACACCCTGTATGTGCATGCTGAGTGTGACCCCCTTGTGTCAATCGGCGGTCACCTACCACTCCAATTAAACGCCCCTCCCCCCAAAAAAACACCTACACAACTGGTATATTATGGATGGATAATTGTGGTGAAATTGCCACCCGCGATGGGAGAAGAATTGTTCACCCTTTGTATTCTTTCTATTTATTCATCATCGCCCGCATAATTCCCCCCCCCCCCCCACACGATGGCATGTCCCCGTTGAACACAACTTGACCATATTTTTAAAAGAATTGAATAATAATAATAGTAAGAAGAGTTGTAAATATAAGCAATTTGGAATAGCGCTCTTCAAGGTCACTGGCCTTAGCAGAACGCCTTTATACGAAACAAAATAAGTGCCTGAGAGAAGAGGTGAGTCTTCGAGGCACCAAGGGAGGGGTAGGAGCATAAACTAACAGCTGGCAGATAATTCCACATTCTAGGATCAAATATCGATAAAGTACGATGATCGAGAAGCTCTCGCAACATGGTGGCTAAAGCGTCTGTTTTCTAACGCCTAGGTAGCGGGTTCAAACCACGGGAAGAGCGTACCCTAAATTTAAGCGCATTTTAGGGTCTTGCAATCCAATGGTGGGCACGCTTTACCCATCCCCGTGGGGGTGGGTAGCTCTTACTCGAGAAATCACGCTCGCAGCCAATCGAAATACCGCAGTCATTCTTCTCGTCTTCACAAAAACCGCATATTTACTCTCTCGTCGGTCTGAAAACCTGGCAATGGGGCGCAATATTCAAATATCCCTGACATGGAACTCCCCCTCGCAGCCCCCTCCTAGGCACGAATGGTTCTACGATCGCTGGTTGATGTCAAAACCCAATACTACCCGTCACCTTCCCCCTCTCCCTCCCCAAACGAGGACCGTCCCTGGTGCTCTCCGGCTTTCCAGCGATTGGCATTCTGATCTTTGAGCACATTTCATTATCCGATCCGGCGGCCTCGCTCAGGATTGGACGGGTGGCGTAACTTACTCCTCTACCCAATACAGTGAAACCAATACAGTGTCTAAGCTAGAACATAGGCTTCTCAGGGGCTGGAAGAGGTTATTTCTTTTTCTTTTTTAGTAGTCCCCTCTGGTGGCGACCTATGGAGCCGCAGTGATTAAATGTAAATAAATCTGAATGTAACAAAGCAAAAATAAACAAACAAAGAGGAGAAAGACAAGCAAAATCAAAAACAACATCTAGCAATAAAGATCAAAAGGCACGTTCTGGTACCTAAAGAAGATCCGCCTGACTCAAGAACCCGAGCGGTCATCAACAAAATAAAAAAAAATCGTATGGCGAAGGCCTCTGCCCTACAAAATCTCGAAAAATGACACAATCTGACAAGTTTGTCCCAAGAACATGGGACAGATGGTGGTGTCCTCGTTTTGGCGAGTTTCGTGAACGGTACCTGTCGCAGCATCGTAACGGACTAGGTTGTTACGGTACTGGGGCAACTACCGCTCACGTAGCTTCCCCTTACTAGGACACTCAACCAAAAAGTTCTTTATATCTGGGGCACCAAACAATCTTCGCAAAAGAGTTCAGGGCAGCGATCCATCCGATGGCGAGGAGTCCGATTCGAAAGAGACAAAAAATTAACGTCAATGTATTAGGGGAGATAGGTCCAAGGAAACACTCGCAGTGCAATTCCACGCAGCTTCCTACTCCTGGGACATGCATTTTAGAGGGCTGTTTCTATTCCTTCAATGTAGTCATAGTCTAGACGAGTGAAAGACCAGTACGATTGATAGGTATGTGAGGACAGCATGCCCCCTTTCCTCATCAGCGCGCTCGTTCCCAGTAACCCTTACATGTCCAGGGACTCAGCAGGGAATAATCTTGATACTCACCCTACACACAGCAACCGTGGCGACAATGATGATGCAAACAAGGGGATGCAGATATTCCAATGTACTAAGAGCACTTAGCACCCTCTGTGAGTTGTTATGGATTCCAAAACGGCTTCTGAATCGCGTACCGCACGTATTCTTCCCTACTGAGCGGGAAATTACAACCAGCTCGGGTGAGAAGACTAAGGTAGCGCTAGGAAGGGTCCAGGTATGGTTTTATCTAAAATTAGACAAACAGCTGCGAGTCTGAAATTAGATGGTACCACACGAGATGAGAAAGAAAGAAGCTAAAGTGAAAATGTGTGGAAGATATATAGCCGCAGATTCACTTGTGGGGGTTGGGACTGGAAAGGCACACACACTCGCCTATTTGTCAGCTGTAGCATGGTAATCCCTGCTACACCTGGCAAACCCTTCCGGAGTCGGCAATGAACCCTATGGCAAGGTGTAGGAACAGAGGAAATACCAGATCGAATATAAGAATCTTGAATAGTGGGGTGTGAGAAGTTCGGAGTGGAGTATAGGAGGGGCATAAGATACTTGTGCGGATTAAAGGAGGGTGGTGTGAGAATGATGTAGTAAATATGGAGGCAAAATAGGCACCGGCCCTCTCAGTCTACAAACCCGAGCTGTACTAAGACGTCTCTTGCAATTTGTCTGTGATGTTTAGCTATTTGAATAGTATCAGAAAACCAAGGAATGAGAAGGAGGCAGGAAAGAAGGGGCACGTGAACTTTAAGGCAAGAGGAGAGAATCCTGGAAAGATAGCGAATGGATACAATGAGGTTAATTTTAGAAGTATTGTCGAGTAGAATAAGTGGACGAGACAAGATACAAGGATTACGCTGATTGGTTGAATCTCTGCGATAGTGAGACTGGTTCACTTGACAGGGGGCGAAGGTTGAGTGCATTCGAAAAAAGAAATCTGGCCTGAATAAGGAAGTGGTTTTAAATTGCAAGTCATTCATATTGATCATAGGAATGTTGCCTGGAACTCTAAACTTTGTCTTTGTGTTCATCATCATCATTATCATCATTATCATCATCACTTACTCTATAATTTAAGAAGGGGATGTTTTTGAATATTTGAATAATAATTTCATCTTATATCTCAAAATGCCTTAGTCGTCATTTACTGGGGCATTAATTGTGTATTATGATCAATAAATCTGCCTTTTGGTTAAATGATGGAAGTGTCAAAACAGCACATTCGCAACGTTATGCGTCGGGAGTTTAGGAGAGGCATATATTCTAAGTTAACAGCAGAAAGTTTGCGTCAAGTATACAGTGAAAGAATAATTAATGTGAGCAAGGGCCAAAGATGGTTTCAGATTTTCACTCTGGAAACGCTAATCTCAAAGATGAACCCCTTTCACTCGACCAGTGACCGTTTGATCTAGATCTAAGGAAAAAAGTCAGTATTAGTCAATAGAAGAAAAGACCTCTTACACTAAGACAACGCGCCAACTGATTTCGCATTATATACCATACAAAAGCTTAACAATTTTAGTTTGGAACTAATTAATGAGCTTTCATACTCATCCGAATTAGGAGTTTAGCGAATCACTTGAAGAGAATGAAGTTGTCAACTACAGACAAGATCGAAACAGTCCTAAAGACTTTTTTTTACATTCAAAGTCAAATAATATTTACAAACATGATATTGAAAATTTAGCAGAAAGATAGAGGCTGGAATTATATACTTATTAAATAAATAAATAATTATTTAAATATAAATAACTTCACAGTTGTTTGATTTCTATCCATAAAATAAGGATAAGCATGAAAAGAAATGCCGCGTTACTTATAGAATACCATTATAAAATGTGTCAAGATGTTTCCCCGAGAAATTGCTAACACGTGAAAGTATTCACACTGTAAATGTTCCAAATGATTTAAATAATTTCAGAGAGTAAATAATTATGAGTGTAGAGCAAAAATGACATTGTGGATGCTGAGGGAACACGTCTGCTTCGTTTTGTAAATGATTTTTGTTTTTGTTTTTGTATCAGGTCATTAGAGAAACATTTCGAAAACGAAATACTTTAGACACATTCATAACTACGGAAGAAACTGTTGAAGAAGTTTCCCTCAGTGAAGATATAGTTGCGGACGACTATAACCTAATCGTTTTAAATTAAAAGCATCTAGTAAAATGAAAACTCTAAGCTCCAGTACCCATAACTTCACAAACTGAATTCACGATGAACTTAAATTAAGAACAGTTGACTGGTTAGAGGCCTAAACTCTTTTAAGGATGCAGTGCTGCCTAGTCAAAGAGCGGGCGAGTTAAAGCGTGCGAAGAGATTTTGTGAAAATCTAAACGGGGGCAAAAAGCTAGAGTGAGATTTAATAGAGGTGCCAAAGATGACCAGAAAAAGAGCACCAGTTTCTCTTGGAGCACTAGGATCAGGGGGACGTGCTACTCCTCCAGGTTTCAGCTGTAGAAGGGGTATTGACCCTCCTAGACGATTTCCCTGTCAGGGAGTGAATTAATTAAGATGTCTAAAATCAATGTAAAACAACATAGGGATTTCAAATTTCGTTAGAATCAGACGAAGAGTTACGATGTTACTACCAAAACCAAAAAAAAAGAAACAAAACGGGGACCGACCGACCGACATAATGAGGTGTAGAGTCGCACACGACTAAAAATGAGAGAAAATATCGAATATAGAAAATAGAAAAGATACTACTATTTTTTTTAAGGAAGGGAAATAATATGAATATAAACAATTTGTGAGAGAAATGAGGCAAGAGAGAAAAGTTATTTTAATGCTGCAATTGTAGTCAACGAAGCCGCGAGGCAACTCCTACTAAAAGTAAAAAGAAACAAATTCCGGTCATTTTAATCGTGAAGGAGCTCCTCCGACCAGATAATGAAATTCAAATAAAGATCAGAATCACAATCGCTGACAAACCCTTTACAAACTTGAACGAGGTCCCCTGAACGGATAATGAATTTAGTATAAAGATCGGAATGACAATCGCCGGCAAGCCCAATAACACTAGTCAACAATGATTTTGCTACTTGGGTATTAGCTTGTGATTTATACTAAATCAAGTATGCTGATTCCGAATCTGTAATCAGAATTGTTCTATCACGTGAGGTTCCTGAGTTACACACATTCTCTTTAGTTACACATATGGACAGTGTTACTTCGGCTATCGTAGTGAGAGGATCTGTTGTGTGTGTTTGGTTCCTGCGTTACACTCCTGTTTTATCACGTTGTCAAATTTAGCCATTATAGTAGTAGTGTTGAAACGGTATTCACATACAGTGATTAATTGCATTTTTATTTCAGATTTATCTCTCAATTAATTTGTAAATGAAATAAGATTGTTCAAAAGTATATAACAGGATATATACAAACTAATTTGAAAACATGAATCGGCGAGGATGTATAAATAGCCCAGACAACTTTTGCTATATTTTTAGAAGATATACTCCAAACAACCAGCGGAAAAAAAGTTAAAAGAGTGAAAACTGCATACAATTATTATTTTGGTTGTAAAGTTGGTGACCAAGACAAGCTCTGGGCACCTCGCAAATCTTGTATTGTGTGTTATACGGGGCTCACACAGTGGTTAAATGGCAAACGGAAGGGTATACCTTTTGCTGTACCAATGAGGTGGCCCGAGCCAATAAATCATGTTTTTGTATGACAAATATTGCGGGATTCTCAAATAAGAACAAGTCAAAAATTGTATATCCAGATTGTAAGTCAGCTATAAAACCAGTCCCCATAATATGGAGATGCCAATCCCAGTTCCTCCATCAGCTAGTGCAGTTAAAGAAGATGATTCATGGCCTGAAGAGGAGGATAACAATGACGATGAAATGTATGAGGATGATTCTAAGGAAAAGAAGATCCAGTTGATAAATCAAGAAAGATTGAATGATTTAATGAAGGATTTGTCATTGCCAAAGGAGAACGCAGAACTGTTGTGCTCAGAATGACAATCGCTAGCAAGCCAGGGTGTGCCAGGGTGTACCAGGGGTTGTTCTTCGTTAGAGGGGAACCAGCAAAGAGGGTGTAAGCTGTAGCATAGACAACATTGCTGTTGTTAATATCGGTAAGAATGTATGCCCCAACACCCAGACTCGCTTGTCCTGTAGAAGCAATACACACACGATGATAAGAATCTAGACACCACCCACACATTTTCCCTTCCTCCATCTTCACCAAATTCTGTATGAGATGATCTCGTTGGTTTTTGCTTTAAATAAAAAAACGTTGTGGAGAAGGTCAGAAGGACCCCTAATAAAATATTCCCTCCCCCTTCCCTCTTCCAAGGGAGCGCTACCTTTCCACGTCAAGGTAATGTGGACATGGAAACCCTTTTAGGGGGTCCAGTGCGAAGAGATGAGAGGGGAGATGGGGAGCGGTGTTGTGATTGGCTTGCTGTTTGGTGACGTGAACGGAGTGGCGTGTGCCCAACCAAACCGGACGCCCCTGCGACCGCAGAAATCCTTTTTGTCCACTCCAGCCCAGGAGTAGAAATCCGACGCCTTACCCACTAAGCGAGTGAGAACTCTAAGTAGTTCCCCATTAACCAAAATACTCCCCTAACTTCAACACTTTAAAGAACTTTTAAAATAAATGGTTGGTTTTTGCCTTTTAGCAATGAATAAAACTGTTTTTTTTAATTTTTTTTCAATGAATTAAACGTTGGGTTTCGCCTTTTTCCAATAACTAGAACGCTAGTTTATGCCTTTTTATCAATAGATAAAACGTTGGTTTTGCGCCTTTTACTATTAAATACAACGTTGGTTTTCGGTTTTTATTAATAAATAAAACGTTACTTTTTGCTTTTTATCAATAAAAAACGTTAGTTTTCGCCTTGTATCAATAAATGAACACCCCTTCTTTCTGACTCGATAAAAGAAACAAAAGTTTTCCAAAAATAGGTCACTAATGAACTTAAAATTAGTTTGAAATGTATTTCATACATTTGAATCACCGGCCTTATAAAGAAAGGCCTTCTGCAGACATTCAGCGCCATGCAAATATGCCGCTTATCATAAAGTTCCACCTAAGTATGCCCGTCAATTTAGTTACTTGTACTTAGGGATTTTATTTTGTCTGTTCGCAAGTACACTTAAACTTGTGCTTTATAATTCCCGTCCTCTTTTAGTGGTGCCTGATCCTGGAGTCTCTTTGATCTCCAGTCATTATGGTATATATGTTTCGGTTATCGGTATCTTGTATTCCAAGATTCTACTCCCCTTTTGTCTTTGGCTCCTTTTCTTTCTCTGTGTCCTTTCCCCATCATTATTGACAACGGTGGGACCTATGAGTCGTTGCACCATTCCTTTTTCTTTCCACCGAGTTAATTATTTCCTTCTGCAATCACACTTATATCACATTTCAACATTCTCAATCGTCACGAAGAGTTCAAGAGGCACTTCTGGGAAATACTGTACCTCATTTCATTCCCAAAAGTAAAATAATTTTCGTGACATTCTGAAATTTGAAGCGAGAAAACGGTTACCTTAAGTTGATCTGAGAATGGCGCTGTGAAGGCAAGAGATATTTCAAGAAATATCTTGCATAATACATTCCTTCATCTTCAGCTTTTTATTAACCATGAGAGAGAGAGAGAGAGAGTGAGAGAGAGAGTAGTCGGAATAGTCTGACCGTTTTTTCGAAAGAGAGAGAGAGAGAGAGAGAGAGAGAGAGAGAGAGAGAGAGAGAGAGAGAGAGAGAGAGAGAGAGAGAGAGAGAGAGTAGTCGGAATAGTCTGACCGTTTTTTTCGAAAGTTAACCGTTAAATTTCCTCTAAACTTAACATGGGTCAGTGACCACTAAACCACTAGAAGAAACATCAAAATAATCTAGACCATTATAAGATTAATAGTACGACAGTCATACCCTTCATTCCTTTGTTCTTTTGAATTCATACAATAGATTTCACAATTGTTTTTTCTCATCTTTTTTTAACGAGTAATTGTTTGTTTGAAAAGTTCTGAAAACTGATTTATTGTGTCATTTGCAATCAGTTGCTAAAATATAGACAGTTACGTTCGTTTCTTCCTTTGAAATTTATGGACTCATAACCTATTGGACCAATTTTACATACGAGATTGTTGTCCCTAAGAGAGTGAGGAGGGCAAAGTCAACTCAAGGTTTGAGTCCACGATCCAGTAACATTTATTGCGCTTCCTATAACTTTTTTTTTTTTTTGCAAAACCCGTTTGACCATTGTTTAGCATCGAACACGCTCCTTAATGGGATATATTGCAACATTTATACAGTTTCCTAAGTAAAATGGAAGCAAATTGAAAACAACGTAAAAAGCTCAGTGGAGGCTAAAATTTCAAGAACTATTTATAGATAATTATCTATAAATTGTTCTTGAAATTATAATTAATGCATTTTGGAAACTATTACCAGTGAGGTGAAAAATGCTGTTGTTAATTAGAATCTGACGAATTCCTTTGCAGACTATATTTATTGAGAAGAGGCGCTTCTCAGAGTCCATCCAAGCTCACAGCACGCGGCTGCTTGGTCAGATTTAGGTTATCAGGCGATGATTAGCGGCCCAGGCGAGTGTATCACGGCGGCGAAGGACGAGACAAAGATCGTGGCAAGACAGGAAATATCCCGGCGTTGGTGACATAAATATCTACTGCGTTCCCCATTAATCTCTAAGTTTACGAGGGAAAACTACAGACCTGGGAAGATATAGGACCTTAAAAGGAAATACTCCGATCTTCTTGCATTGGGGGGGGTAGAAGAAAAGGATTACGAAATGGTTAAATTTGAAGTGCTCGTAACCATTTCTCGTCCTTGGAAACGATATATTGTCTTTAATTATCTGTATCACAGAGATTATATATTAAAAACTATATTTAATGACATTTTTAAGCTTTTGATTGCATCACATTTAACATTATGTTAACCCTCTTCGACTTTCTATCTATTTTCTTAAATCAGATGAAAAGTGAATTCCGAAAACTCAAGTATTCGAGAATAATGTAAGAATGATCTATCAGGAATCCCAAAACTTCTTGCATTTTTTTTTATTACCTACGTAGATAAATGAATGCACTTCAAACCCCAACAAATATTTTACAAAGAGGTTTCCACCGGCTTTAAAAATCTTTTCTCAACAAAATATAAGTTTATCTAACTTTTGAATGAAGTTCCTTTGGCTATGAAGCAAATAAACTTTTGCACCCTGCTCTCGAGTGTACCCTAATCAAAGAATGTTTGAATGCGAATTTGATTGTCAAGGTGAACTTAGTCGAAGGCCTCTAGGTTGGGAGTAACGGTCTCAGCCACTACAATAGCCTGACATATCTCCATCGAATTGCCACATTTTTTGTCTTTAGACAATCAGATTCGAAATGAAAGGTTCTTTGGTGAAGACACTCGAAGAGAGAGTACAACAGGTTTGGGGTGATTCTTTTTGCTTCAGAGCCTAAGAAGCCTTATTCAAGAGATAGATAAACATTTAATTTGTTGAGAAAAGATTTGTGAAACGGATGGAAACTAATTTGTCTAATCAATTCTTTTATTTGAATTGTGTTCTCATTTATCTGAATAAGTAATAAAAAAATATGCATGAATTTTTGCGATAATTGATATGAAGCGAGAATAGGGATAGTTTAATAAAAATAAAGAGGAAAAGCAAGAAATAAAATAATAAATAGAAAAACAAAAATAAATATATAGGAAGTTAGGAAAAAATAATCAATAGTAAAGGGAAGAAAAATCTTCAACATCTGAAACATGAAGTAAAACTACAAATATTTTAATATAAAATAAAAACTTGGGGAATCATTTAAAAAATGGTAGTGAGTCAGTTCCTAAACACTGGGTCCGTGGTTCGCCAACGGTGCACTAAAGCAACCTTGTCGCGATCTGATCTGAGCTCGATCGCGACAAGGACGTACCAGGGACAGAGTCAGCATAAAATATATCTTTGCAACTACCTAGAGAGGAATGTGGCATAATCCAATGCAGGCATGTTCACTCGGCGACAAAGAATAAGGGTTATGATTGGCAGGCAATAAAAATGGGATGTAGAGAAAGAAAGAAGAAAAGGATTCAAGGATGACAGACTGCAAGAACAAAGTTAACCAACTCTTAATCCTTGGTTAGGGAGGAGAAGATATAAAAAAAGGGGCAGGAAAAATTCTTAAAATAAACACAGACACGAAAAGGATGAGCTTAGCTCCTTTGTGGAGAAACTCAAATAGGACATTGAAATACTCGTGGAGAAATTTTTACAAAATTTCAGTTGATTATTATTGCTTTAAATTTCTCAAAAAGAAGGATTTCTCCTCGTCATTGAAGAGTTTGAAGGTGAGAAAAGGATTGTCCGTTAGAAGCATTAAAACAAGATTTTTTATTTAGTGGAATAATTCGAACTCCTGAGAAAAATGTCCTTTTTTCGTGGAGGAAATATTTACTGGTCTGGACAAAACCTCATCGTCTATCTATCTATCTTTCTCCATCTACCTCGCTGTATTCTCCCCTCCCACTCCCTCCCTTTTCCCACTTCTCTCTCCCTGCGCCTTCATCTCCCTCACTCCCGCTCTCTCCATCTCTCTTCTTCCCTCTCCCTCCCTCCACTCTCATTCCTTCCCTCTCTTTCCATCACCCCCTCCTTCTCCCTCTCTCATTCCCTCCCTCTCCACCTATCAGCTTCCATCCCTCTCCCTCTCTATCACTACCTCCCTCCATCTACCTTTCTTTATATTGTTTACTCCCGCAATATATATATATATATATATATATATATATATATATATATATATATATATCGTTCTCTCTCATATAAGCTGATTTATTTTATCATTCACCAGGCGCGCAATTCTATCTTACCCTACATAAAGGGCCTAAGTCTTGCCCCGGATACTTGCGAATTAAAAGTTATCCATTTCTAGAATGTGGATGACGGAGAGCTTTGCTTGGGTTGGCACTTCCTCTAGTCCCAACCTTTGTAAATACCATTCTGTGCTTCCATGAGGCTTCCTCTCTCCAAAACTGGGCACTCTATTTCGCCCTCCTCTTTTTTAGACATTTTGTCGATGACTGTCCAATCATGTTCCATAGAGAAGAACATACCCTTAAATTTCTGTAATTTACTAGCCAGCAGCCCCCAAACATAAGATTCACAATAGAATTAGAAAACAATTGCTCCTTGCTCTATATAGACTAATTTAAGACGCCGCCCCACTGGCCTCACCTTTACCATATATCGGACTAGGAACCAGCTTCTTTAGTCTCATTCATCGTTCATTTAAACTTAACTCTATTGACACCCTTCTTCACAGAGCCCTTAAGATCGGCTCTTCTCATAGACTATCAAACAAAGTGTTTTCTTTTCTAAGGAAAATTTTCAAAGATAATGGATTCCCAAGCGGATGCAGTGAAAGCTGTTGGCGACTGAGGGAGGCACCGGGCTCGCGCGTACAGGCGAGTGATGCACTCTACGCGGTGAAGAGCGAGTGGCATCTCCGCAGCATCGACCAACAGGCTCTCAATGGGGGAAGTGCGAAAGGCACCGGTTGCAAGGTGAAGGCTGGTGTGGTGGATCGAGTCCACCCTCCGCAATAAACGTTCGGCTGCGGACTCATAAAACTCGAAACATTTGTCGAGCTTGGAACGAACAGAGGATAGATAAAAAATTAAAGCAGTAGCCCTATGTGCGCCCCAAAAGCTGAACGTCACGGAACGGAGAATATCCATGGTGCGGGTACGAGAGACCATAAGGCTGCGAATATGAGCCTCCCAGGTGAGGCGTCGGTCAAATACAAGACCAAGGAAACGGTGCGATTCAAACACTTCCAGGCGCACCCAATTAAGAAACAAATCTGGGTCGGGATAGCACCGTGGATGGCGGCAGAAGTGCACCACTTCGTCTTGGCCAAAAAAAAAAACGAAACCTGTGCGCTTCGGCATAGCGAGAGACACGGTTCAATGCCTGTTAGGGGCAACGATCCAGAGTTGGCATCTGGGCCGCGCCAAAAGAGTTTGAAAGGTCGTCCACGTAGAGCGTAGTGAGAACATCTTCTGGTAGCACCGAGGTGATGCCGTTGATGCTCAGGGCAAAGAGTGTGACACTCGGACCCTTTCCTGTGTGACACCCTCTTCCTGCTCCTTTGGGCCGGAGAGGGCTCCCCCCCACCCGTACGCGGAATCGACGATCTCGCAAAGATTCAGATATAAACATTGGGACGCGTCATCTCGCCCCCATCATGTGGAGAGTCTATATGATACCGTATCGGCATGCGGTATCATAAGCCTTCTCCAGATCAAAAAGCACCGTGGCGTAGTGCTGTCTACGAAGGAAAGCCTCGCAGAGGGCATTTTCCAGTCGGAGAAGAGTATCCGACGTGGAGTGGAATTTGCGGAAGCCACACTGTGCAGAAGACAGATGGCCTCCGCTGTCCAGGAAAAAGGCTGATCTAACATTTACCAATTTCTCCATCAACTTGTACACGCAATAGGTTAGAGAGATTGGGTGGAAACCGGACGGAGTAGAGTGATCTCTCCCCGGTTTGCGAAAGGCGAGTACAGTAGTGATTCGCCAGGAATCTGGGAGTAGACCCTCGCCCCAGATCCTGTTGAACAAATCTAACAGAAAGGCCATGCTTCGCTCACCCAGTTGTCGAAGCATGGCGTACGGAACATCGACCTGGCCATGGGCGGTGTCCGCGCACGAAGCAAGAGCGGAACGCAACTCACTCACAGTAAACCTGTCGTTGAAGGGTTCTCTGACTCTCGAGTTTATAAAGTCCAGTCGGCAGCCTTCCGCGATATCACGGCGTGCATTGAATGCTGGCGGGGCAACATCCCGGGGAGAGAATGCGGAAAAAGCAGGCGCGAAGGATTCCGCCACGGAAGCGGGGTCCAAGGTGCGGTCCCATTCTCCTGGAGAACAGGAGGGGGTCCTGCGAGAACTTGCCCCGAATCCTTTTGACTAGCTTCCACACCTCTGCTAGAGGGTTTTCCCCGTTAAATGAAGACACGTATGCCCGCCAAGAAGAGCAGTGGGCGTACTTCGAAATATACCGGAACCTAGCCCTAGCCCGACGAAATTCAGCGACAGTGAAATCATTCGGTGCGGCGCTTATAGCGCATGTAGGCATAACACTTCTGTTTGAGGGCTGTCATACACTCGGCCGACCACCATGGGAGTGGTCGGCGTGCAAAACGGCCAGACGTTCTGGTAATAGTAGTCAGGTCCGTGGCGATGAGGTTACCAGAGAAGAACTCAACGGCCTCATCTACCGACCTAAACTCCTGGACTGATATAGAGAATTTAGTCATTTCCTGAAATGCAGGCCACCGCGCCCGCACTAAGCACCACGGAGGTGGGCTTTCAGGCGGCAGTTACCCTGAAAATGATATTTGAATGGGAAAGTGATCACTACCATGGAGGATACCGACCACCCCCCAATCAAAATTAGGCAGTGCATCCGAAGAGCACACAGATAGATCAAGGCAAGAAAAAGAGGTGGTTCTCGGCAGTTATGCGTAAACTCATCCACGTTTAGGACACCTATCTTAAACTCTCCGATCAGATCGGCAAGGACTTATCCCCTGGGATTTATTAAGTAATTCCCCCAGAGAGGATGCCTGCCGTTCAGATCTACAAGCAGGAGAAAGGGCCTCGGCAACCGTGCCACGACGCGGCAGAAGTCCCCCGTGTCGATGTCAGCTGACGGTGGAATGTACGCAGAAATGATAGTATAACTCATAACCAGGTGAAGCTGCACATCCAGTGTCTGAAGGAGGTATCTAAAGTGAAAGGAAAAAAGAAGACATCATGCCGAGTGTAAACCGTGCATCCCCCAGCCCGGCCATCCCTTGATGGTGGGGTCCAAAGACCATTATACCCCGGGAGCGTAGGCAGGGGGCACGCGCCTATCATGGTCTCCTGCAGAAAAATAGCTAACGGGGAACGGAAAGAGGCGAGCCTCCGCAGCTCCTCCCAGTTGGCCCGGAGTCCACGGCAGAGAGGATGCCTGCCGTTCAGATCTCCAAGCAAGAGAAAGGGCCTCAGCAACCGTGCCACGACGCGGCAGAAGTCCCCCGCGTCGAAGTCAGCTGACGGTGGAATGTACGCAGAAATGATAGTATAACTCATAACCAGGTGAAGTTGCACAGCCACTGTCTGAAGGAGGTATCTAAAGTAAAAGGAAGAAAGGAGACATTATGCCGGGTGTAAACCGCGCATCCCCCAGCACGGCCATCCCGCGGTGGTGGGGTCGAAAGACCCTTATACCCCAGGAGGGTGGGCAGGGGGCACGCGCCTAGCATGGTCTCCTGCATAAAAATAGCTAACAGGGAACGGAAAGAGACGAGCCTCCGCAGCTCCTCCCAGTTGGCCCGGATTCCACGGCAATTCCATTGAAGGAATATGCCCTCCAGGCCTAACTCGGAGGAGACGCGGGGGCCCTCCTTGAACAGAAGACCCTCACGGGAATGGCCGTACGCTTCCCGTAGGCAAAACCCCGGGTGCTTTTAGCCGGACAAAGCGTTAAAGGCGCTGTCGCCTTCGAGAACTTATTGGGGGAGATTGGGCTCGCCATGCGAGTCTTTTCCTGCGTCCGCCTCGAAACATAAGGCTGGCGTTGCGGCTTTGGAGGCTGGGGCCCTCTTTTCGAGGAACCATCCGTCTCCGAGCCACTCAACCCTCCAGTACTCGTGGGCGAAGGAGCCGAATCTTTTTTGTTGCTGTCCTCCTTTCGGAGGATGGCTTTAGAAACCCTGGAAGTTGGCCTGGCGACTAACTTCAGGGGTGTTGCCTCCTGTGAGTGTAACGACTCTGTGGAGGCGCGTGGCCGTTTCGACTTAGGGGAAACGGTCACGCTGGGGAAAGGGGGGAGCCCTGGTTTTAGCCGGGATTGGGTGTGATCCCTTTTTGCCGCCAGCTTTACCCGAGGAGCGCCCGGTGTTGAGTAGAACCCGCAACAGTGCTCAGAATGGGCGCGGAAACAACCTTGCTCGTTGGCCTGGATGGGCCAGGAGCAGAGTTTGCCTTTCTAACTATTGAGGCATAAGACATCCCAGGTAGAGCTGGGCGCTCCAGGGCCAAGTCCTTATCCTCGCGGAATGAGAGTCGATCTTCGCCCTGAACGGCCAGGTTTCTTTCTCAAGGAGATATGCACTACATTGCTTCGAAGAAGCGAGGAGTGGCTCTCCGCAATTGACACACTTGGCCACACACGATTTAGACTTATCGTGTGCGGCCTTAAAGCAATTTACACAGACTTCGGGTGACCCCGACTTTGCACGTCTACAAGAACGATTCGTATGGCCGAAGTTGTGACAGTAATAGCACTGCCGCGCCCCTTACCCGGGCATCCTTCAGAAGCGGCGCAGCAAGTTGGCACTCGGTGTCCTGCTCCTCCACGACAATGCCCCTGCCCACAAGGCTAGAGTTGCACAAGCTGCCCTCTACGAGTGCGGATTCGAGGAGCTCAATCATCTCCCCTACTACCAGATCTGGCCCCTAGCGACTACATTTTATTCCACCAGCACAATTTTTTTTTTTTAATTAAGGGGCTATCTGGCGACTGCCGACTAAGGCATAAGTTGCCGTAAACAAACAGCGTAATTTAGGCTACTTTAAAAAATTAAACAGAAAACAATAAAAAGGAATAACAATAACAATAACAAAGCAATAACAAAACAATTACAAAAACAACAACAACAATTAAATCGCGTTAAATAAAAGGGAGAAGGCCGGCCTCCCCCAAAAAGTCAATAAGTCCACCAGTCAAAGTACACGCACTCATCCCGAGAACAAGGGACAGGCGGTAGCGACCCCGCCCATCCCGGTACCGGGACAGGTGTCGTGCGCGAAGATCACCCAGACTGGGACATTCGACAAGAATGTGCCGAACAGTCTGGGGGACGACGCAGTCGTTGCAATAGGGCGCAGGCGAGCGCTCCATCAGATAGCGATGCGTCACACGAGTGTGTCCGATTCGAAGACGACAGAAAGCAACCTGAAGCCACCGCGGCATTGGGGGATAGGTCCATGGGAACAGTCGCGGCGCAATGGCACGCAACTTTAAGTTCCCTTCGACCGTCTCCCATCTTCTTTGCCAAGCAGTCCGAAGAGCTGCCCGTATTCCTGCCATGTAGTCGGTGTTAGGAAGAGCGAAACGCTGGTCCGGTCGCAGAGTCCTCGCGGACTCTTTGGCGCCCTCATCGGCGCGCTCATTCCCCGCAATTCCTACATGTCCAGGAACCCAGCAGAAGATAATCTCGACATCTGCCCGGCTCGCCAAAACCGTGGCGTCACGGATATCGCGAACCAGGGGATGCGGAGATTCCAATGCCCCGAGAGCACTCAGGGCGCTTTGTGAGACGCTATAGATCACAATCCGGTCTCCGAACCGGGCACGTCGCGTAATCTCCCGTACCGAGTGGTGTATTGCCACCAGCTCGGCCGTGAAGACAGACGCAGCGCCTGGTAGAGCCCCGCTGACTTCAAACAGAGGGGATACGGCGTGGAAGCCGACCCCCTCTTGGGACTTGGAGCCATCCGTATACACTGGCACGGTACCAGCGTGACACGATGTGTGCTCCAAAAAGGTCGAACGCAATACTCCCGGTGCAGTACAAGCTTTGGGAGCAGAGGCGTGGCGACAAATAGCCAAATGTTGTACCCTCCAGGGTGGCGTCCTGGGCAGAACCAGGGGCGCCACCGGACCGAGAGCTATATCTACCTCTCGAAGGAGTTTCCTGGCCCTAAACCCAAAGAGCTTAGGGCATGACTGGCGTCTCTCGGCGGCATAGGCACCATCGAGATCAGCTGCGGATGCAGTGAGAGCTGTTGGCGACTGAGGGAGGCACCGGGCTCGCGCGTACAGGCGAGTGATGCACTCTACGCGGTGAAGAGCGAGTGGCATCTCCGCAGCATCGACCAACAGGCTCTCAATGGTGGAAGTGCGAAAGGCACCGGTTGCAAGGTGAAGGCTGGTGTGGTGGATCGAGTCCACCCTCCGCAATAAACGTTCGGCTGCGGACTCATAAAACTCGAAACATTTGTCGAGCTTGGAACGAACAGAGGATAGATAAAAAATTAAAGCAGTAGCCCTATGTGCGCCCCAAAAGCTGAACGTCACGGAACGGAGAATATCCATGGTGCGGGTACGAGAGACCATAAGGCTGCGAATATGAGCCTCCCAGGTGAGGCGTCGGTCAAATACAAGACCAAGGAAACGGTGCGATTCAAACACTTCCAGGCGCACCCAATTAAGAAACAAATCTGGGTCGGGATAGCACCGTGGATGGCGGCAGAAGTGCACCACTTCGTCTTGGCCAAAAAAAAAAACGAAACCTGTGCGCTTCGGCATAGCGAGAGACACGGTTCAATGCCTGTTAGGGGCAACGATCCAGAGTTGGCATCTGGGCCGCGCCAAAAGAGTTTGAAAGGTCGTCCACGTAGAGCGTAGTGAGAACATCTTCTGGTAGCACCGAGGTGATGCCGTTGATGCTCAGGGCAAAGAGTGTGACACTCGGACCCTTTCCTGTGTGACACCCTCTTCCTGCTCCTTTGGGCCGGAGAGGGCTCCCCCCCACCCGTACGCGGAATCGACGATCTCGCAAAGATTCAGATATAAACATTGGGACGCGTCATCTCGCCCCCATCATGTGGAGAGTCTATATGATACCGTATCGGCATGCGGTATCATAAGCCTTCTCCAGATCAAAAAGCACCGTGGCGTAGTGCTGTCTACGAAGGAAAGCCTCGCAGAGGGCATTTTCCAGTCGGAGAAGAGTATCCGACGTGGAGTGGAATTTGCGGAAGCCACACTGTGCAGAAGACAGATGGCCTCCGCTGTCCAGGAAAAAGACTGATCTAACATTTACCAATTTCTCCATCAACTTGTACACGCAATAGGTTAGAGAGATTGGGTGGAAACCGGACGGAGTAGAGTGATCTCTCCCCGGTTTGCGAAAGGCGAGTACAGTAGTGATTCGCCAGGAATCTGGGAGTAGACCCTCGCCCCAGATCCTGTTGAACAAATCTAACAGAAAGGCCATGCTTCGCTCACCCAGTTGTCGAAGCATGGCGTACGGAACATCGACCTGGCCATGGGCGGTGTCCGCGCACGAAGCAAGAGCGGAACGCAACTCACTCACAGTAAACCTGTCGTTGAAGGGTTCTCTGACTCTCGAGTTTATAAAGTCCAGTCGGCAGCCTTCCGCGATATCACGGCGTGCATTGAATGCTGGCGGGGCAACATCCCGGGGAGAGAATGCGGAAAAAGCAGGCGCGAAGGATTCCGCCACGGAAGCGGGGTCCAAGGTGCGGTCCCATTCTCCTGGAGAACAGGAGGGGGTCCTGCGAGAACTTGCCCCGAATCCTTTTGACTAGCTTCCACACCTCTGCTAGAGGGTTTTCCCCGTTAAATGAAGACACGTATGCCCGCCAAGAAGAGCAGTGGGCGTACTTCGAAATATACCGGAACCTAGCCCTAGCCCGACGAAATTCAGCGACAGTGAAATCATTCGGTGCGGCGCTTATAGCGCATGTAGGCATAACACTTCTGTTTGAGGGCTGTCATACACTCGGCCGACCACCATGGGAGTGGTCGGCGTGCAAAACGGCCAGACGTTCTGGTAATAGTAGTCAGGTCCGTGGCGATGAGGTTACCAGAGAAGAACTCAACGGCCTCATCTACCGACCTAAACTCCTGGACTGATATAGAGAATTTAGTCATTTCCTGAAATGCAGGCCACCGCGCCCGCACTAAGCACCACGGAGGTGGGCTTTCAGGCGGCAGTTACCCTGAAAATGATATTTGAATGGGAAAGTGATCACTACCATGGAGGATACCGACCACCCCCCAATCAAAATTAGGCAGTGCATCCGAAGAGCACACAGATAGATCAAGGCAAGAAAAAGAGGTGGTTCTCGGCAGTTATGCGTAAACTCATCCACGTTTAGGACACCTATCTTAAACTCTCCGATCAGATCGGCAAGGACTTATCCCCTGGGATTTATTAAGTAATTCCCCCAGAGAGGATGCCTGCCGTTCAGATCTACAAGCAGGAGAAAGGGCCTCGGCAACCGTGCCACGACGCGGCAGAAGTCCCCCGTGTCGATGTCAGCTGACGGTGGAATGTACGCAGAAATGATAGTATAACTCATAACCAGGTGAAGCTGCACATCCAGTGTCTGAAGGAGGTATCTAAAGTGAAAGGAAAAAAGAAGACATCATGCCGAGTGTAAACCGTGCATCCCCCAGCCCGGCCATCCCTTGATGGTGGGGTCCAAAGACCATTATACCCCGGGAGCGTAGGCAGGGGGCACGCGCCTATCATGGTCTCCTGCAGAAAAATAGCTAACGGGGAACGGAAAGAGGCGAGCCTCCGCAGCTCCTCCCAGTTGGCCCGGAGTCCACGGCAGAGAGGATGCCTGCCGTTCAGATCTCCAAGCAAGAGAAAGGGCCTCAGCAACCGTGCCACGACGCGGCAGAAGTCCCCCGCGTCGAAGTCAGCTGACGGTGGAATGTACGCAGAAATGATAGTATAACTCATAACCAGGTGAAGTTGCACAGCCACTGTCTGAAGGAGGTATCTAAAGTAAAAGGAAGAAAGGAGACATTATGCCGGGTGTAAACCGCGCATCCCCCAGCACGGCCATCCCGCGGTGGTGGGGTCGAAAGACCCTTATACCCCAGGAGGGTGGGCAGGGGGCACGCGCCTAGCATGGTCTCCTGCATAAAAATAGCTAACAGGGAACGGAAAGAGACGAGCCTCCGCAGCTCCTCCCAGTTGGCCCGGATTCCACGGCAATTCCATTGAAGGAATATGCCCTCCAGGCCTAACTCGGAGGAGACGCGGGGGCCCTCCTTGAACAGAAGACCCTCACGGGAATGGCCGTACGCTTCCCGTAGGCAAAACCCCGGGTGCTTTTAGCCGGACAAAGCGTTAAAGGCGCTGTCGCCTTCGAGAACTTATTGGGGGAGATTGGGCTCGCCATGCGAGTCTTTTCCTGCGTCCGCCTCGAAACATAAGGCTGGCGTTGCGGCTTTGGAGGCTGGGGCCCTCTTTTCGAGGAACCATCCGTCTCCGAGCCACTCAACCCTCCAGTACTCGTGGGCGAAGGAGCCGAATCTTTTTTGTTGCTGTCCTCCTTTCGGAGGATGGCTTTAGAAACCCTGGAAGTTGGCCTGGCGACTAACTTCAGGGGTGTTGCCTCCTGTGAGTGTAACGACTCTGTGGAGGCGCGTGGCCGTTTCGACTTAGGGGAAACGGTCACGCTGGGGAAAGGGGGGAGCCCTGGTTTTAGCCGGGATTGGGTGTGATCCCTTTTTGCCGCCAGCTTTACCCGAGGAGCGCCCGGTGTTGAGTAGAACCCGCAACAGTGCTCAGAATGGGCGCGGAAACAACCTTGCTCGTTGGCCTGGATGGGCCAGGAGCAGAGTTTGCCTTTCTAACTATTGAGGCATAAGACATCCCAGGTAGAGCTGGGCGCTCCAGGGCCAAGTCCTTATCCTCGCGGAATGAGAGTCGATCTTCGCCCTGAACGGCCAGGTTTCTTTCTCAAGGAGATATGCACTACATTGCTTCGAAGAAGCGAGGAGTGGCTCTCCGCAATTGACACACTTGGCCACACACGATTTAGACTTATCGTGTGCGGCCTTAAAGCAATTTACACAGACTTCGGGTGACCCCGACTTTGCACGTCTACAAGAACGATTCGTATGGCCGAAGTTGTGACAGTAATAGCACTGCCGCGCCCCTTACCCGGGCATCCTTCAGAAGCGGCGCAGCAAGTTGGCACTCGGTGTCCTGCTCCTCCACGACAATGCCCCTGCCCACAAGGCTAGAGTTGCACAAGCTGCCCTCTACGAGTGCGGATTCGAGGAGCTCAATCATCTCCCCTACAGTCCAGATCTGGCCCCTAGCGACTACATTTTATTCCACCAGCACAATTTTTTTTTTTTTTAATTAAGGGGCTATCTGGCGACTGCCGACTAAGGCATAAGTTGCCGTAAACAAACAGCGTAATTTAGGCTACTTTAAAAAATTAAACAGAAAACAATAAAAAGGAATAACAATAACAATAACAAAGCAATAACAAAACAATTACAAAAACAACAACAACAATTAAATCGCGTTAAATAAAAGGGAGAAGGCCGGCCTCCCCCAAAAAGTCAATAAGTCCACCAGTCAAAGTACACGCACTCATCCCGAGAACAAGGGACAGGCGGTAGCGACCCCGCCCATCCCGGTACCGGGACAGGTGTCGTGCGCGAAGATCACCCAGACTGGGACATTCGACAAGAATGTGCCGAACAGTCTGGGGGACGACGCAGTCGTTGCAATAGGGCGCAGGCGAGCGCTCCATCAGATAGCGATGCGTCACACGAGTGTGTCCGATTCGGAGACGACAGAAAGCAACCTGAAGCCACCGCGGCATTGGGGGATAGGTCCATGGGAACAGTCGCGGCGCAATGGCACGCAACTTTAAGTTCCCTTCGACCGTCTCCCATCTTCTTTGCCAAGCAGTCCGAAGAGCTGCCCGTATTCCTGCCATGTAGTCGGTGTTAGGAAGAGCGAAACGCTGGTCCGGTCGCAGAGTCCTCGCGGACTCTTTGGCGCCCTCATCGGCGCGCTCATTCCCCGCAATTCCTACATGTCCAGGAACCCAGCAGAAGATAATCTCGACATCTGCCCGGCTCGCCAAAACCGTGGCGTCACGGATATCGCGAACCAGGGGATGCGGAGATTCCAATGCCCCGAGAGCACTCAGGGCGCTTTGTGAGACGCTATAGATCACAATCCGGTCTCCGAACCGGGCACGTCGCGTAATCTCCCGTACCGAGTGGTGTATTGCCACCAGCTCGGCCGTGAAGACAGACGCAGCGCCTGGTAGAGCCCCGCTGACTTCAAACAGAGGGGATACGGCGTGGAAGCCGACCCCCTCTTGGGACTTGGAGCCATCCGTATACACTGGCACGGTACCAGCGTGACACGATGTGTGCTCCAAAAAGGTCGAACGCAATACTCCCGGTGCAGTACAAGCTTTGGGAGCAGAGGCGTGGCGACAAATAGCCAAATGTGGTACCCTCCAGGGTGGCGTCCTGGGCAGAACCAGGGGCGCCACCGGACCGAGAGCTATATCTACCTCTCGAAGGAGTTTCCTGGCCCTAAACCCAAAGAGCTTAGGGCATGACTGGCGTCTCTCGGCGGCATAGGCACCATCGAGATCAGCTGCGGATGCAGTGAGAGCTGTTGGCGACTGAGGGAGGCACCGGGCTCGCGCGTACAGGCGAGTGATGCACTCTACGCGGTGAAGAGCGAGTGGCATCTCCGCAGCATCGACCAACAGGCTCTCAATGGTGGAAGTGCGAAAGGCACCGGTTGCAAGGTGAAGGCTGGTGTGGTGGATCGAGTCCACCCTCCGCAATAAACGTTCGGCTGCGGACTCATAAAACTCGAAACATTTGTCGAGCTTGGAACGAACAGAGGATAGATAAAAAATTAAAGCAGTAGCCCTATGTGCGCCCCAAAAGCTGAACGTCACGGAACGGAGAATATCCATGGTGCGGGTACGAGAGACCATAAGGCTGCGAATATGAGCCTCCCAGGTGAGGCGTCGGTCAAATACAAGACCAAGGAAACGGTGCGATTCAAACACTTCCAGGCGCACCCAATTAAGAAACAAATCTGGGTCGGGATAGCACCGTGGATGGCGGCAGAAGTGCACCACTTCGTCTTGGCCAAAAAAAAAAACGAAACCTGTGCGCTTCGGCATAGCGAGAGACACGGTTCAATGCCTGTTAGGGGCAACGATCCAGAGTTGGCATCTGGGCCGCGCCAAAAGAGTTTGAAAGGTCGTCCACGTAGAGCGTAGTGAGAACATCTTCTGGTAGCACCGAGGTGATGCCGTTGATGCTCAGGGCAAAGAGTGTGACACTCGGACCCTTTCCTGTGTGACACCCTCTTCCTGCTCCTTTGGGCCGGAGAGGGCTCCCCCCCACCCGTACGCGGAATCGACGATCTCGCAAAGATTCAGATATAAACATTGGGACGCGTCATCTCGCCCCCATCATGTGGAGAGTCTATATGATACCGTATCGGCATGCGGTATCATAAGCCTTCTCCAGATCAAAAAGCACCGTGGCGTAGTGCTGTCTACGAAGGAAAGCCTCGCAGAGGGCATTTTCCAGTCGGAGAAGAGTATCCGACGTGGAGTGGAATTTGCGGAAGCCACACTGTGCAGAAGACAGATGGCCTCCGCTGTCCAGGAAAAAGACTGATCTAACATTTACCAATTTCTCCATCAACTTGTACACGCAATAGGTTAGAGAGATTGGGTGGAAACCGGACGGAGTAGAGTGATCTCTCCCCGGTTTGCGAAAGGCGAGTACAGTAGTGATTCGCCAGGAATCTGGGAGTAGACCCTCGCCCCAGATCCTGTTGAACAAATCTAACAGAAAGGCCATGCTTCGCTCACCCAGTTGTCGAAGCATGGCGTACGGAACATCGACCTGGCCATGGGCGGTGTCCGCGCACGAAGCAAGAGCGGAACGCAACTCACTCACAGTAAACCTGTCGTTGAAGGGTTCTCTGACTCTCGAGTTTATAAAGTCCAGTCGGCAGCCTTCCGCGATATCACGGCGTGCATTGAATGCTGGCGGGGCAACATCCCGGGGAGAGAATGCGGAAAAAGCAGGCGCGAAGGATTCCGCCACGGAAGCGGGGTCCAAGGTGCGGTCCCATTCTCCTGGAGAACAGGAGGGGGTCCTGCGAGAACTTGCCCCGAATCCTTTTGACTAGCTTCCACACCTCTGCTAGAGGGTTTTCCCCGTTAAATGAAGACACGTATGCCCGCCAAGAAGAGCAGTGGGCGTACTTCGAAATATACCGGAACCTAGCCCTAGCCCGACGAAATTCAGCGACAGTGAAATCATTCGGTGCGGCGCTTATAGCGCATGTAGGCATAACACTTCTGTTTGAGGGCTGTCATACACTCGGCCGACCACCATGGGAGTGGTCGGCGTGCAAAACGGCCAGACGTTCTGGTAATAGTAGTCAGGTCCGTGGCGATGAGGTTACCAGAGAAGAACTCAACGGCCTCATCTACCGACCTAAACTCCTGGACTGATATAGAGAATTTAGTCATTTCCTGAAATGCAGGCCACCGCGCCCGCACTAAGCACCACGGAGGTGGGCTTTCAGGCGGCAGTTACCCTGAAAATGATATTTGAATGGGAAAGTGATCACTACCATGGAGGATACCGACCACCCCCCAATCAAAATTAGGCAGTGCATCCGAAGAGCACACAGATAGATCAAGGCAAGAAAAAGAGGTGGTTCTCGGCAGTTATGCGTAAACTCATCCACGTTTAGGACACCTATCTTAAACTCTCCGATCAGATCGGCAAGGACTTATCCCCTGGGATTTATTAAGTAATTCCCCCAGAGAGGATGCCTGCCGTTCAGATCTACAAGCAGGAGAAAGGGCCTCGGCAACCGTGCCACGACGCGGCAGAAGTCCCCCGTGTCGATGTCAGCTGACGGTGGAATGTACGCAGAAATGATAGTATAACTCATAACCAGGTGAAGCTGCACATCCAGTGTCTGAAGGAGGTATCTAAAGTGAAAGGAAAAAAGAAGACATCATGCCGAGTGTAAACCGTGCATCCCCCAGCCCGGCCATCCCTTGATGGTGGGGTCCAAAGACCATTATACCCCGGGAGCGTAGGCAGGGGGCACGCGCCTATCATGGTCTCCTGCAGAAAAATAGCTAACGGGGAACGGAAAGAGGCGAGCCTCCGCAGCTCCTCCCAGTTGGCCCGGAGTCCACGGCAGAGAGGATGCCTGCCGTTCAGATCTCCAAGCAAGAGAAAGGGCCTCAGCAACCGTGCCACGACGCGGCAGAAGTCCCCCGCGTCGAAGTCAGCTGACGGTGGAATGTACGCAGAAATGATAGTATAACTCATAACCAGGTGAAGTTGCACAGCCACTGTCTGAAGGAGGTATCTAAAGTAAAAGGAAGAAAGGAGACATTATGCCGGGTGTAAACCGCGCATCCCCCAGCACGGCCATCCCGCGGTGGTGGGGTCGAAAGACCCTTATACCCCAGGAGGGTGGGCAGGGGGCACGCGCCTAGCATGGTCTCCTGCATAAAAATAGCTAACAGGGAACGGAAAGAGACGAGCCTCCGCAGCTCCTCCCAGTTGGCCCGGATTCCACGGCAATTCCATTGAAGGAATATGCCCTCCAGGCCTAACTCGGAGGAGACGCGGGGGCCCTCCTTGAACAGAAGACCCTCACGGGAATGGCCGTACGCTTCCCGTAGGCAAAACCCCGGGTGCTTTTAGCCGGACAAAGCGTTAAAGGCGCTGTCGCCTTCGAGAACTTATTGGGGGAGATTGGGCTCGCCATGCGAGTCTTTTCCTGCGTCCGCCTCGAAACATAAGGCTGGCGTTGCGGCTTTGGAGGCTGGGGCCCTCTTTTCGAGGAACCATCCGTCTCCGAGCCACTCAACCCTCCAGTACTCGTGGGCGAAGGAGCCGAATCTTTTTTGTTGCTGTCCTCCTTTCGGAGGATGGCTTTAGAAACCCTGGAAGTTGGCCTGGCGACTAACTTCAGGGGTGTTGCCTCCTGTGAGTGTAACGACTCTGTGGAGGCGCGTGGCCGTTTCGACTTAGGGGAAACGGTCACGCTGGGGAAAGGGGGGAGCCCTGGTTTTAGCCGGGATTGGGTGTGATCCCTTTTTGCCGCCAGCTTTACCCGAGGAGCGCCCGGTGTTGAGTAGAACCCGCAACAGTGCTCAGAATGGGCGCGGAAACAACCTTGCTCGTTGGCCTGGATGGGCCAGGAGCAGAGTTTGCCTTTCTAACTATTGAGGCATAAGACATCCCAGGTAGAGCTGGGCGCTCCAGGGCCAAGTCCTTATCCTCGCGGAATGAGAGTCGATCTTCGCCCTGAACGGCCAGGTTTCTTTCTCAAGGAGATATGCACTACATTGCTTCGAAGAAGCGAGGAGTGGCTCTCCGCAATTGACACACTTGGCCACACACGATTTAGACTTATCGTGTGCGGCCTTAAAGCAATTTACACAGACTTCGGGTGACCCCGACTTTGCACGTCTACAAGAACGATTCGTATGGCCGAAGTTGTGACAGTAATAGCACTGCCGCGCCCCTTACCCGGGCATCCTTCAGAAGCGGCGCAGCAAGTTGGCACTCGGTGTCCTGCTCCTCCACGACAATGCCCCTGCCCACAAGGCTAGAGTTGCACAAGCTGCCCTCTACGAGTGCGGATTCGAGGAGCTCAATCATCTCCCCTACAGTCCAGATCTGGCCCCTAGCGACTACATTTTATTCCACCAGCACAATTTTTTTTTTTTTTAATTAAGGGGCTATCTGGCGACTGCCGACTAAGGCATAAGTTGCCGTAAACAAACAGCGTAATTTAGGCTACTTTAAAAAATTAAACAGAAAACAATAAAAAGGAATAACAATAACAATAACAAAGCAATAACAAAACAATTACAAAAACAACAACAACAATTAAATCGCGTTAAATAAAAGGGAGAAGGCCGGCCTCCCCCAAAAAGTCAATAAGTCCACCAGTCAAAGTACACGCACTCATCCCGAGAACAAGGGACAGGCGGTAGCGACCCCGCCCATCCCGGTACCGGGACAGGTGTCGTGCGCGAAGATCACCCAGACTGGGACATTCGACAAGAATGTGCCGAACAGTCTGGGGGACGACGCAGTCGTTGCAATAGGGCGCAGGCGAGCGCTCCATCAGATAGCGATGCGTCACACGAGTGTGTCCGATTCGGAGACGACAGAAAGCAACCTGAAGCCACCGCGGCATTGGGGGATAGGTCCATGGGAACAGTCGCGGCGCAATGGCACGCAACTTTAAGTTCCCTTCGACCGTCTCCCATCTTCTTTGCCAAGCAGTCCGAAGAGCTGCCCGTATTCCTGCCATGTAGTCGGTGTTAGGAAGAGCGAAACGCTGGTCCGGTCGCAGAGTCCTCGCGGACTCTTTGGCGCACTCATCGGCGCGCTCATTCCCCGCAATTCCTACATGTCCAGGAACCCAGCAGAAGATAATCTCGACATCTGCCCGGCTCGCCAAAACCGTGGCGTCACGGATATCGCGAACCAGGGGATGCGGAGATTCCAATGCCCCGAGAGCACTCAGGGCGCTTTGTGAGACGCTATAGATCACAATCCGGTCTCCGAACCGGGCACGTCGCGTAATCTCCCGTACCGAGTGGTGTATTGCCACCAGCTCGGCCGTGAAGACAGACGCAGCGCCTGGTAGAGCCCCGCTGACTTCAAACAGAGGGGATACGGCGTGGAAGCCGACCCCCTCTTGGGACTTGGAGCCATCCGTATACACTGGCACGGTACCAGCGTGACACGATGTGTGCTCCAAAAAGGTCGAACGCAATACTCCCGGTGCAGTACAAGCTTTGGGAGCAGAGGCGTGGCGACAAATAGCCAAATGTGGTACCCTCCAGGGTGGCGTCCTGGGCAGAACCAGGGGCGCCACCGGCCCGAGAGCTATATCTACCTCTCGAAGGAGTTTCCTGGCCCTAAACCCAAAGAGCTTAGGGTATGACTGGCGTCTCTCGGCGGCATAGGCACCATCGAGATCAGCTGCGGATGCAGTGAGAGCTGTTGGCGACTGAGGGAGGCGCCGGGCTCTCGCGTACAAGCGAGTGATGCACTGCACGCGGCGCAGAGCGAGTGGCATCTCCCCAGCATCGACCAACAGGCTCTCAATGGGGGAAGTGCGGAAGGCACCGGTCGCAAGGCGAAGGCCGGTGTTGTGGATCGAATCCACCTTCCGCAATAAACGCTCGGCTGCGGATGCATAAAACTCGCATCCGTAGTCGAGCTTCGAGCGAACAAAGGATCGATAAAAAAGTAAGGCGGTAGCCCTATCAGCGCCCCAAGCGCTGAAAGTCACGGAACGGAGAATGTCCATGGCGCGGGTACAAGAGACCCTAAGGCTGCGAATATGAGCCTCCCAGGTGAGGCGTCGGTCGAATACAAGACCAAGGAAACGGTCCGACTCAACCACATCCAGGCGCACTCCATTAAGAAACAAATCTGGGTCGGGGTGAAGCCGTGGATGGCGGCAGAAGTGCACCACCTTAGTCTTGGCCAAAGAAAACCGAAACCTGTGCGCTTCGGCATAGTGAGAGACGCGGTTCAATGCCTGTTGGAGTCGACGCTCCAGAGTTGGCATCTGGGCCGCGCCAAAAGAGATCGAAAGGTCGTCCACGTAGAGCGTAGCGAGAACATCTTCCGGCAGCACCAAGGTGATGCCGTTGATGCTCAGGGCAAAGAGTGTGACACTGAGGACACTTCCCTGCGGGACACCCTCTTCCTGCTCCTTTGGGCCGGAGAGGGCTCCCCCCACCCGTACGCGGAATCGACGATCTCGCAAAAATTCAGATATAAAAATTGGGAGGCGTCCCCTCGCCCCCATCGTGTGGAGAGTCTCCATGATACCGTATCGCCATGCGGTATCATAGGCCTTCTCCAGATCAAAAAACACCGTGGCGTATTGCTGTCTACGAAGGAAAGCCTCGCAGACGGCACTTTCCAGTCGGAGCAGAGCATCCGACGTGGAGTGGAACTTACGGAAGCCACACTGTGCAGAAGACAGATGGCCTCCGCTGTCCAGGAAATAGGCTAATCTAACATTTACCAATTTCTCCATCAACTTGCACACGCAAGAGGTTAGAGAGATTGTGCGGAAACCGGTCGGAGTAGAGTGATCTCTCCCCGGCTTGCGAAAGGCGAGCACAGTAGCGATTCGCCAGGAGTCTGGGAGAAGACCTTCCACCCAGATCCTGTTGAACAAATCTAACAGAAAGGCCATGCCTTGCTCACCCAGGTGTCGAAGCATGGCGTACGGGACATCGTCCGGACCATGGGCGGTGTCCGCGCACGAAGCGAGAGCGGAACGCAACTCACTCACAGTAAACTTGTCGTTGAAGGGTTCTCCGCCTCTGGAGGTAAAGTCCAGCCGGCGGCCTTCCGCGACATCACGACGTGCATTGAATGCTGGCGGAGCAGCATCACGGCTAGAGAATGCGGAAAAAGCGGTCGCTAAGGATTCCGCCACGGACGCGGGGTCCGAGATTGCGGTCCCATTCTCCTGGAGAACGGGAGGGGGGTCCTGCGAGAACTTGCCCCGAATCCTTTTGACTCGCTTCCACACCTCAGCTAAAGGGGTCTTCCCGTTAAGTGAAGACACGTATGCCCGCCAAGAAGAGCGGCGGGCGTGCTTCGAAATATACCGGAACCTAGCCCTAGCCCGACGAAATTCAGCGACAGTGAAATCGTTCGGGCGGCGCTTATAGCGCATGTAGGCATAACGCTTCTGTTTGAGGGCCGTCTCACACTCGGCCGAACACCATGGGAGTGGTCGGCGTGCAAAACGGCCAGACGTCCTAGGAATAGTAGTCAGGCCCACGGCGATGAGGTTGCCGAAGAACTCAACGGCCTCATCTACCGACCTAAACTCCTCGACTGAGATAGAGAATTGAGTCATTTCCTGAAATGCAGGCCACCGCCCTCGCGCCAAGCACCACCGAGGTGGTCTCTCAGGCGGCAGTTGCCCTGAAAATGATATTTGAATGGGAAAGTGATCACTACCATGGAGGTCATCGACCACCCCCCAATCAAAATCAGGCTGTGCATCTAAAGAGCACAAAGATAGGTCAAGGCAAGAAAATGAAGCGGTTCTCGGACAGTGATGCGTAAACTCATCCACGTTTAGGACACCCATCTCAAGCTCTTCGATCAGATCGGCAAGGACTTGTCCCCTGGAATTTATGGAGTAATCTCCCCAGAGAGGATGCCTGCCGTTCAGATCTCCAAGCAAGAGATAGGGCCTCGGCAACCGTGCCACGACGCGGCGGAAGTCCCCCGCGTCGAAGTCAGCTGACGGTGGAATGTACGCAGAAATGATAGTATACCTCCTATCCAGGTGCAGCTGCACAGCCACTGCCTGAAAGGAGGTATCTAAAGAGAAAGGAAGAACGGAGACATCATGCCGGGTGTAAACCGCGCATCTCCCAGCCCGGCCATCCCGCGGTGGTGGGGTCGCATGACCCTTATACCCCGGGAGGGCAGGCAGCGGGCACGCGCCTAGCATGGTCTCCTGCAAAAAAATAGCTAACGGGGAACGGGACGAGACGAGCCTCCGCAGCTCCTCCCAGTTGGCCCGGAGTCCACGGCAATTCCATTGAAGGAATATGCCCTCCAGGCCTAGCTCGGAGGAGACGCGGGGGCCCTCCTCGAATTGAAGACCCTCACGGGAATGGCCGTACGCTTCCCGGGGGCAGAACCCCGGGCGCTGTTGGCCGGACAAAGCGCTGAAGGCGCTGTCGCCTTCGAGGACTTATTGGGGGAGGTTGGGCTCGCCATGCGAGTCTTTTCCTCCCTCCGCCTCGAAACCTTAGGCGGGCGTTGGGGCTTGGGAGGCGGGGGGCCCTCTTTTTGAGGAACCATCGTCTCCGAGCCACTCGCTCCACCTCGGGGCGTGGGCGAAGGGGCCGAAGCTCCTTTGTTGCTGTCCTCCTTTCGGGGAACAGCTTTAGGAACCCCGGAAGATGGCCTAGCGACCATCTTCAGGGGTGTTGCCTCCTGTGAGTCTAACGACTCTGTGGAGGCGCGTGGCTGTTTCGCCTTACGGGAAACGGTCACGCTGGGGGAAGAGGGGGGAGCCCTGGTATTAGCTGGGGCTGGGTGTGAACCCTTTTTGCCGCCAGCTCTACCAGGGGAGCGCCCGGGTGTAGTAGAGCCCGCAGAAGGGCTCCGAATGGGCGCGGAAACAACCGTGCTCGTTGGCCTGGATGGGCCAGGAGCAGAGGGTGCTTTTCTAACTATTGAGGCATATGACGTCCCAGGCAGAGCCGGGCGCGCCAGGACCAAGTCCTTAGCCTCGCGGAATGAGAGTCGATCCTGGGCCTGAACGGCCAGGATTTCTTTCTCAAGGAGATATGCACCACATTGCTTCGAAGAAGCAGGGTGCGGCTCTCCGCAATTGACACACTTGGCCACACACGATTTGGACTTATCGTGTGCGACCTTGGAGCAATTTACACAGACTTCGGGTGACCCCGATTTTGCACGTCTACATGATCGATTCGTGTGGCCGAAGCGGTGACAGTAATAGCACCGCCGCGGCAGTGGCACGAATGCCTTCACGCGGTAGCGGTACCAACCGGCACGCACCGACTCAGGGAGCTTGTCACAGTCGAACGTGACGAAGAGTGTAGGGAGGGGTGGGTCTCGAGGCCCCTCCCTGTTTTCTCATCACACGTTCGAACTTGACCGCCCCATGGTCGGCCAGCTCTAGGGTGATGTCTTCTATGGAGTAGTCAACGAGTTCCCTCGCATAAACTACTCCTTTTACAAAGTTCATGGTAGAGTTCGGCGTCACACTCACCGGGGTGCCATCAAGTGCCCGAAGAGCACTTATCTTGGCCGCCTCGGCGGGATTCGCCGCATTCGCCAGAAGGCTCCCGTCCGAGAAACGGGTTACCTTCGGCTCTCTCCCAATTGCACTAGCTAATCCTCTCCTCTGATGGATCATGTTGCCCTTGGACAACATGGTGCCATCAGTGGAGCGAATAACGAGGAAGCGTTTGAAGCCAGCGGGCTCGAAAACGCCAGGTAACCTCTGAATGAGGGGCCCCGATGTCATCGAGGCTCCGCCCTGTGCACTCTTGGTCTTAGTCAGGGGCTCCGCACACGAGAGGGTAGAGGGGCCGGATGTGCCGATCTTGGCTTGGTCGCCTACCAAAGTGGCAGCAGACCCATCCGTCCCCGCAGCCCCCGCGGATGGAGAGGAGCCCCGAGTCTTTTTCGTCTTTCTTGTCTTTTTCTTCTTTTTAGGAGAGGAGGGCGGGGAATGAACCCGCTTTTCACCCCCGCCGGTAGAAGCCCCCAGGCCAGATGGACCGGCCTCAGCCAGGTCCTTCTCTGAAATGGAGAAGGTCCCGGTGGGCGCAGGGGATTCATCCGGAGGAGATCCCTCCCCTCCTTGTCCTGCCTGAGAATCCACAGCCGTTTGATGAGGACCTTGCATAGGGGCGGATTCGGGTTCGGTGCTTGGCGCCAAGCCCGGATTCCCCCCCATGGAAGGCCCTACCTTCTGAGGCTGGTTTTCCTCAAGGACCATGTCTATCACAGGAGGGGCCTCCAGTTGGCCATCCCCTCCCAGGACATCGCAGGTCCCCTTGGCAGCGTCATAAGTCTTTAGTGGGGAGGCACAGGCCTTGACCCCGGCAAGGTTTAATATTTTTGCCAGCAGGTCTTTTGAGGGAAGCGACCGAAGGGGCCTGGCTTCCCTCTCCCCCCTAAGGGGGTTTGCCCTACCGAGCCGCTTGTACGAGGGGCGGTCGGCAATGGGCTGCCTGCTGGCTTTCTTGGCAGTCCCCTTAAAAAGCATAGGAGGGACTGCCGCTGGAGATAGGGAGGTGTCCGAAAGCACCTCCAGAGAAGGGGGTGAGGGGGAGTCCCCTACACCCGTAGGCGTAGGAGAGGAGTAAGCCTCCTCTCCGGTTAAAGAGGTATGGAGGGTCCCCTGCGCAAGCACAGGGTGGGGACCTCCATCTTTTCTGTGGAGCTGCACGAGGGCGGCTCCGTTGTTGTTATAGGGGGAATTAAGGGGAGATGTTTTTTTTTTTTTCATCATTGGGAATGGTGACCCTCTTTGTTTTACGGGACGCAATCGCTCACCACCTCTTGCAGTAGCCCGCACTGCAAGAGGTGCTTACAGGCCCGGCAGAGCCAGGCGCCGCCATTTGGGACCACCCCTCCCGCCTGGTGGCCTGGCAGTCCTTCGGCATGGCGGCTCCACCTTGAACACGGCGTAAAACGGATAGATTTTGAAGACGAGAGGAAAAGGGATGTGAGGAAGGTATGGGTGGGGATGAAGCAGGTTGTTAAAAGCCAACCACCCCAGACCGGAGCTCAGGGGTTAGGGGACATTGTCCCCTCCCCCCTCAACCCCGATCCGGGACGATTGGCTGAGAAGAAGGTCAGCTTCTACCCTGTGAAATTAGAGGCTGACCAGAGAAAGTTGTGGGAGAGGTTGTATGAAAAGCGACGAGGTAGGATAGGAATACAGGCTATCTGAAGGAAGGAAGAGAGGCTAAGCTGGGGTCGGACGGGGCGCTGGATCCCGTCAGCACGGCGGCCAGGATGGCAAATCGCCGCGCCCCTTACGGGGTCCACCAGCACAAGGCTGCACTGCGTGAACTCCGGTTTGGGGACGATGAAGATGTCTAGGAGTGTATTGAACAGCAGTCGGGACATTTCTGGCTGTCGGGAATTCGAAGCCTCAGGGACAAGTGGCGCAAGTGCATTGAAGTCGAGGGTAGTTATATTGAAAAATAATAAAACACTTTTCCTCATATCTTTTTTCCTCATATCCGAATTGCAAAACTTATTGACCCCCCTTCGTAGGCTTCAAAGTAATACAACAATTTTTGTCAAGAAACAAAGATATCCAATGCGATCCAGGTCAATGGCTGCTGTCCAGATTAATCATATAAGTTGCTGGTAGTATTAAGAGTTGACAGAGCTGAGTGTCTCTCCAAAAACAGCCATGAAAACCTCGTTTCGTTGTTTTATTTCGATACAATAGTTCTTTTATCTCTATTGCATTCATTTTACTAAGAATAAACTAGTACGTTTCTAGACTTATCTATATCAATAAAAGACTGAAACTCTGCATATATAACAAGGGAAACAGGGTATATTGATGGGGATCTAAACTGAAACGGAATTGATAATATGCCCTGTTATATAGGATTGGAGCATTCTCCAAGAAAAGTAATAGTCATGTCCTGATTAAAGTTAATACAATAAATATTTTTATTCTTTAGAATTGTTCATACGTAAGTCCAAGGCTCTGCCCACCTCCGATACACCCTATTCCGTTATATAACGAGTAAAAAGCCCTTGAAGCAACTGGATCTGCATCGTCCGATTAGTCTAATTCAAATAGTCTTTCAACTTCATTCTGTTTTATATAGATAGTGACGCGATTCACATTCTAAGGTTTAAATTCAAAAGCTCATACATCATAGCTACTAGAAAATGCCGAATGGTCAACCATACCAATTACCATCCTCGTAGGTATTCTTGCCATGAAGATATTATGCATACTCTTAATTGATATTCCATTCACAATTGTAAAATTTTCCATACGAACTTGCGTTATATGACACTTAGCGTTTCATGTAAGCAACCTATTTTTCATTTCCAGATGAGTTGATGCTGAAAGGCGGACTTTTCTTAGGTAAAGTAAACACTAATAATTCTATTTTAGCTTCTAAACCCCTTTGGTTTCTAAATAGTGTAAATGAACGTGGTGCTCTGGATAACTTTATCTTTGTTGAGACTCCATTCATCAAAAGCTTATGTTACGAGAAGAAATCGGCGTGTAGTTGTGGTGGTCAAAGATCGAACCTAGTAAACATTTGTTTGAAAAATTTAAACGGTTCTAACATGAACCTAGTAAACATTTGTTTGAAATTTAAACAGTTCACACATTGAACTTTATAAATAGGAAGATAAACTTCCTGCTGTTAATAGCTCTCTTTTGTTAATAGGAAGATAATCTTCCCGCTGTTAATAGCTCTCTTTTGTAAATAGGAAGATAAACTTCTCGCTGTTAATAACTCTCTATTGTAAATAGGAAGATAAACTTTTCCCCTTTGCAGTATTTCTCTTTCGTAAACAGAAAGCTAGACTCCCCAGTAACCAGTACGATATCTTGTATCGCCCATACGTAGCTCCGTACAAAAATAGATCTTGTTCATGAAGTCCCGTGGAGAAAATGTAAAAATCGATGGCGTTCTTGGGTTGCTTTCCCCTCGAATTTTCCTCCTTTGCCGGCTGTGAACTTTTCGGTGAGCTCAATTTTCTTGTAAATCTCTTCCAAGTCTAAAAATTCGGAAAATTTTAATTAATTAATTAGTCAAAGTGATGAATTGTGTGGTAGGTTTATAAAGGTGTGAAAATGGTTCCTAGTTTGCCCTGGTGTTAGGGCATCACTAGCATTCTTCTCATCTTTTCTTTTTAATAATCAAATTTTCCTCCGTCATTAATGGTGTTGACTGTCGTTGACAGCCAGTTTCCTCTATTATTATATATATTTTTCTCTTTATTATTTTCAATTTATTCTACCGTCGTAGCATTCGAGCCTTTCAAAGTTATCTAATATGCTGAATATCTCTATTTAAATTTTGTTGAGCTTCAAATTTATTACTTTCGTTTGGGCACTTCGCCTCTTTTTGTTGATTTGAATTATGTTGATTAATTTTGATTTGATTGAGATTTTAGCACTTCGCCTCTTTTTATTCTAAAGTTTTAAATTTTTAATTATTT
This sequence comes from Ceratothoa steindachneri, assembly GCA_963969495.1. NCBI lineage: Eukaryota > Metazoa > Arthropoda > Malacostraca > Isopoda > Cymothoidae > Ceratothoa > Ceratothoa steindachneri. Next base: position 82,838,495 of record OZ018332.1, read on the forward strand.
AATATGGGCACTTCGCCTCATTTTTATTTAAAGTTAATTAAGTTTTATTTTATACTTTGGGGAATTCTTTAATATGGGCACTTCGCCTCTTTTTTATTTAAAATTTATTAAGTTTAAACTATAATTAGGCGACTTCGCCTATTTTTATTAGAATAATTATCCTCTTATGTTTGTTTCCTTGTTACGAGTCGGGTTCAATACGGTCTCAGTAATTTGATTTTGTGTGCTACTAAGTATACATTGGTAGTACTTCTTCTCTTGCGCAGGTTCTACTGCTTGGGAACAGAGCCGTTCTACCAATTGCGCGTCTTCTTTTTCTACGTATATTCAGGTTAAAGTTTATAGTCGGAAGTATCACTTGGTCTATTTTATCCCATGTCTTTCTCCCTAGCCTTTGGATCTCCGTATTGATCGGCTTTAGTCCTATTCTTTGGTGTAGAATCAATTGTCGAATAAGGTCGATCCTTTGCGTGCCAGTAATCAGCAGAGTGGCTTTATTCTGTACCCTCTGCATCATTCTGAGAGATGTACAGCTTGCCATCTGCGTGATCCCGCCCGGATACACTAGGACTGAGCGTACCAAGGCCATGTACAGCTTTTTCTTGTTTGGCACGCTGAGGCTTCGGAAACGGTAAAGTTTCCTCAGCTCTTTTTGCGCTAGGGAGACTCTAGTATTCATGTGAGCCTTATATCCAGATTTATAGAGTTGTAAGCCCAGGACTTTTCCCTCGTTGGAGTGCGGATAGAGTTCGTTGTTGACGATAACGTCGTCAACTTTCCGGCGTTTTATTAGAATTATGGTGAACTTCTGGCGGTAGGTTTTAATTTTCCACTTCTTCTCATAATGGTTGATATTGTCAATTTCGCCAGCTGTCACCCTCGCCTGACTTCCAGAGCTCCCGAATGGACTCAGGACGATTTGGGTGATGTCATCTGCGTATTGCAGATACATCGAATCGTACCTCACTGGAACAGGCAGGTCAATTGTGTACACTAGATACAGCAAAGAACTGAGACAGCTGCCTTGTGGAACTCCCGCCTCGAGTTCGAATTCGGGTCCCTTGCAGCCCTCGATCGCGATTTGAGCTTTCCTATCCGAGACATAGTTGAAAAGGACCCTTTCCAGGAGTGGGTTAAGCTGGAGGTTGAGGATCTTGAACTGTAGCCCTCTCAGCTATACCTTATCGAAAGCCTTCTTTACATCCCGCAGCACCACGTCTACCTACCTCCTTTCAGCTTTACTGCAAGCGAGTTTTTCCGCTAGGAAGGCGAGGGCTGTTTCCGTTCCTCGTCTTTTGCGGAACCCGTGCTGCTGAGGGTTGTGAGCTCCCAGCTCGGCTAGTTGTTCTTGAAGCCTGTCAGCTAGGAGTTTCTCGTAGACTTTCGCAACGATCTCCAGCAGGGTGATCGGCCTGTAATTTACCAGTTGATCAGGGGGTTTACCTCCCTTGGGTATGAAGATCACCTTAGCAATCTTAAGAACTTCCGGGAAGTAGCCCGTATTCAGGGAAGCGGTATAGATGTTTACAATTCCCCGAATGATCTGCTGTGGGGCATTAACCAAGTTGTTCCTGGTGATGCCCGTCCAGCCTGGTGCCTTTTGTTGGAAGGCTCTTACAGTGGCCATGACCTCCTCTGGTGTTATGGGAAGGCCGTGGTCCGCCATCTCCCTGCCTTCGTTGACTCGATGTTGTGGGTGCGTGCGGTGCATAACCTGATTAAGTTCTTCGATCAGTTGGCCTTCGAATTCCTGGTCGAACTCATCGTTTTCTTCAAGGGTGATCCTGAAAACGTTTTTCCAGAAGTTTCTGAACCTGTCTTCCAGAACCGCCGGGTCCTCTATATAGTTTCCGTTCTCCTTTATCCGAGCCTTTGGTCTTGCTGTAAGTCCCTTTAAGTTCCTGACTTGGCGCCAGAACTTAGCCGGGTTAAGTTCGCTGTCGACTTTGACTATCAAGTTGTTCCAGATTACCTCCTGTTGGAGGTTGATAGCCTCTCTAAGCTCTGTGCTTAGGCGCCGAAGGAGCGAGCTTCTTTTCCGGTTGGGACCGTCCCGTCTTATTTCCTCGTACACTATCCTGTGAACGCGAGCGATATCTCTCATCTCCTCTGTCCATCTGGGCTGAGGAGGTGTTTTATACCCTGTTATGGGTATGCTCTCGCGGTCCGCATTTAGTATGGACGTTGTTATCCTCTCCAGTTCCCTGTCTATCTCCTCTAATGACATCATGCTTAGGTCAGCTGGCGCATATTGACTGAGTCGTCTCTTGTAACGATCCCAGTTGGCCAGGAAGTAGTTTTTCGGTAGAGGGACTGGGAGCTGGATCGGTGCGAGAGATACTGTGGTGAGTATCGCTATATGATCACTTGGGACTGTTGGGCCTGACTCACTGTCGTAGTTTAATGGAAAGCCTTCACTTGTTAAGTTTATATCAGGCTTAGTTGCTGATCTGGAAGTGACATAGTTCGGAAAATCCGGCCCTATTCTTTGGATGTTTTTCCTTTCCATAATTAGTTCCAAGTTTCGGCCTCTATCGTTGGTACTACCATAGCCCGCTGCACGGCATCTGGCATAGAGGTCTTCCCCTAAGAATGCCATTCTGCGGTGCCTGAACAGTGTGTAGAAGTTACTTAATGTAAGATAGGCTCGTCGAGGGGGCTGATAGGCTGCGGCTATCACGAGGTCTTGTACCAGTGTATGCAGCTCGATCGAGTTCTGGTAGTTGTTTAAAGGAGATGTTCCTCTTGACAGCTATTGCAGCACCATCGGACCTTTCCTGGGAATGATTCTTCATGACTAATCTGTAGCCCGGTATTTTAATTCGACCTAGCTGTGGTGTCGACACCGTGTTCCGTTATAAGAATGATGTCGGGGTCAAGCACTCGGAATATGTTTCCATATACCGTGGCCTTCCCCTCCCATCCATTCACGTTGAGTGTCATAATCCTCATTCTGTTGCTTACTCCCTCTATCTTCGTTTGTCTAGTGTTTCTGGGTAAAGTTGTTCTTTCTCCCACTTTTCTATTCTCTGAACTCAGCGTTCGAGATCTGCTCGCAGGTGCTGTGATGTAGGGTCACATTCTGTGCGAGCAGAGCTTCTTCCACTGATTCATGTTCCATTTCGTAGTCGTACTCCCACTTGTAGATTTTTGATTTTATATCCTGAAAAATATCCCTGGCTTCCATTTCCTCGGGAAAGGGGAATTGATCGCAGGCGTAAATTTTCAAATTGATGTTGTTTGCCAGCAATCTTTTATTTTTATTTTTCTTTCCCTTGGTTTTATGGGATTGTATTGCTTCGGAGTCTGAGGAATCTGAGGATTCCGAGGAACTGTTGGTATCAGTAATATTTTTCTCCGTCGTGGTTGCTTGGCTCTGTCTAGGCGCAGGAGTTTTTGCCTCGACTGCTTGTTTCTTCTCTTTTTTTTATTAGCCACTTTATTGGTGTTGTCTTGCCCTGTTGGTTGTTGTTTTAGAACCATCTGTAGATGCAGTACATCCCCGGAATGGGGGTTGTCCGGGAACCGAATTTGTTCCATCCCATTTTTGGCTAGCATCTGGTTTAGCTCTGTGGCGAACGTGCCCGGGCGAGTTAGGTTCATAACGTGCGCGTGAAGTATGCACGTCATGATTTTTGTCAAGTTTTCATTTTGTAGTTTGAGGTATGTCCTTTTGTTATCTACCTCCAAAACGGCTGCCTTTGCTGCTTAGGCGTAGAACGTGTTTGCTCTACGTGTGTTCTCACTTCTCTTGGCTTCCTGCCTATTCCTCATTATTTCCTTTTTTGCGGGACATGACATGGCCATAGTGCTACGTCTCTGTCCGCAGTTCACGCACTTCTCGGTGTTGCTGATGCAGATCTGCCAATTGTGCTCCTTCTCGCTGCATTTAGAGCACGTCTCTTGAGGCTCTTTGCAGTCCTTGGTGGCGTGTGACCCCATCTTATAGCATTTGAAGCAGAATTGGACAGGATTATATTCTCCCTTCTCAACTTGCTCCCCGCTAATTTTGGCATTAAACATAAGAAGGCTTTGTTCCTTTGCCTTTTGAGCCATGGTCGTTTCCGCGGAGACCACCTTAAACACATGGGTATACTCGCTACCATCTCTTCTGTTCTTAAATTTTATTACCTCGGCTACCTTGGCCCAGGCTTGCCGAAGCTGGATTTCAACACTTATTTTGTCCGTGGAGTGTTGACCAATCCACGGGTCGATTCGTCGGCATACCACGCTCCTGTGGGCTAGGATCTGTGGTGGTACTGCTGGCTGCAGCCCAATGTCTCGTAGGACCCCAACTGCCTTCTCCTTAGTAATATCCTCAATATCTTTCTTCTTTTCGCAGATTGCGATGTACTCTGAGGCTATGTCTAGCAGCCTTACCATGGCAATTCCCAACTTGCCACACACAGCCTCGAATACGTTCTCTCTGCTAGGCTTGGGCTGCCCGTCGACAACCCACAGATGTATTCTAGTTGTGTGGTCTTGGGCCATCTTTTCAAGAGAGTGGCCCCTCAGCCCTGGGTTTACTGTACCTCCCAAAACTCTTATTATGGGAGACTTGATTTAAGTCAATTTCTCACACCTTTACTTCTTATGCTTCTGCTTTTAGATTTCTTGATGACTCCCTCTACTTCGTCGCTGAACTTTCGTGAACGTGAACTGCCCATCAGATGGGTGAAGTGTGGCGGATTTGATGATGGGTGGTGATAGAATCAACTACCACCATCCGGGGTGCCGCCTCATCTGGGGTTTGGATATCGATGTTTTATCCAACTTGCACAGGGACGGTTGCATGTCTCCCTGTGGTCTTGGCCGGAAACTACCCTTAGAGATTAAAGCGAACTCTTCCCCAAAGCTTTCAGCATCGCCTCGTAACTGGGTGGTCTCTTCCGTAGAGTTCCACAGTGGGATAATCCTCAAACCTGCTTTCCTTTACGTCCCAAATTATGTCTATCAAAGTGAACCGACATAGTTGGAGCGGGACTAGATGAATGGCAGATCAGTTTATTTCGGCTTCGCAACTCTGTCGAGGGAGGGAGAGGGGGAGTTAGGTGGACATTAAGTCGCCTAGGAGCCGGTCAAAAATATCTTCTGTATAGTCCCCGTAGGGATGGCGAGGCAAATCTTGGCGTTTTGAAGCTGCCTAACCTCAACCTTTTCCTCCTTTACCGAGTAAGAGATGTAATTTCAGCGTCGATTTTTCAAATGATTTCTTCTTCTTCTGCCATTCAGATGATGATGATGTACTCAATTTTCGAAGAGAGATGGTATAGTGGAAGATATAGTGGGTGAAAAAATTAAAGATGAGGGGGGATGGGGGTTGGCCCTAAGAGGGAGGGCATCACTATTTTTATGGTTTCTTTTTTCCTTTATTTGCGTTGTTATGTTGTGTGTTTTTTATCTTCATGTGTTTGTAGTGTTCTTCTTATTGTTTTTTGTTTCTTCTTCTCTGTCTTTTTACTTTTAGTGTAATAGTGTTGTTTATAGCATTCAAGCCTTTAATAGCTTTTTTGCCGACAATGCTATTTTTGTGTTGTCTGTTGTCTCATTTTTCGTGTGTAAATGTATGGGACTAGGTTTGATGTGTTGTGACGCTTTTATGTGTATATTGGAGTTATATTGTTACGTGTACACAGTTTTGTGCTCGGGAACCAGCTTCTGCGTGAGGCTTTCGCCCGTAGCCACGCAGGTATATTCAACCTGCCGCCTGCTCCCCGGAGATCTGCAATGACATCGTCCGTTAGAGTGGACCAGATCTTCTTGCCCAGTTTCTGGGTGACGACATTGATGGCCCACAGGGCTTTGGCCATGAGGTGTCCCGTTAGCAAAGAGGCAATCAGAGCCAAACGTGAAAAGTCCAAAAAGGAAAAGGAGGCAAAACCAAAGAACTTCGCAGAGGCAGCTGCGGCAACAAAAACAACAGCCACAGAAATAACGGCCCCCAGCTGGTGATGCCAAGTGAATGCAAAGAAATAATGACCATGGTCATCTACGCACACTTGGCAAACCTAGCCAACCCCGGCACTTTTTCCGAAGAATTAAACCAGCTATTACAGAAGAACGGTATCAGGAAAACAAACTTTGGTTTCCTCCCAATCCCCCTTCACAAGAAGTGCTAAAAATACAATTTGTGGACGACCCACAGCAAAACGAAACAACCCAAGAAAAAGTAAAAGAACCTGCCGACATTCAACAACAACTGAAAACCACAGAAGAAGAAATAACTGAAGAAGGAGAAGAAACAAGAGGCGAAAGCCCTCGAAAAAGACCAAAAAAAGAAACAGCAAAAGAAAAAGAAGAAGACAAAACCCCGAAAGGAAGAGGAGAGAGAAGAACAAGAATATACACTTCACGGGGAAGAAGACGAGGACGATGACATTCCGGACTATCCCGGAGTACCCCTCACGGAAGAAAGAAACATCTTATTACGACGATTCTTCTTTAACGCCACTGACGTAGGACTCAAAGCATTCGGCGCTGTAGTGTGCAAACCCCCGAAACGTGACCTGGAGGCCCTGATCGATGGAATTATTCGCGGGGACTACAAATGGACCTACAAAGGACCTTGGTCGCCGAAAGAAATAGGAGGACTGTTGAAAGAAACAACCATCTACATCCCAGACTCGTGTGTACACAACGTAAACATGTCAACATATAAAAAAATCAAAAGTGGTCAAAAAACGTCCGATATCGTTTAGTGGAAAAATGTGTAAAAGTGAATGATAGTTAACAATTATAAAATTCAGTGATTAAAAATGAATATAATATTTAGTATCAATAATAGTAAATCCATAGATTAAGTGAATTAATTTAATAAACAGTGGTTAAAAATAAAAAGGAAGTTAGTGTATAATAATACTAAAATTCGGAAGTTAAAGAGATTAATGATAAAAACATTCAATAGTCAGTGGTTACGTCAATAAAAAACAGTGGTGTATAATGAACATAATATTTAATGGCTAGTAAGAATAACAAAGTTGAGCGACTAAGCAAATTAATAGTAATCTCATTAAATAAACAGTGCTCAATACTCAATATTTAGCAGTTAATAATTCAGTGGTTAATAATGAATTTAATACTTAGTAACTAATAATAAATAGTGAATAATAATACTTAGTAATAAGCATAAGGACTTCGTGAAATAATAAAAGCAGTAAATAAACAGTTAGCAATATTGAATAATTAACAATTATGAATAATAGTTCAGTGTTTAATAATGAACACAATATTTAGTGGCCAATAACAAAGTTTAGTGATTTAGAATATTAATAATAGAAATAATTAATAAACCATGATAAAAGTGAACATATTTTTTGGTAGTAAGAATAAGGTCTTCGTGAAATTTGTACAAAAGATAACAATATATTAAAATTGAATGTAATTTCTGAGATATAATTCTCTGTCATGAAAAAATGTCCTGATTTTAAAATGTAAAATATTTGTCCTCCAGTATATCCTGGAGAACTAAACTCATTTATACAAAAGATTAAAATAACTGAGTAAATATACAAAAATATGACCTCTGGGTAGTACCTGGAGAACCCATTTCTTTTCTTACTAGTACTTGTGTAACTTTCTCTTCTCCGCTCAACTTTTTTCCCCACTATTAACTTTTTTTTTTTTGTAACGCTAATTTGTAAAAATCAGTCAGAAGAATAAGCTTGCTCGGAATTTTTGAAAACTTACTGGCAGTTATACCTCAAAATCGGCAAAGGAGGAAAAGTTTTGGGGAAAATTTCCAAAAACGCCTCTGAAAAAAAAACCTTGTCAAGAAAGAGACTAATACATCATCATTCACTCACTACTAATATCATCATTTCTTTTCTAGAGGGCCCACTTAAGCAGATGACTGCCTAAGCCCCCAGCCCTTCATCCCTAAGTGACCTGCTGCAAGATGTGAGGAGGATTTGCCATTCACTTTTCTCCCCAACTATGCCGAGCAGTTGCATTGGCATAATTGGGGGCATTGGAGGAAGCTGGTTTGAGGATTAGCCCACAGCAGAGAACAATGTCAGAAATATTCCGGACAAGGGACGGACTGCAACCTTCGCTGCCCATAACGGTGGAGGCCCATTCCAGGACCATAGAGGGACATACAGCCGTCTCTATTGTATGTTGGGGAGCGGTCGCGATTAAAACACCCTGGGCGTTGCGGCGTTGTCAATAAGTCCGCCATACAATCACACCCCTGAGAGGATCCCACCCGGACTCATCTCATCCATCTTATCATTCAGCCGAAAAGGCAAATCCCTCTTCCATCGAGGTGGTGGGGAAACGAGGGGGTGCGCTCTTCGCCCCAAGGCAAATAATATTCAATTATAAGTAAAATACAGTTAATCACCGGAGAACACTGGTGGGCAAAAGACACATCAAGGACAAAAGAATAACAAAGAGAGTTAGTGCACCCCCTCTTCAAGGGGCGGCACCCCAGAAATGCCAAGAGTACCGCTGAGAACAGTGGCTGGCTCAGAGAAACCGGATAAGGGGATGGTATATGAAACCTTATTCGGTAAGCTGAACGTCGCTGTGCTCCGCCTGTTCGATGGACCGTCAGGCTATATCGCTATTTGCGAAAAGGAGCAGGATATTGAAAAGCTGACTAAAGAAGATGCGGTCGATATCCTGAGAGGAATAAACCTCCAACCCACTACTCCTCCCCAGATCCAGGGACACAGAAGTGTGGTCTGCAGGAAGTGGGACCCTTGGATAGGCCAACATTCAAAAGATGAAATTAAATAAGAAATCATGAGGGACCAACAGTGGGCGAAAATAACAGAGGTGGTCAAATTCAAGGACAGACGCGATAAAACCGAATACAGACATGTGTTCAAAGTCGTCTTCAGTGACACCTCCATGGCATCACGGGCGAAAGAAAGTGGCTTGTTGCTCTTTAACGTTAAAATAAGCGGGGAGCAGATTGAAAGGGAAGAATATACCCCTATTCAAATCTGTTTCAGATGCTTTAAGCTCAAAGGGCACGCCACAAAAGACTTTAAGGAGCAGGAGATCACCTGCTCCAAATGCAGTACCAAAGGCCACGGCTGGCGAGAATGCCTGGCAACCGAGGAAAGATGCCCTAACTGTGGCCTAAAGCACGGAGCTATGGCCACTTCACGCCCACAAAAGAAAGAAATGGTGAGAAGGAAAATGGAAGAAAGTAAGGCGGAGGGTGTAAGGAGAGCCAACACCTCCTACACTCAAGCAGCCAGAACCCCCCCTGCTAGACCAGCCGAAAGTGCCACAGCCGCAAAAATTTACTTAAAGGTTGGTAATAAGATTTCGACGAAAATCCTCACGTGCATAATGTATGCACACGTGAGGAATCTGACAAACCGGGATGCTTCTCGACCGAGCTGAACGCCATGCTCAGTAAGAACGGTCTGGAAGAAATATGGTTCCCGGACAACCCTCCATCGGGGGATGTCCTGCAGCTGCAATACAAACCCGAAGAAGAAGCCCCAGCAACTCCTTCCCACCAGCAGATGACAGAACAGTATCAGAAACAGCAGAGAGAACCCAAGCCCCCCAAATAACGAATAATAGAGACCCTAGAGTTGAAGCACAAAGAAAGAGGGAAATGAAGGCGAAGAAGGCTGCAAGAAAAATGAAGCAAGCGGAAGGAAACCTCACGAGCTTCGCATCGTCCTCGGAAGATGAGGAAGAGGAACAACCCCAACCCCCAAAGAATAAATCGAGAGCGAGAAGCGCTAGTAGGGGAAAGGCTCCCCAATTGCCCAAGAGCAAACCCCATTTCCGGCAGACCCCACCATCAGGGAGATAGTCGAAGGGGTAAAAACAGGGCAATTGAAATGGAGCTTCGACGCGTAGTTGCAGGAAGCAACAGTTGACGAGGCGCTCATGGCGGCGTAAATAAAAATCCACACAGATTCCTGCCTCACCATAAGGGAAGCAGAGTTCGCCAAAATTCGAAATGGGAAAAAGAGAAGAGTGAAAAAGTAAGAGAGGAATACACATACACACACTTAGAGAACAAAAACACTAAACGAACAACAACATGGAAAACACAAGCAACAAATTAAATATACTCACACTCAATACCAACGGTTGGGAAGGGAAATCCATCTAATACGGAAACATCTTCCGCATGGTGGATCCCGACCTGATCCTCATATCTGAACACGGTGTAAACACAGAAACAAAGACAATAAAATACCAAACTACAGTGTGATCACAAAAAAACACACACAGGAAAGATACGATGGCGCTGCCATTGCGATCCGTAAAAACATCAAATATAAAACACTCCCAGACTTAGAGGAGTCCTTTGTGACTGTTGAAATCCCAACCCTAGTGGGAGCCTTAACCGTGGTAGCGGCCTACCAGCCCCCACGCCGAGAATACCTGCCCGTTCCTAACCTATTCAACATCTTTGAGCGAGGATAAATGGCATTGCTGGGTGGTGACCTAAACGCCTGTTGCGCAGCTTGAGGTTACGGTCGCACCAACCAGAGGTCAAGGAACCTGGAACTACTCATCGAAAGAGATAGACTCCAGAGAGTAGGACCAGACTTCCCGACTTACCTAACGTGACATTCGGCAACAAAACCGGACATAGTATTGGCAAGCCGAAACTTACCCTTTAACATCAGCAGCGAGCCCGGTCCCGTGGTACCGAGGGACCATGTCCCTATCTTAACAACTATCTCGCTGGCACTGATTCTCATGCCAGTGCCACTTAGGAAGAGTTATGCGAAAGCTAACTGGGAGTTATATAGAGAGATACTCGGCGAATACCAACCTGCCGACCTGGGAGACGCCAATCTCGAAGAGGTGGACAAGGAGATAAACACCATCACCAATCTCCTCGTACAAGCCGACGAGAGATGCGTCCCCAGGATCTCCTATAAAATGCTCTCACAACCTAGGTGGACGGACGAGATGAGGGATAACGTTCGGGAACATAGGGAAATCCTCGAAGAGATAGGCAGGACAGGCCCAAATAGGGAAAGGACAGCCAGAATGAGACAACTAAGCAAGGAACTTAAACACATAATTACAGAAAAACAAAAGGAAATCTGAAATGACATCATAGGTAGGCTGGACAGGGAAGTCAGTCCAGTAAGTTTTTGGAATACAGTCCGAAGACTTAGGGGACTGCCTACCAAAGCCAGAATAAAAATAAAAGATGGAGAAGAAATCATTGATGATCCAGAGTCTCTCGAATGAAGATTCAGGACACACTGGAAAAATATTTTCGCTATTACCCCTGAGGAAAACAACGACTTCGACCGGGACTTCGAAGACCAACTGCTAGAGGAACTCGGCACAATGATACATAAAACCCACCCCTACCCGCAAGTATCTCAGAATAGAGAGATGGTTGGCCACGGCTGCCCAATAACCTTTGAAGAGACCATGAAGACCATAAGGTCCTTTAAGCAAAGGGCACCAGGCTGGTCTGGGATCACGAAATGCAACCTCGTGAATGCCCCGAGGCAAATCATTCAGGGACTGGTTAACACCATGAATGCTGCTCTGAATGTAGGTAACTTTCCGGACGGGTACAAGATGGCTAAAATCATCTTCATCCCGAAAGGAAATAAGCCCCCGGACCAGGTGGCAAACTATCGCCCGATATCTCTTCTGGAGATGCTCGGCAAGATCTTCGAAAAGATCATAGCAAACAGGCTACAAGCTCAACTGAGCGAGTTAGGGGCACATAACCCCCAACAGCATGGGTTCCGCCAAAAAAGAGTCACTGATACATCCCTAGCACTCCTGACAGAAAAAATAGCCTATTGCCATGCGAATAGGTTCTATGTAGACATTGTGTTGAGGGATGTGCAGAAGGCCTTCGATAAAGTCTGGCTGGAAGGACTACAATACAAGATCCTTAACCTCCAGCTAGACCCAGTCCTGGAAAGGATCCTTTGTGACTTTGTCATGGACAGAAGGGCATGTCTCATGATAGAAGGACACAGAGGACCTGAATTCGAAGTGAAGGCAGGTGTTCCACAGGGAAGTTTCCTGAGCCCTCTGCTTTACTTGGTCTTTACCATCGACCTCCCAACACCGGTGCATAGGGACACGGTGTATCTGCAATTCGCAGATTACATCACCCAGATCGTCCTGTGCCCGGTAAAAAAGGCAAGGGATCAGGCAGCGCGAACCATAGCGGAAATCAACAACATCAACCAGTACGAGAGACGCGGGAAGATTAGAACAAATAGGGACAAATTTAAGATCGTTCCACTAAGCTGCACGTTGACGGACCCCATAATCATCAAGGGAAGGAGATACGGCTACTCTACCGAAGGCACTGTCCTGGGCCTAAAGTTCTCCGACCACGGATATGCGAGACACTACACGGAGAGGCGGAACCTGGCAAAGAGAGAAATCTCCAAGTACTACAGGTTTAGAGACCTTAGCTCGGCCAACATCAGGAAGATATACCTGATGTACGTCCAGGCTAAGCTCATATATCCCGCAGTAGTGACTCAAGCGGCAAACAAAACCTCAATGAGAAAATGCAGCGAGTACAGAACACTGCTTCCCTACTGATCAACAAGGTCAGAAGGCGGGACCAACGCCGTCAGAGGGAACTCCACACAAGGAAGAAACTGGACCCAATCAACATCTTCACCCAGAAACTAGGAAGAAGGGTCTGGTTAACTCTTACAAATGATGTCATTCCGGAATTACAGGGAACAGGTGGCAGAATTGGCATTCCTGAACGACTGCGTGGGAATGTCACACGTCGTAACCGATTCTCAAGCACCAAACAGTGTACTCAAGAAAACATTACATCAATGTACACATAACAGATACCCAACAAACATCACAATCGAAACGAAACAAACACAGAGTATCCATAAAACCAAACATGATAACAACAAAGGTAAATTGCCGAGCCAAAAGCTTTAAAAGGCTTGAATGCTCAAAAAATTTAACTGAAAATAAGTACAACAACAATTGAAACACGAACAATAAGAAGAACACGCCTACTACACGTAAATATACCAATACATAATAGACACTACATACAACAAATAAGTAAAGACAAATTTCCAAAAGTAAATAGACTGCGATGCCCTCCTACTAGGGCACCCCCTCCACCCACTTTAAAAATTTTCACCTACTTTTATCTACTACTATCCAAATTTTTCTAAGAGTGAATATACCATCATCAGAAGAATCAGAAAATTATTGTTGTTTTAATAAGAAAAGTTATATTCCTTATTCACCATATTAAAAGCTTATTCCGGCTATAATATACAGGAATAAAGAATCCAGATATAAATATATATTTTCCTTCATTCCATAAGGAAGCTGATGATCACTTAACCCAGCCTGCAAAACTAGAGAGAGAGTACCATGACTGACTCAGACTCTATATAGTTTTCCATATATATCAATTATTTTTTTCTTCGATCTGCTATATTTCTTTTCTATATGTTCTTTACTAGAGTAATATCCTGCTATGGAAATAAATGTAGATTTTTCTTCTTCAGTATAGGTCAACAAGGTCTCTAAATATGCACGATAGGGGTAATTATTTCCGATGGAATTTACAGATGTTTCATTTAAATAAATATCATCATTGCTGAACACAGTGTGAAGAATATTATTTTTCGGAAAAATATTCTCCCCATCTTTATGTTTGCTTCCGTCTGCCTTCACAATTCTTGCTTTAATATAAAGATAAACGTCACTCGGGTCTATATAATATTATCCGCTACCATATATATAATATTCAACTGGGGTAAGATCTGAAGAGATATTGCTAAGTGGAGTGTAAAACTGATAATTGTCTCACTGATGGAACTTTGGGTCGGTGGAACGGTAAACAAATCGAGTTCTGTCTTCGAACAGCTATAACTTGCTGGATGAAGAGCATTCATTTTTACACGTGTATGATTTGCAGCTGATGATACCTTTTATGAGAACATCCATGAAATGTGTGCTTGTTTAAATTATGAGAAAAACATCCTCATCCTCTTTATCATCTTATATTCAACATTTTTTTTCTTCTTCAACTTCTTATACATCTATTTTTGCTTATTTATTATACCCATTTTTTCGGATTTCCTCTCATTATTACTCTCAGATTCTAACTTTCTTGTAATATATCGTCTAGTATATTTAGTAATAGTATTTTTCGTCCTTCCCCGCTGATCTTTCAAAGCTTCTTTTTCGGTCTATGCTTTCCATGCATAATATCCTGAACAGTATCGAAACCGGCGGAAATGGCCTTCTTTCCTCGATAGCGAGCACCACTCTTTAGATAGGGTTCTGAATTTCGAAATAGGGAGGAGAATATGGATCCAAGATCATGTCCTCTCTGAGCTCTTAAACCTTTAAACACGCGTGGGACATTTAACATTTTTAATTATTTTTTAATGTCTTCTACTGATGTGTAGCTTTATCATCAAATTTCCAAGAAAGAATATAAATTTTTTCCCTTTAACCGTTCTTATATACATAGATATAAATTGATCTCAAGTCCCCCGAGCTTATATTCAGATAGTCTGGATTATGAAAAGTTATACTGAATGAACCATTATTGAAATGAAGGTGAATAATTCTCAGCAGCCTCGACTGGGTCCCGCCTACAAACTCATAGTCTACAACAGGGGTGGGCAACCTTTTTAAGTCGGTGTGCCGAAATTGGCCAAATCTTTGCTACAAAATTTTCTCACGTGCCAATACTTGACTAAAACACAATGAAAGGATATAAAATTAAAGATGTTCTTTTTATTCATTCCCAACCCTTTATGATGCATAAAAATTACAAGGAAAAGATAGGCATTTTACCTAAAAATATACATATTATCATATTATATTAAACATAATTGAATCTTTATCATTTCAAGAAGAAAACAACAAATCCAAACTAGAGAAAGAAAAATTGTGGACCTTTTCATTTATTTACCATCAATGAGACTTCTGCTGCTGCCTCACTGATAACATAATTTATAACAGGTTGTACACAACGCGGTTGCTATATAAAATAAATTGGAGATATTTATTTAGTTTTCTTAAGTTAGGCATTTGGCTTCGCGTGCCGGTAGAAGTCGTTGGCGTGCCAAAGGTTCCCCACCCCTGTCTACTCTCTACAAGGTTAGAGTAAATGTAATGATTTCAGATGAGATATAAGAGTAGGAAAATCTATATTAAACGCTATGCAATTATTTAATTGGGGGGATATCATCTCTGATAGATCTTTTCATTATACTGGAAAATTCTTCTAACAGATGAGCTAATAGATTTTCTTTCCTTTTCACATTGAACAATGAACATGAAGTGAGCATTAATACATAGTCAGTAGACATTTTCCGTTGCGTTTTGTCAGATTGAAACAGTATATCTTGAGATGACAATTTCTCTCTCATTTTCAGATTCATTTTCTGTATGAGTGCTTTTTCATTTTTATAATATCCGGCGCCTATCCATATCTCATAATAAGTATAGTCAATGCCTTTTATTTTTGTTTCCTTTGGTCTGCCAATATAGTATTCGATGCATAATTATTTACTTCCGTCATTTTCCAAAAGACTGTGAATGCATGTGTAGGCTTAGTAATATTATAGATATTCCCTGTAAATTGAAACTCACAAAGCCCTACTTCATACTGACTGTGTTCTGTTATAATGGATTTGTGCAATTCAATTCTATGGTCAGACATGTTATTTACAGGGCAAACATCCAGGGAGGATGAGGAAGGAAGGGTAACAAAGACTCTCCGACTCCATCTTCACAACTGATAAAATAACCTTCCCCATCTCCTACCTTTATATAATTTCACGAATGCATGTGCTCAGGATTAATGGATGTTATCACATGCCTTGACTATGAGTTAAACGACTTTGGGTACCCTCGCGATTTTACTAAATATCGCTCGTTTTTTCCATGCCCTTTCGCTTTAACTATCTTCTCCACTACATATTACTTACGGGAGTCAAACTTTACTTTCTGTAGTTCTTCTTCATAAACCCCACCTTTAATATTTTGTCCATTTCAATCTTCAATATAATACAGGTCTAATAGATTTAAAATCCTATATATCTTGTAGATTTCCTCACTCCACCCAACCTTGTATCCTTTTTTAAAATTACTGGAAACGCGTCAGATTCGAACATAATCAGCGATCTTAGAAAGAAACTTCTTTTTTTAACTTCAGCTCTCTGATTCGGTATAGCAACATAATGCATAACTTTGAACGGTGTGTTCCCAATCATTCTATGTCTACAATCATTATAAGCCCTGACAAAATCATCTAACACGTCGATGTATTTCAATGTATTATCAAAGGTAAAATATCTGAAAAGTCTTTCCTTTATTCTTCTTTGCACACGCTTCACAAGACTAGCTTTGTTTAGCGATAGAACATGATATACGCCGATATTACATACATATATTCGCTCAATAAGCCTTTCATCTTCATTCCTTTAAACTATCCTCCATCATCAGAACATATATAACTTGGAATCCATTCGGTTTCTTCCATAAGATTTCTTATAGCATTTGACACTACCTGAGCCGCCTTATCCTTTAAAGGAATTGGACAGAGATATCTAGAATATACGTCAATTACAAAGAGTATGTAATGTGCACCATAATTAAAACTTTCAAACTTAGACATCACAGTTTGATCTAGCTGCCAAATCTCACTTGAACCTTGTGCTTTTACGTGTTTTGTCTTGGATTTTTTTCGCACGGGCTTGTGTAGTGTATAGCTATCCAAACCTAACAGAAAACTTTCCACATCAGATTTTTTAACGATCTTTTTTTACAGAGTGGAATAGCCGATTTACCCCACCAAAAGATGTTGGCAGACTCGGGGATGTATATATATATATAAGCGTAACAATCGGCAGTTCATTTTTAAGTGAATATCTGATTCGTTTACACTCTTCTATAACTATTTAATAAAAGACAGCTTAACTTAAAAATCCAATTTTATTTTACATCTAGGTTAAAATACATAATTTCAATTAGAATTTCATGGATGTCCGCAACCTTATTACTTGTACACATTTACTGATTCTCTGAATCAAAATAACTGGGTTAATCAGGTCAGGAAAACGGTATTCGATATGCAACGAATAAAAATGATCAATATGTAATTTTAATCCAACTTTATATTTTTGAAAATTAATATCAGAATTTTTTTTATATGATCTAGAATTTGAATAAACATATTTGTTAAGGAATTATGCTCTAATAAAAATGATTTTTATCTGAGGTGAACTTAAACTTTTTTTCTTGCAAGTCGATGACGCAGGATGGTGACACTCCATCCTCTGGACTTCCATTGAGAGACTGATTGATAGATAGATATTCTATTAAATTTTCCTTACACGTAATGGTGACGGAGTCGTAAAGATCCCTGAGGACAAATTCTTTCACAAGTTCGATAGTGCTCCCTCTCTTGTGATGGTAGATTGAAGTTTTTGACATTCATCGAATCAATCGTTGAATGCAAGATAACAAGCATCAACTGCATTCTGTAAACACTTCATCTGACCAAAACTTTGATGAAACTCGTCCTTTAAGTTTTAGAAAAGTATTGACTTCATACTCATTGTACAGCGCGTTTTTAAACCATGTAGGAATGAATTCTTCATCCCTTTTCCAGTAAATACCGAAATGTATACTTGGAAATAGATTGTTTATATTTGCCCTCACTACACACTTTAGCTGTTTTACAACGTAGTCCTTCGCCAATCGATCAAAAGGGAAAATTTTCCTCTTTTAACATGTGTATTGCCCAAAATACAAGCCAAAACTCAACCTCAGTAAGGAATAGTTTATCTTTATAGCGAGTTCTTCCGTAGGTATTTTCAAAGATCACTCTAACATAACCGGATTTTGTTCTAGTAATCTCCAAAAGGCTGAATATATTAATTTTATATTCTTGTTGTATAATTTGCTTCACATGGAATCGAGGCATAGCTTCTTACGCGTGAGTGTTCGAGGGAATCTGGACAACCACTGATACAAAGTCCAATAGGATAGGGTTTCTTTCACGCGATTTGAATATTCATGTATTGTCTCGTGTGGAGTTGCCACTTAACTTTTTTTATTAGGTTGAGGAATAAGTTCTTGCGTTTTTTTAATGTTGTGTTGATTTAAGTTTTGTTGACGTAATTTGTGCACATATTAAGAAACAATAATAAATAATGAGAGCAAAATTCGCAAAGGGTTAGGCTACGTCTCTCGACAGCGTAGACTATTAAGCTTTTGCTTAGGCTACGTCTTGAAGTGGAGTAATAAGGCATTGCGGTTTATTTAAAAGTTGTTAATTTAATTTTTGTTCTGTACCCTCAAAATGGAATGTCAAGTTGAAAGAAAGGCGTATTTTCGACATTTGTTGTTATTCATTTTCAATCGAGACGGGAACAATGCAGACGCAGCCAAAGCTCGTCGCGATATTTGTGCTGTGTACGGAAAAAATGCTTTCTCAGAAAGGACAGCTCAATGGTGGTTTTAAGATTTCAAAAACGGTCATTTCAATCTTAATGACGAAGAACGTTCTGGGCGCCCCATTAAGTTGGATGAAGATCGATTGAACGACCTTCTTCCTAAAAATCCTCCTCAACCGACTAGAGAATTGGCTGTACAATTGTCGTGTGATCAGAAAGCTGTAGTGAATCACCTTCATTCAATAGGGAAAGTTCAAAAACTCAGGGCATGGGTTCCGCACGCTTTGAGCGAAAGCAACAAACTTCAGCGATCCACGATTGCCGCAGGTTTCCTTGCTCGTCACAAGGCTACTCGTGGATATAAGGACAGATTTCTTCACCGTATCATCACTGGCACCGAAAAGTGGTTTGTTTATGTCAACATGAACTATCGAAAACAATGGCTTAGCCCCAATAAAAAACCAGTTCCACGATTAAAGCTAGGGCTTCATCCACGAAAGACGATGCTGTGTGTGTGGTGGGATTGTGAAGGCATCATTCTTTATGAGCTCCTTGCGAACAACGAGATTGTCAATGCAGAACTCTACGTTCAGCAAATGTATCGACTCGCCGAAGCTATTCGTGAAAAGCGACTTCATCGACGTTATAGAGTCCTTCTGCAACACGACAATGCTCGTCCTCACATTGCCAATGTGACAAAACACACCATCCAAACGCTTAATTGGGAAATCCTGCCGCATCCTCCATATTCGCTAGACTTGGCTTCATCAGATTTCCATCTGTTCTGATCGCTCTCCAACAATTTGCGCGGTGTTTCGTTCAATACTGATGTGGAATTAAGAACCTGGTTAGACGAATTTTTCGAGTCAAAATCCAGAGATTTTTATTGCAGAGGCATCGAAAAACTAGTTGAACGTTGGGAAGAAGTCGTAAATAACAACGGAGAATACATTATTGATTAAATTGCATATTGTTATAAATTAAAAATGAAGTTTTTCTAGAAGTGTTAATGGTAATGAATAAATTTTATAAAACCTCAAGAACTTATTCATCAACCTAATACATTCTTTTGATTAATCCGTCTAGTTGCTATCTGTGATAGGTAAAATTGATTAATAATTCAACCAGTTCGTTAGTTTTTGCTGTTGACGATAAAGAGAAGTGCGACTTGTGTTTGCTCGAACCGCTGAGCTTGATGTAGAGGAAGCAGATGTGTGTAATATTTTTTAACTCTTTCCAACGTTGCCAGTTTTTTTAAGATAGATTTAGGGAAATTAGAAGATATTAATTTTACTTTTACTTCCTCACAGAAGGTGTGTGGTGATCTTTTCCACATTACTGCTTAATCATTGAGTAGGTCGATAATGTTAGATTGTGGAGTCTTTTACCGTCGATGGTAATCACCCCCATCATTACTCCAACTGAATCCCTGTGTATCTTTTAGTGTCCGATAAATTAATCTATCCCATTCACGAACACTAGGCTCCAGTGTTTCAATACTTTCTGTATAACCGTTTATTTGATCCTTGCTACTCTCATCGACTTTAACGGTAGATGTGTTAACAACCTTATCATACTGTTTCAAATATGTAGTGTTCCAACGTATTCTGGTAAAGGATAACACGTCTATCTGGTGGGATGTGTGAATTATTTAGTATAGTAGTAAACTCATTCTCTCTAAAGATATGTCTTTCATGTGGTGGTATTAAGTTTGAGGGTACTTCTCTCTCATTTTCGCGATAAACAATAATTTTTTTCATCTTAGAAGGTTGGAGAGGATAGGTGCTATAACAGAGAATAAGATTGGTAGAAACGATCCTCCACGCTGATATATTAGTTTTTTTTTCTTTAAACGTATATGACCTGGCTTCTGAGCTAACATACTCGTACCTATCAACCGTTTGAATAGTGATATCTTTTCTTTCTGCCATGATGTCATCGGAACATTACCTTTTATTAGATTAAGATGCATTTCACATACATATTTGACAAAATCACTATCCTTGCTTCCTATGATTGATTTTTCATCTTTTTAGAGAGTGTGGGGACGTATGAAATAGATACGCGTATCTTTTCATTATATGCCTCATTCTAGAAGATATACGCTTTCGATTTCGTTTGGAAATATTCTTGTCTGTAATGTAAATCATACAGTGTTTCTCTGATTGAAGTCGTAGAGCATATGATATAATCATAGGGTTTTGAGACTGATTCCTCATATATATATTTTCATGAATCTGTTCCGTTCCCCAAGCATTATTTGTCCAGCAAATATATTTATCTGGGAGATGTCTCTCCTCTGGTTAAATAAGACTAGATTGTGACAATTTAAAGCAATATTACACATATAAGAATTTTTATAAAATAGATTTTGGGCTACTAGGAATATGAAGATATTCTTGTGGTGGGAGGTTACTGTAAATATCTCCGATATATTTGCATCTATATTCTGCAGTAAGCAATCTAAAATAAGGATTGTTTGATTTCTTCTATCTAAAGATGACACATCATACACACTTTCATGAAACATTACTTCATTTTTAAATTCCTCATAATCTTTCTTCCAAACAGTGTAACAACAGATGATCTATCAACGCGTTGAGTAAACATCTTACCTTTATTCCGGAGTATACAAAATAGGAAGTGGATTTTTTCGCTAGACGTCGGCCCAATGATGGATGAAGTACATGGGGATATATATTTATTCACACTTACTTCACTCATACTTTCCTTTTGTATAATGAATGAACCAACTTCTTTCAGATAACTATTTACAAAATCTTTTTTCTCTCTTTTTAGATCATCAAATACGATGTTTACTCCTCCTGCAAAACGAAAGTGAATCTACCGAAACAAGCCAACCTCTTCCTCTTTACCCAATCCCTTATCGAGTGAAGGTGTCGTCGGTGAAATTTTACCCATAGCTAATTCTGCTCCAACTAGTGTGCCTACTGAACACGACGACGACAATGATGATGATGATAATAATAAAGTTTTTCATCGGTAATTTTTTTCACACTTCCTTTACTCATGCTTTCCTTTTGTCTAATGAAAGAGCCAACTTCTTTCAGATAACTATATTGGGATGATAAAGTTTTTTTTTCTAAAACCTGAAGGCGATAATAATAATAATAATAATACAAAAATAACCCATTGATCCTGATCATATTTTCTTCCTTTTACAGTCTATGGGGAAAGTTCGGTCAGAGGATTCGCGTTAGGAAAACGGTCATCTGTGGTTTGGATCATGATGTAATCGACCTGATCAAAAACGAGAACTTTATTGTGAACTCTTTGGATGCAGTTGACAATGCATACATCGCGAAAGTTGAGAATGCTGAACATTTAGAAGTTGACTCCCACGTAACGAATCTTCCAATTGCAGCATTCACAACCGCTTATGCTCAAATCAAGCTCGATGCCCTCTTAGACTCGTTGGGTAAACGGTTGTTGTACTGTAACACAGACAGTGCCATCTTCATTGCTAGGAAAGATGACCCACAACCTTGACTTGGAGAATTCATAGGTGATCTCACCAATGAGATCAAAGATGTGTATGGCGCCGATACCTATGGAGATTCATTCTGCTCTACGGGGCCCAAACCCTATTCAGTACGTATTCAAACAACCAGTGGGGTGAAATATATACTTCGTGCTAAAGGATTAACCATTAACACTCAGACGAAAGATGTAATAACTTACGATGCTATGGAACGCCTAGTTGTAGCCGATGATGATAGAGAAAATGTTGATAGTCATATCTCTGTACCAGTTATGGGTTTCAGACCCGATGAAAACGATGGGGTGAAAGAGGTGAGAGGGGGAAAGGTTTTTAGAAACGCGTTTAACTAAGTACCAATGTTTTAATTTGTCTACAATTAACTCATCGCATTCTCTTGATCTTGTGAGAAGGAGAATTTTTTCATCCTTGCCGCTTCAATCTTGGTTTTTATCATATCAGTGAGCTAACGGGAATACCATGAGAGAAACTGAAATAACAGTGGTTTTGTGTCAAATATAGCGATGTTCACTACTTTCTCACCATCATTCACTATGTTAAAATGTAATATGCAGAAAAACTTATCCACCCATGTACTGAAACGATTGGATAGAGCTCCTACAAAGAAAAACTGATCCGTAAGCTCGTTTTTAAAATTTTCACCCATGATTAAATCTTCTCAATCCATAAACTGGAGATGTTCAAGTACTTCTTTTCCGTTGTTGTATTTGAAACTTGGTTGGACTGGCGCACTATTTAGAAATTCAATCTAATCAATTGGGTGTTCATGAATAAGTCGACGAAGATGATCGAAGAAATCAACCGTAGATGAATAGTCGGCGCTAAATTTATCATCCGATCCACACACATCTTCGGTTGCAGAATATTTACTAAGTTTGAGTGTGATACATTGTGGATGGAGGATCATCTAAGAACGTGTGATACAGAAATTTAGCGACAAATGATTCAAAAGATGGCAACTAGACGGACCAATTAAAGGATTGTAAAAAGGTTAAGTGGCAATTCCACTGTTATGCGGACACGGAAAAAATACATGAAAATTCCACCCACGCCAAAGAAACCCTATCGATTTGCTCCCAAAAAGGTCACTGACCAAGGCTGGGGATGGGTGAGGAAGGGAGGGGGGGCAATTGGCAGCAAACAAATAAGTGTGTGTGTGTGTGTGTGTGTGTGTGTGTGTGCAGATTCTGATTCTTTCGAAAAAAGGTCACCAACCAAAGGATGAGGTCCTTTTGACGACAAACCAGTAAGGGTGATAGGGGGGGAGGAGACTTGGACAGGTATAGACTCGGAACCAGTAAGGAGGGGGGAAGGGGGAGACCCGGACTTCCCCCGCAATACTACTCTTGTGAAGGAAGGTACCAGTAAAGCAGATGATTTGATGTAGAGTGAAACCTAAAGAAGCTGCAGTGAGCAGGAAACACATGACTTACGATGACCAGGAAATAAGTTATCCTAACATTTAACAAGCCGTGGTGGAATGAGCCCTCCACAGCATGTGAAAAGTAAGCACGGTAGTGATTTAACAGGAATCTGGGAAGATACCCTCCGACCAAATACTATTGATCATCTCTAGCAATAAAGGCTAAACATTGCTCCCTTAGGTGTCAAAACATGGGATAATAGATATTGTCCAAAACAGGGGCAAGAAACTTGTTCAACGAAAAGAGGTCACTGAAGGGTTCTTCCCACCCTCGGAGGTGAAATCCAATAGGCTACCTTCAGCCAGCGCACAGTAGTTTCAAAAATAAGAAAAAACAAATGACAGTTAAATTTAACTAACCTATTTATGAATAATTCTATAAATATCATTACTTTAATGAATGATTGACAAGGTTTTCAACAACTTCCACTCTTAGGAAAATAGATATTTATTGCAAAACAACAAAAATATCAATAAAAATAAAGGGTCGAGTTCAAAATAAAGCGAGCTGGGAAGAGTTCAAAGAGTGCCAAAATTTCTGCCGTTGGAGAGTCGCTCTTGATGATAACGAACCGTCTTTAGCGAATTTACGAAGGAAGGAAGCGTTCGTCGAGCGTCGAAGGATGGCTTCCAATCGTGTGCAATAAATATTTCGACAAAGACGAGAGTACTGAAACGAGTGCAAGTGTTTGAATGCGAGGGAAGCTGTAAGCGTTGCTTGATATGTGGGTGCTTTATTAGAGAGATGTTTACCCTGGGAGGAAGGTTGCTTAGCCATGAACGAAACCCGTTTTCCGCCGCATCATAAGAGGAACTCTAGGCAGCTTGACATCCTGGCGATTGAAAGTCTCTGTACGGACGTGTCTAAAGGCTTTTTGAGTGGCGCTTTATACTAAGTACAGCCTTTCTATCACTGTGTGGCATTTAGTAGAAGGGAAGAGAGGGGTCTTCCCACGACTGTGGGGAAAAATATTTCCCAGATGGAATGTGACTGCATCCGTGGTTCGACGCTATCAGAATTTGTTTAACTGGCTGGATTCGGGGTTTTTTCTGTGCTCTTGAATCGTTTTTCTGTGGATTCCTGTGTCACATGGGCGGGAGACCGATGAAGTTTGCTGGCAATGTAGGGTAACGTGGTCATAGTGGCTACATCATTATCACTGAATGCAGCATATTATAGAAGGAAAATTGTCAACTCCTCATTAAAATTTTCCTTTTCCGGAAAATCAGTTTAATGTCATTTGTATTCTTTGATCCTATATGTGATGGGAATTTTTTTTTTTAATATCTCATCTAGCGACTGCCTTCTAGGGCGTAAGTCGCCGTACTCACCTTAGTCTAAATCTAGGCTATATTAAAAGCCAAATAAAAGAAAGAAAAAAAATAAAAAACAAATTGAAAAAAATATAAAACGAGCCTCGTCGACGGGGGAATGCGCGCCCTCCTCCAGCGAAGAAGCACGCGATCCATAGTCAAATATTAAATAAGGGAGAGAAGGCCGTCCTCCTGCAAAAGTCTAAAAGTCCACAGGTCGGTGTGCACAAACTGTCCCGAGTACAAGGGACGGGCGGTAGCGACTCCGCCTATCGCGGTACCGGGAAAGGTAACGTACGCAAGGATCACCCATACTGTGAGATTCGACAAGAATGTGCCAAATAGTCTGGGGGCTAACGCAGCCGTCACAATAGGGCGCAGGCGAGCGCTCTATCAAATGGCAATGCGTCACACGAGTGTGCCCGATTCGGAGACGACAGGAAGCGACCTGAACCGTCGCGGAATTGGGGGATAGGTCCGTGGGAATAGTTGTGGCGCAATGGTACGCAACTTTAAGTTCCCTTCGACCGTCTCCCATCTTCTTTGACAAGCAGTCCGAAGAGCTACCCGTATTCCTGCCATGTAGTCTGTGTGTGGAAGAGCGAAACACTGGTCCGGTCGCCCGGTCCTCGTGGACTTTTTTGGCGCCTTCGTCGGTGCGCTCATTCCTCGCAATTCCTACATGTCCAGGAACTCCACAGAAGATAATCTCTACATCCACCCGGCTCACTAAAACCGTGGCATCACGGATATCACGAATCAGCAGGTGTGGAGATTCCAATGCCCCGAGAGCACTCAGGGCGCTTTGTGAGTCGCTATAAATCACGATCTGGTCTCCGAACCAAGCACTTCGCGTAATCTCCCGTACCGAGTGGTGTATTGCCACCAACTCAGCTGTGAGGTCAGACGCAGCGCCCGGTAGAGCCCCGCTGACTTCAAACATAGGAGATACGGCGTGGAAACTGACCCCATATTGGGACTTGGAGCCATCCGTATACACTGGCACGGTTCCAGCGTGACACGAGATGTGCTCCAAAAAGGCCGAACGCAATACTCCCGGCGCTATACAAGCTTTAGGAGCAGAAGCATGGCGACAATTCGCCAACGGTGGTACCCTCTAGGGTGGCATTCTGGGCAGAACCAGGGGCGCCACCGGCCCTATCTAGTGATGGGAAATTCGATTGTGATATTGTGAAAGCATTAAATCCGATGAGTAATGTTGATGTGGACGAAATTCCGACCCTAACAGTGAGAGACGACCGGTGTCCTGTGATGAAAAACAAAGGATCGTGTGCTTTCACCAAGGAAGCAGGTCAAATTCTGCGATGACAACTACTGTAGAAAGGTCTAGAAGGGTTGTGCAACGAATTGTAGCTCGTTTAAGTCATCAGGATCTACAGATACTAGACCCAAAACCGGTAGACCTCGGAAAACGTCACAAAGATAGGATCGTATCATGGTTAGAATGACACGGAAGGATAGGTTTAAGAGTGCTCCTGAGATACCCAGCGAGTTCAGCTCCACCTCCGATTTCATCGTATCGCGCAAAACAGTTTCCAGGAGGTTACGAGGTTCTTGGTTGTTTGCTCGGGCACCGGCAAAGAAACCTCTGATCTCCAAAAAGAATCAAAGAGCCTGTCTTCGTTACGCTCACGAACATGTCGTTTGGACAGAATAACAGTGGACGCAGGTTAATTTTAGCGATGAATCGAAGTGTAATGTGATTGGCTCCGATGGCGGGATGTACGTCCGACGAAGATGTGGCGAAAGGTTATATTGTGCATGTGTGAAGAAAACAGTAAAATATGGAGGAGGCAGTTTATTATATGGGAAGTGATCTCTGCTGCTGGTCCTGGTCCACTTATTCGCCTACAAGGGAGTGTCATTGCTGAAATCTACCAGCAGATTCTTAGATAGCATGCCCTTCCACATCTCCGATCCTCGTCAGTTAAACCTCCTATCTTCGTGCATGACAACGCTCCCTGCCGCACTGCAAAGAGAGTCAAAGATTCTTTGGTTGATAAAGGGGTTGATCTCATGGATTGGCAACCTCAAAGTCTCGATCTCAACTTTATAGAAAACGTTTGGAATATTATTGGATATGAGGCGCGAATGAGAAATCTAAAGAACCAAGATGAACTCTGGGAATTATTGAAAAATGAATGGAACAATATTACTCCCATCATTTTGCAAGAAATTTATTCAGTCCTGTGGTAACAGATGTCGGGACGTTATTGCTAGTAAAGGGATGTTCACAAAATATTAATAGTAAGGTGTTTTTATTTTTCTTGTTCCCCTTGGAAAGTCCGTAAAGGGTACCTAGAAAAGACCATTTACGGACTTCCCAAATACCACAAGGACGGTAATCCCCTACGTCCCATCCTAGCCTTATAATCTCCCTTCCTAGAACCTTGCAAAATATTTGGCTTCTATATTAACTCTTTTCTCCTCTAACCATTACAAAATTAAAAATAGCTTCTCCTTTGTTAAAGAATTGCAAACATTTTGGCATCATTACCCTCATTTATGAGTAACTTTGATGCATCATCGCTCTTCACAAACATCCCCCTAGACCAAACTATTGACAATAATCCAAGGAGCATTTTCCCCAAACATATCCAAATTCCATGAATTTACTCCCTCCCTTTTAAAAGATACTTAAGTTAGCAGTCAAGGACAATTACTTCACATTCAATAACAATATATATTGCCAAATAGATGGGGTGGGCATGGGTAGCTCCTTGGGCCCTGTTTTTGTCGACATCTTTATGACCTGGTTCGAAGAGCAATTATTCAATCGAGATTTGGGAAATATCAGACCTATTCTCTACCACCGCTTTGTTGACGATACATACCTCCTGTTCAACTATGAAGACTCATGTGACAAATTCCTCCAACTCGCGAACCGTATACATCCCAATATCCATTTTTACCTGTGAAAAAGAACTCAATGGTTCTCTATTCTTTCTTGATATAAACATTTTCCATTTTCCCACCGGATTCCAAACCAAAGTTTGCAGTAAACCAACCTTCAGTGGTCAAGGACTAAACTTCTTCAGCTTCTGCGACTTTTCGTTCAAAATCAGTGCAATAAAACACTAATACTCCATGCCTGCAAATTTTGCTCAATCTACACTGATTTCCATATGAAGTTGAATTTTGGTGTAATTATTTCAACCGGAAACGACTTCCCCGTGTCGCTGGTAGAGAAAATTACGTCAAAATTTTTAAAGAACCTCTACCCTCCTAAATTAAAACTTTCTACTGTATGCAAAGACACTCATTATATAGTTTTCCAGGATATGGGTTTCTTTAACCAAAATTCTCTAAACAAATAACAACAATATTAAAGAAATTCATTAAACATACCGAATTTAAGATAATTTTTTTTAAAATAATCATCTCCTTGGACATTATTTTAATTGTAAAGACAGAATCCCGCCAGAAGCCAAGCGCTCCGTCATTTACAAATTTACTTGCCCCGGATTCAATTTGGAGAATTACATAGGGAGGACGGTGCGCTCCCTGAAGGCGAGCTTCTGTTCTCATATAGGAATTGGCCACAGATCGGAAATGTTCTATCAAAGAAAGAGTTTTTACCTGTGCGGCTACATTCTATTCAATGTAAAACTGATGTATCCATTGAAGATTTTAAAGTTCTAAAGACCATCTCTGACCCATTATCCTTACATATTTAAGAATCAATGTTTATTAAAAAAAATTCGCCCACCTTAAATTCCAACTCCTCTTCCCACCCACTACTTCTTCTCGAAAATAAACCAACCCCCTAAATTTTTCTTTCTTCCTACACCCCTCACGCTTTCTATGTATGCTATTTTAACAACTGTTCGCAAAAGGTTAGTGTTTTTTTCCCTAAAATGTTTTCCAGCGTCATCTACATTTATTATCGTTAAATTTCATTAACCAATGAGTTATCTAACTTTGAAACAACATTTCTTTAACCTGTACAACTCTATATACCCCCCTCCCCCAGCCCATATTAAAAAGCCGACATATCTACTACAACCAAAGAAGTTTTTGATTTTTTTTTTTAAGTTTAAATTATTAACGTATAAAATTAGTCTTTCATAAATTTAAAAAAGATTTCCAGTACCAGAAGATGGGTGAAACATTTATCCGAAACGTTGCACAAAATATATATATATATATATATATATATATATATATATATATATATATATATATATATATATATATATATATATATATACATATATATATTTATATAGCGGCGAGGCACAATTTAATTTTCAAGATGAAGCCAATGACGAACAAATTATCCAAGCATTTTTCTAAATCCATTTATTCAATTAACAACGTTTCGAGCTTGTGTGCTCCTCCCTAGAATCCATTCCCAACCTCTTATCTGGT
This sequence comes from Ceratothoa steindachneri, assembly GCA_963969495.1. Lineage (NCBI taxonomy): Eukaryota > Metazoa > Arthropoda > Malacostraca > Isopoda > Cymothoidae > Ceratothoa > Ceratothoa steindachneri. The sequence goes on from OZ018332.1 coordinate 82,867,530, forward strand.
TCCGATATGTGTGTGATTGCATGACAGAGAACCGAAAGGAAAATTCCGTTCTTAAATCACGTATCACAGTTACAAATATGTTACCATTTGTAGGTTTAGTCTCTTAGAGTGTAAAGAAATGAGCATGATTTCATTTCTCCAGCTGAAATTCTCACAATCGTAGTTATGTTTCAAATGCGGCTATGTGTCCTCACATGTCATGTATTAATTGATTTTTTTCCTGAAGTTGAAAATTCCAGGGGTTTAAATAGGATGTTAAATCTACTAGAAAGGCAAGTCTTGAAAGACATTGGGGTTCGCGAAATTATGTGGCAATCATGTTTTTGCTCTCAAGAAATCCAGCTATATCTTTCTGCAGTGCATATACAGTTTCCAGCATAGCGCCTTTGAATGAGCCAGCAAACGTCGCAGAAGTAAACCAAATCATTATATTGATTATCTGCTTCCGTTAAAAGTTGTCGAAACTGACGGTGGTTTAATCCCATAGACAAAATCACGTTTATGGCTCTCACCACGTCCTTCAAATTTGATGTCTTAGCGCACAATGCTTCTTGGTGGATTATGCACTGCACTTTCATGGCATTGTGTTTACTTCCCTGACCTCCCACGTGTTACTGAAGCAGAGTCACGGCTTTAATAGGTCCAGATTCATGTTTGTAGTACACTGGAGCAGTGCTTCAAGAATGTCTGCTCTTGTAGTCGTGTCTTTTATAGGTACCAGTTGGACAAATTCTTCAAAAATATAGAAAGTTCTGCTTACTCCATGTGCAAACACTGCCAGTTGTGCCCTGTCGGTAGAATCGGTGCTCTCATCAAGTGCTCTGAGAAGAAATTTAAATTGTTGCAATGATTTTTTAAATTAATTTTCAGATCCGCTGACATTTCTTCTCTTTCATCGTGCAACTGTTCTTGCAGTCTAAAATAAAGTGTTTTTTCCTCTCAGGACATAAAATGCGTACTAAAGCAAGCATTTTTTAAGAATTCCTCGCCAGTAAAAGGTTTTATGTTTCCTGCTAACAATTTCGACACTTCGTAGCTTGCACGTGTACTTTTTTCTGATTTTATGTTTCGTTTTGGGAATATCAAACTTTGATTTCTAAACTCATTTTCAGTTCATGAACTTCGTCCTATCTCGTTTGTTCATTAAATTCACTGAACTTGAAGTGTTTAGTTCCACAGTGCCTTTGATTTTGAACTCCGTATTTACGGCAACCCTTCCATGTCAAATAAGGCAAATGGGATTTCCGAAGCGTTGAATAAAAAAGTACTTTTCTGTCCTTGTGTCTTGAAAAACTCGACACTCCGCATCAACCTTCCTGCGTTTTGTTGCCATTTAGGGGTTTCCTAAAAAATAAATTGCCAGTTAGTTCCAATGTGACAAAACTATCAAAAACAGTTATCAACACCTTTTTAGTCGATATGCTAAATTTCAGAAAAAAAATAATGGATTCTTTTTTTGTTATAGGTGGTTATGAAGGGTCCCCCATTCAATGCGCAATCATTCTTTATCACTATCCCACAAAAATCAATATATTTCAGAACCAAATTGCCTGATTCTTATCGGATAAATGCTATTCAAATGCTGAAATGTATACATAAATATTTTGATTTTCTTCAATGGCTTATGTAAATTACATGGGAAATTATTTAGTAAGTAATTCTAATAAAGAAATAGACTTATGTTTGATAATTTAAATAAATCATTTAAAACCATTTATTACTTGAATACAAATTTATTTTACGATTTCTTAACATAACGTTTGAGACTTACTTACCTTCGTTTAAGTCAATTTAAAGATAACTATGTAGATTTGTAGAATATAATAATTCACTTATTATGTCACGACACATCTAGCCTTAATGGTTTTATGAAATTGACTACCTTAATCTTAACGCCCCCAGCGGAATTTATACACACGCAGAACTATTCAGAATATTACAAAATGTTCTCGCATAAATTATTGATAACTGATTGTTCTCGAATATTCGAGAATACCTCTCAACATTCCGGCGGTTTAGTGAGATGTTCCTCAAGTGGGCAGTCCGGCTTGGACTCCACCTCGGGAGCATCCCCACCACGACACGTCTGTGGGTTTGACCAGCTAACGTTGACGTGGACTTTCGGAACGACAAAATAAACTTTGCTATCACCTTGCTATCGATGCCAGCCGGGATGCGGCCAAATGTGATTACATTGAAACACACACACCGTTTGACTCAGCCCAGCAGGCTCAACAAAGGGACAAACGAACATACTTTAACCTGTAAGGCTCCGCCTCGTTCTCTGATTAAGGATAGCTAAGTCACGCCCTTTAATGGAGGTTCGTATATATAAGACGGGAATAGAATTATTAAAAAAACGGAGTAACATCACTATTACTAGCGGGATACATTCATTCCTCTTGATTCTGGATTTACATTAATATTATTGGCGTCGCGAATCCGGTCCTCGTCCTTAAATCCAGCTGTCCTAAACCCCAATTATCTAGCGTAGAGGGAAACTTACATAAAGCCACGAAACACTCGACAATCTTGCTTGATCCAATTAAGGTAAGCCTAAGCCAAGAATAAAGCCTATAAACCCTCTTTCCTTTAGAGTCATTGCTTTAACCCAGTGATAACCAAGTTACCTTTCGAACCCAGCCTATAAACGGATTCCCCGTAAGAACTTTGAGAATCAGAGCAAACTCGACGGTGAGACCTCAAGCGCCTTCGTCCAACACCCACCTTTACAGGTAACTAAGCCCACCCCCAGTTATTCCTCCTCTAAACTGGTACTCGTCCGGCATCTAATAAACTAAGTGACCCTTTATAAACTTGGTGACCACTATGAACTGGTAACCCTCTCACAAAATAAATCCTTCTCCATAAACTGGTGATCCCTTCGACCGGACAGTGAAGGTAACATAAGGAGAAATATGGACACATCAGACCATCAACAAGCAGGACGAGAGACAGGGATCGTGAACGTTCTCACCATCAAGCCACCCATCTTCAATGAGGCAGCAGTAGCAGGTCGGTTTAAGATTGTAGAAGCCTAGTTTCATATATCAAGAATAAGTAAGAAGGAAACAAAATTTTTTCACGTCCTGGCTGTACTACCTCCCGATACTGTCGACCAGCTCATAGGGACCAAGGTAATCGGGCTCTTCAAGACAACCAAACCGGGGCTCCTCGAGAAGCTCATTGCCTCCTCCACACTCACTAGTCGAACTTCAACCAGCCTGGAGGAACTGCGGAGGACTGCTCTATATGTAGGAGTTGGAGAAGAACTAGTGAGGCACAAATTTATTCAATCCCTGCCAGTTACCCAGAAGGACCTAACCCTGGCCAGACTAGGAAAGCTTGCTGACGAACTAATGACACTTTATATTGGACACAGTATCTTAATGTTAATAATAGCAGTGATACCATAGAACATAGTGAAATTCTTCTGCCGATGTGTATATTCCCGTTTCAAATAAAAGAGGTGATAATCATGTAAATAATGTGCAATATACAGGAAGTGGGCGATCAATGCCTATAGGTGCGTACCCTAATGGGAACCGTTCTAATTTTGTACCGCAAAAAAGCGAATACAGTGCCAATAGTATACCAATTGGACTGCGACATCTTCGCAGGAACCAAAAACCTGTAGTATGCCATTCCCATTTATAGTTTGGTGAAAGCGCGAAATTCTGAAAGCCTTGGTGCAGGTTGCCAAAGAGAGTGGAACACATTCAAAAGCAACCGTCCTCCAGGCCATCTTCGCCAGCCCCATCGGAAAACTAACATTGCTAGTGCGACCGCTGAGTGCCGTCTGTATTCACCGTCGCCGCAAAAGTAAATAAATTAAAGTGCGAATTTTTAACTAATACGGGAGCAAGTGTGTCGGTAATCCCGATTAAATTGGTGCGAACGGGTGAATTACGTGAATCTAGTGTGAATATTACGAGTGTTAATGGTGGAAAACTAAAATTGCACGGCGAGGTACACACTGATTAGTTATCCCTAGTCTTCGCAGGTCATTTAGGTGGTCGTTTGTGGTCGCAGATACCACATCGCCGTCATTAGTGATTGACTTTCTGGGACACTTTAATCTTTTAGTGGATTGTGCGCGCGGCATCCTTGTCGACCTCCAAACTAAGCTCAAATCAAAAGTGATACAATCCGGGGATCCTTCGGTAGCACTAATCATTAAACACCGCCAGCAACTACCGCCCAGTTGCAAGGTCATATTAGAAAAGTATGAAGCCTTGTACAGGCCCGCGCCCACCAATCACGCACCGAAATCGCCTAACTCCGTGACGCACCCATTGAGACTGGCAGTGCACCACCGACATTCGCGCAACCAAGACCACTTACCATAGAGAAGTTGCCAAAGCAAAGTTCAAAACACTATTGAACGAGGGAGTCTTGCGCCCGTCAAAATTACGATGGGATTCGTCGATTCATACGGTCCCGAAGAAGTCGCCGGGTGAGTAGAGGGTAGTCGGCGATTTCCGCGCGCTTAAAGTATTGAGGAATCAGCGCCACCCGAAGACTCATGCAAGAGATACGAAAGCAACCTCTTCTACTTCACGTCAAGGGGAAGGTAAAACGGAAGACAATGACGTAGGAGGAAATCGAAGAGTAATCTCTCTAGGCACCGGGAAGAGCAACGATAAGCCGGACATTTTTACGCGTTCTGGGAGACGGGTTACGTTCGCCAGAGATCCGTCATTGTTTTATTTTTAAATCTGTCTACGTTCATTTCATTGCCCCGACCTATTGTAATAAAAGAGAAAGGGGCAAATTGTCCGCATGCCAAATGATTTTGTACATAACACCTCAACTGTGAACCAATTGTATATACCATGTATTGTAAACATTACATATAGTATTATCACAGGGACTAGTTAAAAAGGGAGAGAGAGAACCCGAAATATTAAAAATATGTATATGGGTGTCGAAGCAATGTAACGTGTAGCATTATAGATGAAACAAACTGTGTACCTCGACGCCCGAATTGCAAGATGAAGTAGGCTCAACGAGGAACCTCACAAATGAGTATCCTTTTGGACCTATGAAATCTTGAAATTGGGCACACATATTAACTGTTGAAATAATATGCCATGTAGTAGAATGAACTAATGTAGAATAAAGATAAATACTTATATACATATAATGTTAAATCACAATTGTACAATCATGTATTAATAAAAATATGAGTGTAAGAATGGAAGAGAATAGTTGGAGTTTCCTACGCGAATGCACGAACATACACACGCGAGGACACAGCAGCGAGCCGAAAGGTCTCGATAAGGAGATAACGAGGTAGCCGAAACGGAGTCGGGCTTGACCAGCTAAAGTAACTAGTAACCCTCTCGCAAAATAAACCCTCTATAATCCGTCTACAATAGGGTGGTCCAAAAAACTCAAAGTATAGTGATACTTTCTCCACACGACTGTTTTTTTATGTGCTGCATTCCTCTCATTGTGTGCGAAATTGCATCCCAATAAAATGATATTTAGAGGTCGCCCCATTTTAATCTCTACTTTTTCTTTCTTATGACAATCAGTACTCGTTCGGGCCTCGAGTGTTGGCTTCTCGGGAAGCCTGTTCGATTTCCGACGCTGACGAAGGATGAGGATCAGAAGCAATTCATCTTCCGTCTCATTCACGAACACCATCTGGCCACCCCGATACCCTCAAAGACCAACCGGACGAAGAAAAAGTGAAAAGTGGAGCGACCCCTAAATGATGAGATAGAGAGACGAAATTTTACGTGTAATTCCTTTTCATGAAGTGTAATAAAATTAGCCGTGTGGAGAGAAAGAAATGTCATTTTCAGTTTTTTGGACCACCCTAGCCCACAAATAATTGAAAAGCCCATTAATGCATTTTTTGATTAGATCCATCCTTCAACTTACTGGCATATAAGACCTTTTTTTGTCTTATAAAATTACTCTCTTACCACATCACTGTGTTACAACTCTAGTACATAAACTTTAGAACAATCTAATATTAGTGATTCATTCTTAAAGTTTCATTGCATTCTGAGTTAAAGTTCAAATAGTCAATCAATTCACTCTATCCATTTGTCAACAACGCCTGTACTTTGTTAAGTCAATCAAATGATTAAATAAAATATTGTTGCAATAATTTGCTTCTCTCGACCTGCGTGTAACAAATAGAGCTTGTTAAAATTACAAGCAGTCCTTAGGCCAAAGTAAGAGAGAAGGAAGAAGGAATTACTGCCATAAACAGCAATCAACAAGCGCGGTAATCCATCCAACTATAAAGTGATGATCCTGGAGTGACGATCGACTTTTATCACACAGAGAAATTCTCCTTTTTAACAATCTACGCGCGGATAATTGCAACCATCATGGCCGGACAAAATACACCTGCCATGATAAGCACAAGTTATACTATTTCTTTGCTCGAACTTCAAATTGCCTCTCCCAATTCGTGGTTCACCCATATTGAACTGCTCTTTTCATTGCAGAGAGTTACTAGTGACTCTCAAAAACTCGAGTCACTAGTAAGAGCACTACCACACGCAGTAATAGACAAGATTTCATCGCTCCTAGGGGATCCCACTAACTTGAACTACCAAACGCTCAAATCTGCGGCGCAAAAAATAGATTTCTTGGCTCGTTCCACAGAATCATCTCATCTTCCTCCTGATAATTCACCAAGATGCATTAGGATATAGTGTAAGTCTGGAGTTTCTTCAAGAATCTTCCGTTCGGCGTTTACCCTCCCACATTCAGGAGGGGTTTGAAATCTTAGCTCCGGAGACCCCTCTTGAACAACTCGCTACTGCTGCCTCATAGCTCTGAGACGCAGTTTGAATACAAGCGTGACTTCAATTGCAAAGGATTCTTCCCAACAGTTCCATGAACAGATGAAAGTAGTATTGGTTCTCATCAAATAAGAGCAGGCAACTCTCCCGCGAAGACCTGTCACACTTGAGAAGTCGAGAAATTACTCCAGGGGAGGCTCCACATTTCGCTCGCGCAGCTTTTCCGCAGGAGTGCGCAACTCTTACGCTGGATCACATAACTCTCCAACGCTTCAAGATGGAACTTGCTGGTTCCATCGACAATATGGTAGCTAAGCACAATATGGTTGCAAATATAATAATACTTAGAGATACCTCAAAGAGAAACAGAAATGATTCACGTCGCATCTCTGCTTCCTAACTCTCTGTGTTTGCATATAATCGACCCCAACACCATAAGAATCTCTTGATCAAAACAGGATTCGTCATATCAATCATCCCTGCTATATATGACGACCTTCAACAAGAAGAAAACAAAATTCACCTTCAGACCGCAATAGGAGCCTCTCTTCGTACGTTTGGTGAGCGTAGACTTTAATTTGCCCCTGGGTTTAAAACAAACTTTTACCTGGCGATTTTGTCCTTTAGCTTTAACCCATAAGGGATGGGGCCGCCGTGGCCACCTCATATACGCACGGTTCTGATAAGAAGACTACCAGAACCATTCTGGGTAGTAAGAGAAAAAGGGGGGCGGGTCCAGACCAAGGTATGCAATAAAGAGGAATATGGCTGGGTGGGTCCACTAAGGACTAAGTTGGATGAGCCCCTTGTGGCTCAGAAGACCGCAAAGAGAGGTCTGAAAGGAAAATGGCGAACGTAGACTGAAAATCGTGAAAGAAATAAAGCCGCAGATCCCGCAAACAGTAGGGCAATGATGGAGCACAGCTACCTGCAATGGGGCCGGAAGGGCGTGCCAGTGTGCCTACCTGCCGGCACTGGGGCCTAGAGGACCTACTAACGCTTCAGAAAAAATCTATAACCGATCTAATAAATTTCCTTAACAAAATTATGCCCAGAGACTCACAACTTTATAATATAAAGTGAGGCAAACTCAACTAGTTTTAAATGTCTTATTAAAGTTATCATCCTTAGATTTTGAATTGCTCACGACTGATTAGATGGGAATACATTTTTATAGAAAACGAAAACTGCATAACAACTATTTGGAAGTGGCAGTTTTGCATAGTTGCATCCAAACAAATTTTCGCTTCAGTTTATTTTCCTAACCTTAGGAATGTTAACTCCCTTCTTCCGCATTGTTGATCACATTTCACACTTTACATCCACGAATTTGATAAACAAACACTTACCTGAACATGAAAAAGAGTCATTTAATCGCTTCTCGCCGAAATAGCGCCAAAGATTTATGTAAAATATGACGTGTAACAAGGGGGCAAACATCACACAAAATTGTAGCGATTCACTCATTTTTATTTTCCAACAAATAATTGCTCCTCAAATTGATCTCTTTCTCTAATTTTATTTACATTCTTTAAATAAAGTAGCTCTTAATGACCTTGTAGTCTCCTTACATTAGAATTTATTTGGTTATCAACTTTTCTTTTTAACTTCATTTTTTAAGAAAACTGCATCGATGGACAAATAAAATTTGCTTCAATTGAGGGAGCACGATGAAGGAATAAGATAATTAGAAATATTATGGGATAGTTGTGTCCCGCGTTAATAAAAGCTGGATTTGAAGAGAGAATAAAAAACGGGTTAGTAAGAATATTAAAATTACGTAGGTGGTAGTAATAAACTTTGGGAATATAAAACAAAAACAATTCTCTAGTGAGGCCTTTTTTATAGACTGGCATGGATCATGCCTGTGGAGAACATGACAGAAGAATTCGAGGAAAGAGTTAGATGGATTTCTTTTATAAAAAAAAAAAATAAGCAACGCCAAAGTTGTGGTTGATGTTTGCAACGAAACTGGAGAGGTTAGGGGAACTGACAATGTGTGAAAGAATATGGGCCACATTTTCCTCAAAGAAATATATATATATATATATATATATATATATATATATATATATATATATATATATATATAGTTGAGCAGTCAATTTTATTAGCAACATATTTTATTGAAGGCGACTGCTAACTTATTGTTAATTGTTTTCTTTTCGAGTCTCTCAATTTGTCTTATATTCCGCTTTTGGTGTTGGCTTAACCCGTGGATTAGTTACCCAAAATTCATTAGAAAGTCGTGACGCACGAGGGCAGAAAACTGGTTCACTAAGCAAAACGAAGTTCTTTATTCGCCTGAAGCGTTTCGATATATACAAATATTTTAAAAAGGTAAACAGTTGTGACTAGAGAATAATATACAGAGGTTTATATATGTGATTAGTTGTTTTAACATTTATACGAACATACGAGGGGCGGTCAATATGTTTTGCGAATCGGCAGGGCAAAACAGAGGAAGCGGGATGGCTGTTTGTGGAGGTGTTAGGACGAGTTATGACAAGTCAGGACCTGCAGCGGCACGCTCCTGCCTCGTCTATTTAAGAAGCAGTAGCTGATCGAAGATCGTCAGTCACAAATTTTTGACCAAGGAAGCCAAGAGCTCATGCCAGCCGAGTGGATACGGCGTTGGCTTCCCAACGTCGCGGTACCGGGTTCGATTCTTAATCCCGGCATGAGCAGACACAAACGTCAGCGCACGTAGAAGAGATCTGGCTACCGATTGGTGGACGCGCAGTGCTCACCCCGTTATCGGGTGAGTAGATCTTACACCTCTCACCTCACACAAAGCAAATCACAACACTGCTTTCTTTCCTCTCCCGCCTTCACAGCACAACACACACACTCTCTTTGTTTCAAGGAGACCTGCCGATGGGTATGTATATTCAGGTAGCTCAGACGCGGAACAGGTCCCCCTCCCCCGAGGTGACGAAGGCTTCCACCTGAACGCTGTTTGTTGTCAAAACATACTTCCTGGCGCCTCTCCCCAAAAGAGAACCAGCCTCTGGGTCCCTCGGGACGACCAGCGATTGTCATTCTGACCTTAAATGAAAAAAATTCATTATCCGGTCGGGGATCCTCCCAGTATCATGGAAGGGTTGGCGCTAACTAACTAACTGACCAAGGAAGCCAAAAATGCAAAAGAGATCCATGAACGCATGGTTGCAGTGTACACCGACACCGCCCTTTCCCATGCAACCATTTCTCGCTGGATTAGGGAGTTCCGACATGGTCGTGAGTCCCTTGAAGATGACCCCCGTCCAGGACGCCCATCAGAAGTGACCAACGAGGACAATGTGCTCCGTGTGGAGAGGATGATCCTCGAAAATCGACGGGTGAAGGTCGAAGAAATCGAGCGAGAACTTGGAATATCACATGGAAGTGTTATCAACATCATCCACGACAATTTGGCCATGACCAAGGTCTCTGCCCGCTTTGTCCCTAGAAACCTCACGCCCCATGATCGAATTCAACGTCGTCAAAGTCCACAAGGCCAGAGTTGCACAAGCTGCCTTGCGCGAGTGCGGATTCGAGCAGCTCAACCATCTCCCCTACAGTCCAGATCTGGCCTCTAGCGACTACTTTTTATTCCGCCAGCTCAGGGCTGCACTGCGTAGACGCCGGTTTGGGGACGATGAAGATGTCCAGCTCGATGTCCAGGGGTAGATTGAACAGCAGTCGGGAGATTTCTGGTTGTCGGGAATTCGAAGCCTCATGGACAAGTGGCGCAAGTGCATTGAAGTCGAGGGTAGTTATATTGAGAAATAATAAAACACTTTTCCTCATATCTCGTTTCCTTATATCCGAATTGCCAAACTTATTGACCCCCCCTCGTATTTATAGGAAATGGAATTTCTTTAACCACGTGAAGGTACATGCAAATGGTTGAGACTCTATAATGGTCACAGGATTAAGATGGGGAGGGATTATTATTATGGGCAGGTGGACGGGAGGAATGCAAGATGAATTGTGCATTTGTTTTAACATTTAATTTAGGCTGTTTTTCCTTTATGTATATGGCCTCTAATATAAGCAAATGTCGTTGGTTTAGAGCGTGCGCTAAGATTTCGGTGTTCTTTTCAAGTGACTTCCGGTCCAGTTGTTTTCCATGTTTTTCCAACGTATGTGTCCTCGGGGCACCGTTCGGTCATTCCGATATATGAATGAAGTTGGAATATATTCTCTGCTTGGGTGTTAGGAGAGGTCATGGGTTGTTTCTCATTATGAGATTGGAGGTGCGTTTGTTATTGTAGTAAATAATGAGGGATACATTATTTTCATATTGTGTCGCTTTAACTCCTCTGTTTATGATTTCCTTTATGACTCTTTGATCTGTTTTGTAGGTTGTGCTCATTATGTTCCTGTATTAGATTTTAATGATGTTATTTTCTGCTTGTTGATTAGTATTGCCTTTAGATGACTCATACCATCTTTCCAATTTTTTTTGCGTTTAGCGGCGTGTATGTCTCGTTTGTGAACCATTGTGTAGCTCACTCGAGTTCTTCGTGTGTATCTTTCCATCTTTCCATTACGCTTTTTTTTTTGTAACGTTCGGAACCTTCGCTTTTTGCATTCATGCACAGACCTAGATTTATATTTTTGACCTAAACGCTGGTAGTTATTTTATCGTTATGTGTAGTGGTAAGAGTATCTAAAAATTCGAGTTGGTTATTTTGGCTATTTTCGATTCTCTAGTTAAGAGAAGAGCAGTTTTTAAATGTTTCTAGTAGTTCCTGCATTTCTTCTTTTGTTTCTATATTTATGTATATGTTGTCCATATCATTTTGGTAACCTTGAAAAAACTCGTTTTCCACTGTTCCCATGTACAAGTTTGCAAACAGTAATCCAAGGGAGAACCCATTGTAATGCCATCGGTCTGAATATACAGGTCGCCGTTTGGTTCATAGAAGGGGGCTTCCGTAGTGCAGTTTAAGATGAGTTCCTTCAAAGCATCTCTCGGTATCCTAAGAGGGGGACGATCGTTTTGCTCGTATACTTTTTTTAGTACTAAATCTATAGTTTTGTGAACAGGTACATTAGTAAATAAGGATTCTACGTCGATGGAGTCTATGATCCTTTTAGGGGTGGTAGAGACGATTATATCAAGGAAGTCTGCCGAAGATTTCAGGCTATGTAATGGAAATTGTCTCTCAATATTTATGGAAGATATGTTAGCCTTGAGCATGACACTCCTAGTTGCAGCAAGATTGATGGAAGACGAAAGCGGAAATGAGAGAGAGAGAGAGAGAGGGGGGGGGGGAAAGAGAGAGTAATAATCTCATTACTATGATTGCAAGACGGTAGTTAGTTGATAAGACAAAAGAAATATGCCCGGGAGACATTATAATCAATTAGATTCGAGACTTATTTATTTAATCGAGTCTCAGAAATTTCCAATTGACTTTCATTCGCTCAAAAACAATAAAATTGGAGCGAATCCAAGTTTTTAAAAATCATGCAAGGCTTTGATATTTAACTTAAAATTAGCGACATTGGAAGCAATTAATGTAAACTTCGAACACTTAGACTTGAACCTGATATTATGAAGAATTTATCTACAAAATCGTTAATTCGTGGAACTTTATTCCCCCAGAATTTGTTAATAACAGCGAAGTGAACTCCTCAGAAACTGCAGTGATAAAAATTTTAATAAGACAATCTTAAAATTACGCTCTAAGGCTTAGAAATCTTGTCATCCTCGGTAGCGAAAAACAAACTGGAACTGGAACCAATAGCGTGGTTTTGATGGTATGACGAATAACTCTGAAAATAATTTATAATATCGGTAAATCCTAGGATTAAAACTGTTGGGCCAAATTATGAAGCAATACATGTGGGAATTAAAATAGCTGAATGCCAAATATTTCCCCCTAAATTAATTTTAAATTAACCTTAATTAATAATTTCACTATTGGATACCTCTTCAACATAAGTACAATGTATGTCCAATTAATCTTACTTGTTTTCTGACATGTACTGTTTTAATAGCTATTGAGGTTGGGAATAATCTGCCGAAATATTGAGCTAATAATGTATCAAAAAGAAAAACTAACATGACACCCAAAGTAAAATTAATACTTTGCAAATTACATAAGCAAACGAGTTTAATACATTTAATTGCCAAGTGATAAAATTTCTCATTAGAACTTGCAAAAATAATATAAAAGAAACTGTTTTACAGTGCGTTGTGCATATTTAGCCAAAAAATATTGACACCAAGTCATCTAACATAAAACTTTAAGTCCATGAAAAGAATTTTAGACATAAGGCCAATTTAAGACAGGAGGCAACATTCCGAGAGAGGATCGAATATACTGAGACCCAATAATCTTTTTAAAAGACAAATCCGAGAAGAACAAATATTAGAGATATAGAGGATAAAAAACTATTCTGACAAATAACTCACTCATCAATTGACAGTCAATAAATGCCTACACCAAAGAATAAACGGAAATAAAACTAGAAACATAGAAAGGATCATTGAAAATGGATACAGCAAGGTAAACACTTCCCCAAAAAGTCCAGCACAAAAATTTACCATGTTACTTCTGCCCTCGGGCAAAATTTATCTTCCCAACTTCTTTGAGCTCATCTTCCGGGTTTCTTAAAGTAAGAAAAGTGTGTCCATTTTAGGATTTATTTCGTCATCTGCCGTTTCTTCTTTCATAATGCCCTGTCCATTTCCACTTCGGAACTTGCATTCTTCTTATTCCATCCGACACTCACCTTTATTTAGTTTTTTATGCTTCCTGAGAGTTATTCTAAGCATGCATCTCCTCCATTTCGTTTGAGTTGTCCTCAGGTTCTCAGTTTTTATGTGATTTTGGGGCTCAGTATCCAAATTTGATTTTCACAAGGTAAGGGTGGCAAGATGCATTGATTGAACATTTCGGCACGTCACTTATGAAGATGCAGCTACTCAGCTTTCCTACTGCTCTCCACCCCTATTTTTTTCTTCTACTTATTTCCTTCGCCTGCTTCCATCACGAGTCAAAAGCTGTCCTAATTAATTATATGAATTCTTTTACCTGCTCTAAAATTTGACCGTCAATTCTAATTGATTTATCTTCTGCAAAACCGGCTATTAATGATTATTTTTGCATTTAAAAAGTTCATTTTTATTCCGAATGTGGCAACGAGTGAAGGTGTGTGTTGGTCAGGATACTGTGGTGTTTGTTTCATTGTTACAGAATTAGAGAAATATGAATCAAAAGACTCTAAGATCCACTCTAGGCTTGTCTAAAAGAGTATGGAAAGGGTGCAAGTCTGAGGTAATGTAAAGGTTAAAGGAAGAAAAGATATGGATAAAGAATTAGTGTCACAACTAATATTTCTGTAAGATCATATAATTAGCATCCTATTCTTAATGAAATATTTACTATTCGGTTGAGGAATAAGTTCTTGCGGTTTTATCAAATTTATTCATTACCATTAACAATTTTAGAAAAACTTCATTTTTAATTGATAACAATATGCAATTTAATCAATAATGTATTCTACGTTGTTATTTACGACTTCTTCCCAACGTTCAACTAGTTTTTCGATGCCTTTGCAATAAAAATCTCTGGATTTTGACTCGAAGAATTCGTCTAACCAGGTTCTTAATTCCACATCAGTATTGAACGAAACACCGCGCAAATTGTTGGAGAGCGATCAGAACAGATGGAAATCCGATGAAGCCAAGTCTAGCGAATATGGAGGATGCGGCAGGATTTCCCAATTAAGCGTTTGGATGGCGTCTTTTGTCATATTGGCAATGTTAGGACGAGCATTGTCGTGTTGCAGAAGGACTCCATAACGTCGATGAGGTCGCTTTTCACGAATAGTTTCGGCGAGTCGATACATTTGTTGAACGTAGAGTTCTGCATTGACAATCTCGTTGTTCGCAAGCTCATAAAGAATGATGCCTTCACAATCCCACCACACACACATCATCGCCTTTCGTGGATGAAGCCCTTGCTTTAATCGCGGGGGTGTTTTTTTTTATTGGGGCTAAGCCATTGTTTTCGATGGTTCATGTTGACATAAACACAGCACTTTTCGTCGCCAGTGATGATATGGTGAAGAAATCTGTCCTTATTCCACGAGTAGCCTTGTGGCGAGCAAGCAAACCTGCGGCAATCGTGGAGCGTTAAAGTTTGTTGCTTTCGCTCAAAGCGTGCGGAACCCATGCACCGAGTTTTTGAACTTTCCCTATCGAATGAAGGTGATTCGCTACAGTTTTCTGATCACACGCTAATTGTACAGCCAAGTTGATTGACGAGGATTTTCATGAAGAGGGTCGTTCAATCGATCTTCATCCAACTTAGTGGGGCGACCAGAACGTTCTTCGTCATTAAGATTGAAATGACTGTTTTTGAAACGTGAAAACCACCATTGAGCTGTCCTTTCTGATAAAGCATTTTCTCCGTACACAGCACAAATATCGCGACGAGCTTTGGCTGCGTTTGCATTGTTCCCGTCTCGATTGAAAATGAATAACAACAAGTGTCGAAAATGCGCCTTTTTTTTAACTTGACATTCCATTTTGAGGGTTCAGAACAAAAATTAAATTAACACAACTTTTAAATAAACCGCAATGACTTATTATTTAACTTCAAGACGTAGCCTAAGCAAAAGCCTAATAGTCACGCTGTTAGGAGACGTAGCCTAACCTTTGCAAATTTTGCTCTCATTATTTATTATTGTTTCTTAATATGTGCACAAATTACGTCAACAAAACTTCAATCAACACAACATTAAAAAAACCTCAAGAACTTATTCCTCAACCTAATACAATGATTTCAACGACATTCTTAGGCAAGCCATTCCAAGACTGTTATTGTATAAGAAAAGATACTTTTTGTCTTTAGTGTTAAATCATTTGTTTACTAGTTTGAAAACATTATTTCTAGTGGCTACTCATTTATGTATCTCAAATATTGAGTCATAATTTATATTAAAGAACCATATTAGTATTTAAAGGCTTCATTAAGTTAGCTGCGAAGATACCATTTTTCCACTGAAAGTAAATTGAGTTACTTTAGTCTTTCTTTGTGCGATCTATTTCTAAGTTCAGGTTGCGTTAAAAAATTCCAATGTGCTTTCACATGTAGGGAGATCATATTTGCACCGCATATTCCAAAAGAAGTCTTACAAGTTCTTTTTATAACGTAAGAATAAAATCATAATGGGGGTGCGCTCTTCATGCAATCGTGTAGACAGTCCTGGAAGGAAATTCAACGAGGACCTTTCCTAGAGAAACGGGATTTTCCTGGCTGCTGACATTAAAAGAGCATTTTACTGTTTCCCACAATAAAAACCGCACTTGGAGGCCGTCATATCACCGAATATGTTCATTCATTCACGAAATTCCGCTTTACTTCCAATCTATCCGAACGTTGAGATTTTGCATGTGATAATCTCCACAAAGTTTAGGACTAATTTATTTTTCCATTGAACCTCTTATATGGAATATTCATCTCTTAATATTTACTATGGTACTTCTTAAATGTTAATTTAGAAAGCTTAGAAGTCGATTTTCTACTTGTCCGTAGTCTCATTTCGAAAATATAGGTAAGAAAACAAATCGCCGAAAGCGTTTCAAAAAGAATAATACGCATTCTTTCGTTTGTCTTAGTGGCTATATACGAGGAAAAATATATTTTATTTTTATTTATCGTCTCTATTTTTCCTCTAAACCTATTCCTATTAAACATTTTATAGCCAGCTAAGTTTTATTTTTAAATGAAGTGCCTTCTATAACTTTCTAAAGTAGCCATGCCTCTGTAATTATGATAATATCAATATTCTGACCTAAATAATGCCTTCAATTCATCGATCTTGTTCCTCAAGTTGCTCACGTTTGTATACAAAACGACAAAATCCGTTATAGATATCAAGAACTTTGATATCTATGTGCTATCCTGTCTCTAATGCATCTTATCGGAAAATCTATCCAAACATCATTTAAAAATCTTCCAGGTCTCCCCGAGCATACCCTCTTTCATGTGTATCTCGTCTCTCCGGAATTGCTCGCTCAACTCGTAGAACTAGCCCCATAGATTAATTAATTCCATAGCTTTTTCCTGGGAGAGAAAAAGCTAATGGAATTTTTATTGTATGAAACTTTTCCGTCGAAAACATTCGCCGCACCTATTCTTGGAGGAATACCTGATAACCTTACGTTCTTACTCTTTTCCTTCAGCTTTCTCATCACTTGGCTATACCTTGTTAGGTGTTCCTCGTAACTTGTAGATAAAACATCTTTAGTCAATGCATACATAATATAAGCTGTCTCGAGTATATCCATTCGTAAAATCGTCCACTGAATTGACCAGATCTTCAACTCTGATTCGCCCATAGCAGTTTCTCCGTCGCGTTAGTTTTCTTCCACAGAATTTCTCCAGTTGGCCTCTAGTAATAAAGTAACCTACAAGACTTACTTTAAAATCATGGTCAGAACCTATAGGTAATAACTTGCTTGACTTCCCTGGCGAACTGACAAGTGCATACCATGCTACTCGGGTGCCTATTTCCTCAAGGCTTCCACATATAATTGCAGCACATGCATCTTCTATTGTAGGGGAATAATTTTAACCTCTAACTCCCTATGCATTACACCCCCCCTGCTGCTCTCAGCCGATCCATCAAAGTGGGTTAATCAGAAAAGGCAACTACAGATGCGACAGGTTCGTTTCTGTGGAGCCAATTTTGCCCAGAAAGTAACTCTAATTAGAGAGTAAAAATAAGGGAAAAGAAATATATTTTCGCTTCTGAGTAGCAGTCTTGTATATTTCTTAAATATGTATCAAATAATTTTTTTAATGGGAAATAAAAGGATTAGTTCCTCCCATTCTTTTTTAAGGAAACGTGGTAGGGATGTTTATTTATTGTTGATGTGAGGAGGAATGGTGTTAAGCAGATAGATGGCGTGGACCTTGCATGGTGTCATGTAGGTCTGGGTTGCTTTGTAGTTGATAAGAAATTGACTTCGGTGTGGGGAAAACCTCTAACTATATATGCCTAGTTGTAGATCAATTCATAATAGCCAAGTTGATGAAGATAATTTACTCCTCTTTTCTTATTAAGTTTGAGTTTTTTTCACCTTCATCAATGATGCAACTCCTGAACGAGTTATTTTGAACCGACACTTGAACAGTACTTACAGTAGGGGGAAATATATATTCGTACACCTTGAAAATCCAATTTTATTAGACTTCCAAACTATCAAACTTCATGTAATTTACACACTAGATGTATATCAATGTAAAGTTAAAAGTTCTGTGCACAAAAAACATGAAACAGAATTGATATTCAGTAAACTTGAAATTAATGAAAACAGGGGTGAAAAAAGTATTCGTATAGAAACAAACCTAACGAAATTCATTTTTAAAAGCAAAGAATCTTCTAGAGGGTTCCAATAATATTAAAAACAGTCAACAATGTTCAGGAAAGATTGGAATGTCATCCAGCAGTCGACATTCCGGCAGTAAAGACGTTATCATCGCAAAGAATAAAGAACTCTCTAATTACCAGAAAAAGGCAATCCTGGACCACAATACTGATGGGCTAAGATACCGGAAGATATCCAAGCAACTGAAAATACTTTTCAGCATCATTAACTCTGTCATTCTAAAGTGAAAAGGGTGGGAACCATCGAGAACCTTCAACGTTCAGGTGCTCCTCGGAAGATTTCCCCCAAAGCTTCGCGTGTAATACTCAGGAAGGTTAGAGATGCCCCTATAACGATCTGTGAGGAAATTTGAGATGACCTACTGGCGGCAGGAACGTCGGTCACAAAGAGAACCATCAGTAATGACTGAACCGGCATGATTTTAAGTCTCGCAGGTCAAGGAAGACACCTCTGTTGCTGAAGAGACACAGAGCTGCAAAGTTGAAGTTCACACGTGAGCATTTGGAGAAACCTTTTGAGTTTTGTGATAATATCGCGTGGTCAGACGAGACAAAAATATAATTTTTTAGCCGTAACGATGGCGGTCCTATCTGGAGGAAAGACGGCAGTGCCTACGACCCTAAGAACACCATCTCTACTGTGAAGTTTATCGGAAGTAGCATCATGGTGTGGGGGTGGTTCTCATCTAAGGGTACCGGCAATATCCACATCATAGATGGGACCATATAATTTGGCAATCTACAGAGACATTTTAGAAGAACATCTGTTCGTTTCTGTAAAGAAGAGTGGATTTGGAGACGGATGGTCGATCCCTCTTCAAATCCTGACAATGGCGGCTCGTGTATAGGCACTCCGGAACTGCAGCACCCACTATTTCCACTCGATATTATCGATAACATTCAATATAATAAGTCCTTTTTTATTTAATTCTTTCTTTATACTTGTACATTATATAATCCTTAAGCTTAATGTCAGTAGCCATTCCCTAGTTAATGAAAAAAATAGAACAATCCATGTATAGAACTGTGCGCTTCAGAGTTTTAGCGACGCAGTGTTTGCCTGTTGTACGCATGCTCACCTGTCCGAGATAGGAAGCTGCACGTTAGGGAGAGAGAGCCCTGTGGCTTACGCAGTGCTGACCCTGGTGTGCTGGTGGGAGGTAATGTTTCTTTTGACTACTCGCGTGTTTATATTCTTGAATGTGATAAAGTGTAGATTTTTTTCTTTCTGTCTTTAGAGCTCATCTGGCGACTGCCCACATGGGTATAAGTCGTCGGAAATACGACTGCCTATAACTAGGCTACTTTAAAATAAAAATATGAAAACATAAGAATGATATAAATTGGAAAAACTTAAAAATCAGGAAGCAATCTCCGGCATCGGGGGGGAGGTCCCCCTCACCCCGGTGCAGGAGCGTGCAACCTACAAAAAAATAGAACCTACTTAAATAAAGGGGAGAAGCCCAGCCTCCCCCCAAAAGTCAACAAGTCCACAAGTCAATGTGCACGAACTCGTCCCAAGCAAAAGGGACAGGCGGTAGTGACCCCGCCCATCCCGGTACCGGGACAGGTAACGTGTGCGAATATCACCCAGACTGGGACATTCGACAAGAATGTGCCAAACAGTCTAGGGGACGACGCAGTCGTCACAATAGGGCGCAGGCGAACGTTACATCAAGTAGCGATGCGTCACACGAGTGTGACGGATTCAGAGACGACAGTAAGAGACCTGAAGCCGTCGCGGCATTGGGGGATAGGTCCATGGACACAGTCACGGCGCAATGGCACGCAACTTTAAGTTTCCTTCGACCGTCTCCCATCTTCTTTGCCAAGCAGTCCGAAGAGCTGCTCGTATTCCTGACATGTAGTCTGTGTGAGGAAGAGCGAAACGCTGGTCCGGTCGCAGAGTCCTCGCGGACTCTTTGGCGCCCTTATCGGCGAGCTCATTCCCCGCAATTCCTACCGGTCCAGGAACCCAGCAGAAGATAATCTCGACATCTGCTCGGCTCGCCAAAACCGTGGCGTTACGAATATCGCGAACAAGGGGATGCGGAGATTCCAATGCCCCGAGAGCACTCAGGGCGCTTTGTGAGTCGCTATAGATCACAATCCGGTCTCGGAACCGGGCACGTGGCGTAATCTCCCGTACTGAGGGGTGTATTGCAACCAGTTCGGCCGTGAAGACAGACGCAGCGCCTAGCAGAGCCCCGCTGACTTCAAACAGAGGGAACACGGCGTGGAAGCCGACCCCCTCTTGGGACTTGGAGCCATCCGTATACACTGGCATGGTTCCAGCGTGACAGGAGGTGTGCTCCAAAAAGGTCGAACGCAATATTCCGGGAGCCGTACAAGCTTTGGGAGCAGAGGTGTGGCGACAAATAGCCAAATGTGGTACCCTCCAGGGTGACGTCCTGGGCAGAACCAGGGGCGCCACCGGTCCGAGAGGTAGATCTAGCTCTCGAAGGAGTTTTCTACATCTAAACCAAAAGGGCTTAGGGTATGAATGGCGTCTCTCGGCGGCATAGGCACCGTCGAGATCAGCTGCGGATGCAGTGAGAGCTGTTGGCGACTGAGGGAGGCGCCGGGCTCGCGCGTACAGGCGAGTGATGCACTGCACGCGACGCAGAGTGAGTGGCATCTCCCCAGCATCGACCAACAGGCTCTCAGTGGGGGAAGACTGGAAGGCACCGGTCGCCATGCGAAGGCCGGTGTGGTGGATCGAATCCACCTTCCACAATAAACGCTCGGCTGCGGAGGCATAAAACTCGCATCCGTAGTAGAGCTTCGAACGAACAAAGGATCGATAAAAAAGTAGGGCAGTAGCCCTATCAGCACCCCAAGCGCTGAACGTTACGGAACGGAGAATATTCATGGCACGGGTAAAAGAGACCCTAAGGCTGCGAATATGAGCCTCCAAGGTGAGGCGTCGGTCGAATACAAGACCAAGGAAACGCTGCGTTTCGACCACATCCAGGCGCACCCCGTTAAAAAAAAAAAATCTGGGTCGGGGAGGAGCCGTGGATGGCGGCAGAAATGCACCACCTTAGTCTTGGCTAAGGAAAACCGAAACCTGTGCGCTTCAGCATAGCAAGAGACGCGGTTTAATGCCTGTTGGAGTCGACAATCCAGAGTTGGCATCTAAGCCGCGCCAAAAGAGATCGAAAGGTTGTCCACGTAGAGCGTAGCGAGAACATCTTCTGGTAGCACCGAGGTGATGCCATTGATGCTCAAGGCAAAGAGTATGACACTGAGGACAGCTCCCTGCGGGACACCCTCTTCCTGCTCCTTCGAGCCGGAGAGGGCTCCCTCCACCCGTACGCGGAATCGACGATCTCGCAAAAATCCAGATATAAACATTGGGAGGCGTCCCCTCGCCCCCATCGTGTGGAAAGTCTCCATGATACCGCATCGCCATGCGGTATCATAGACCTTCTCCAGATAGAGAAAACACCGTAGCGTAATACTGTCTACGAAGAAAAGCCTCGCAGAGGGCATTTTTCAGTCGGATCAGAGCATCCGACGTGAAGTGGAACTTGCGGAAGCCGCACTGTGCAGAAGATAGATGGCCTCAGCTGTCCAGAAAAAGGCTAATCTAACATTTACCAATTTCTCCATTAACTTGCACACGCAAGAGGTTAGAGAGATTGGGCGGAAACCAGTCGGAGTAAAGTGATCTCTCCCCGGCTTGCAAAAGGCAAGCACAGTAGCGATTCACCAGGAGTCTGTGAGAAGACCCTCCACCCAGATTCTGTTGAACAAATCTAACAGAAAGGCCATGCCTCGCTCACCCAGGTGTCGAAGAATGGCGTACGGTACATCGTCGGGACCATAGGCGGTGTCCGCGCACGAAGCAAGAGCGGAGCGCAAATCACTCACAGTAAACCTGTCGTTGAAGGGTTCTCCGACTCTGGAGGCAAAGTTCAGCCGGCGGCCTTCCGCGACATCACGACGTGCATTGAATGCTGGCGGAGCAGCATCCCAGCTAGAGAATGCAAAAAAAGCGGTCGCGAAGGATTCCGCAACGGATGCGGGATCCGAGATTGCGATCCCATTCTCCTGGAGAACGGGAGGGGGGTCCTGCGAGAACTTGCCTCGAATCCTTTTGGCTCGCCTTCACACCTCTGTTAAAGGGGTCTTCCCGTTAAGTGAAGACACGTATGCCCGACAAGAAGAGCGGCGGGCGTACTTCGAAATATACCGGAACCTAGACCTAGTCCGACGAAATTCAGCGACAGGGAAATCGTTCGGGCGGCGCCTATAGGGCATGTAGGCATAACGCTTCTGTTTGAGGGCCGTCTCACACTCGGCCGACCACCATGGGAGTGCTCGGCGTGCAAAACGGCCAGATGTTCTAGGAAGAGTAGTAACGCCCGCGGAGATGAGGTTGCCGAAGAAGAACTCAACGGCCTCATCTACTGACCTAAACTCCTGGACTGAGATAGAGAATTCAGTCATTTCCTGAAATGCAGGCCACCGCGCCCGCGCAAAGCCCTCCAAGGTGGGTTCTCAGGCGGCAGTTGCCCTGAAAATGATATTTGAATGGGAAAGTGATCACATCACTACCATGGAGCTCATCGACCACCCCCCAATCAAAATCAGGCTGTGCGTCCGAAGAGCACAAAGATAGGTCAAGGCAAGAAAATGAAGTGGTTCTGGGACAGTGATGCGTAAACTCAACCAAGTTTAGGACACCTATCTCAAGCTCTTGAATTAGATTAGCAAGGACTTGTCCTCTGGAATTTATTGAGTAATCTCCCCAGAGAGGATGCCTGCCGTTCAGATCTCAAAGCAAGAGAAAGGGCCTCGGCAACTGTGCCATGACGCGGCGGAAGTGCCCCGCGTCGAATTCAGCTGCGTGTGGAATGTACGCAGTAATTATAGTATACTTTTTATCCAGGTGCAGCTGCACAGCCACTGCCTGAAAGGAGGTATCTAAGACAAATAACGAACGGAGACATCATGCCTGGTGTAAAGCGTGCATCCTTCAGCCCGGCTATCCCGTGGTGGTGATGGCGCAAGACCCTTATACCCCGGGAGGGCGGGCAGGGGGCACGCGCCTAGCATGGTCTCCTACAAAACGAGAGCTAACGGGGAACGGTACGGGACGAGTCTCCGAAGCTCTTTCCAGTTGGCCCGGAGTTCACGGCAATTCCATTGAAGGAATATGCCCTCCAGGCCTAGCTCGGAGGAGACGCGGGGGCCCTCCTCGAACAGAAGACCCTCACGGGAATTGCCGTACGCTTCACGGAGGCAGAACCACGGGCGCTGTTGGCAGGACAAAGTGCTGAAGGTGCTGTCCCCTTCGAGGACTTATTGGGGGAGGTTGGGCTCGCCATGCGAGTCTTTTCCTCCCCCTGCCTTACAACCTTAGAAGGGCGTTGCGGCTTCGGAGGTGGGGGGCCCTCTTTTTGAAGAACCACCGTCTCCGAACCACTCGCTACACCCCTAGGCGTGGGCAAAGGAGCCGAAGCTCCTTTGATGCTATTCTCCTTTCGGGGGACAGCTTTAGGAACCCCGGAAGATGGCCTGGCGACCAACTTCAGGGGTGTTGCCTCCTGTGAGTCTAACGACTCGGTGGAGGCGCTTGGCCGTTTCGCCTTACGGGAAATGGTCACGCTGGGGGAAGAGGGGGGAGTCTTGGTTTTAACCGGGCCTGGGTATGAACCCTTTTTTGCTGCCAGCTTTACCAAGGGAGCGCCCAGGTTGGGTAGAGCCCGCAGAAGGGTTCCGAATGAGCGCGGAAACAACCGTGCTCGTTGGCCTGGATGGGCCAGGAGCAGAGGGTGCCTTTCTAACTATATGACATCTCAGGCAGAGCCGGGCGCGCCAGAACCAAGTCCGTAGCCTCGTGGAATGAGAGTCGATACTGGGCATAAACGGCCAGGATTTCTTTCTCAAGGAGATATGCACCACATTGCTTCGAAGAAGCAGGGTGCGGCCCTCCGCAATTGACACACTTGGCCACACACGATTTGGACTTGTCGTGTGCGGCCTTCAAGCAATTTACACAAACTTCGGGTGACCCCGGCTTTGCACGTCTACAAGAACGATTTGTATGGCCGAAGAGGTGATAGTAATAGCACTGCCTTGGCAGTGGCACGAATGCCTTCACGCGGTAGCGGTACCAACCAGCACCCACCGACTCAGGAAGCTTGTCACAGTCAAACATGAGGAAGAGTGTACGAGTGGGTCTCGAGGCCGCTCCTTGTTTTCTCATCACACGTTTGACCTTGACCGCCCCATGGTCGGCCAGCTCTAGAGTGATGTCCTCAATGGAGTAGTCAATGAGTTCCCTCGCATAAACTACTCATTTCCAAAAGGTCATGGTAGAGTGCGGCGTCACACTCACCGGGGTGCCATCAAGTGCCCGAAGAGCACTTATCTTAGCCACCTCAGCATGATTCGCCGCATTCGCCAGAAGGCTCCCGTCCGAGAAACGGGTCACCTTCGGCTCTCTACCAATTGCACTACGTAATCCTCTCCTCTGATGGATCATGTTGCCCTTGGCCAACATGATGCAATCAGTGGAGCGAATAACGAGGAAGCGTTTGAAGCCAGCGGGCTCGAAAACGCCAGGTAACCTCTGAATCAGGGGCCCCCGATGTCATCGAGGCTCCACCCTGTGCACTCTTGGTCTTAGTCTTAGTCAGGGGCTCCGCACACGGGGAAAGGGAGTGGGGTAGAGGGGCAGGATGTGCCGATCTTGGCTTGGTTGCCTACCAAAGTTGCAGCAGACCCATCCGTCCCCGCAGCCCCCGCGGATGGAGAGAAGCCCTGAGTCTTCTTTGTCTTTTTAGTCTTTTTATTTTTTGGAAAGGAGGGCGGGGAATGACCCCGCTTCTCACCTCCACCGGAAGGAGCCCTGCGGCCTCAGCCATGTCCTTCTCCGAAAGGGAGAAGGTCCTGGTAGCCGTAGGGGCACCGGTCGGAGGAGATCCCTCCCCCCCTTGTACTGCCTCTGAAACCCTAGCCGTTTGAGGAGGACCTGGCATAGGGGCGGATTCGGGTTCGGTGCTTGGCACCGAGCCCGGATTCCCCCCATGGAAAGCCCTACCGTCTGAGGCTGGGTTGCCTGAAGGACCATGTCTACCTCAGGGGGAGCCTCCAGTTGGCCATCCCCCCCCCCAAGACATCGCAGGTCCCGTTGGCAGTATCGTCACTAGTCTTGTGTAGGGAGGCACAGGCCTTGACCCCGGCGAGGTTCAATATTCTTGCCAGCAGGTCTTTTGAGGGAAGCAACCGAAGGGGCCATGCTTCTCTCTCCTTCCTAAGGGGGTTTGCCCTACCGAGCCGCTTCGATGTGGAGCGGCTGGCTTTCTTGTTAGTCCCCTTAAAAAGAGAAGGAGGGACTGCCGCTAGAAATAGGGAGGTGCCCGAAAACACCTCTAGAGAAGGGGGTGAGGGGGAGTCCCCTACACCCGTAGGCGTAGGAGAGGAGTAAGCCTCCTCTCCGGTTAGAGAGATATGGAGGGTCCCCTGCGCAAGCACAGGGGCGGGGAGACCTCCATTTTTTCGGTGGAGCTGCCCGAGGGCGGCTCCGTTGATGATACAGGGGAAGTTGAGGGTTGGTTTTTTTTTTTATTTTCATCATTGGGCATGATTACCCTATTTGTATCACGAGACGCAATCGCGCATCACCTCTCGCAGTAGATCACATTTCAAGAGGTGCTTACAGGCCCGGCAGAGCCGGGCGCCGCCATTTGGGACCACTCCTCCCGCCTGGTGGCCTGGCAGTCCATCGGCGTGGCGGCTCCACCTTGGACACGGCGTAAAAAAGATAGATTGTGAAGAGGAGAGGAAAAGGGATGTGAGGAAGGTATGGGTGGGGATGAAGCAGGTTGTTAAAAACCAACCACCCCATACCGGAGCTCAGGGGTTAGGGAACATTGCCCCTTCCCCATCAGGCCCGATCCGGGACGGTTGGCTGAGAAGAAGGTCAGCATCTACCTTGTGAAATTAAAGGCTGGCCAGAGAAAGCTTTACGAGAGGTTTTTGGAAAAGCGACAAAGTGGGGAAGAAATACAGGCTATCTGAAGGAAGGAAGAGAGGCTAAGCTGGGGCCGAACGGAGCGCTGGATCCCGTCAGCACGGCGGCCAAGATGGCAAATCGCCGCGCCCCTTACGGGGGATAAAGTGTAGAATTTAATTTATATTTTTTCGGTTCTTTTATTATAAATCTATTAATTGAGCTGCTGAAGTTTATCTTGGAAAATAATCTAGATTATATTTTTAGTGAAATTACAAAACTGATAAAAATCCTCTTGACAATTCCGATGACTACATCAGAGGTAGAAAGCTGCTTTTCAACACTGAAAAGAATAAAAACTTTTCTAACGAGCTTTATGAATTCTGAAGACTAAATGCACTTGCAGTACTTTCAAAGGAGAAAAAAATTCCTCTCTAGTCATCCAGAGATCAAGGAGAAAGAATTAATCTTTTCGCGCAAAATTAAAACAAGAAGAATGGTTTTCGTTTTCAAATGAATGGATCAAGCTTGAACTGTAACAATTTAGGCTATTAGGAAGTAAAAAAATGTTTGATTTTGTTCTGTTTATGATTTTATCAAGTTTATCTATAAATTTTCTTTTTGTATGTTTATTTCCTTTTGCACAATATTAAAACAATGCTAAAAAAATTCTGATGCAGCACCCCAACTAATTTTAGCTACGAGCCGCCACTGGAGATGGATCTTTCGACAAGATAATGATCCGAAGCATATCGCGAAAACTACTCGCGAATGGCTCCGTAAAAACAATGTCAACGTTCTCGAGTGGCCCAGTCAGTCCCCAGATTTGAACCCAATAGAGAACTTGTGGTGAACATTGAAAAGAAAGATTCACTTCAAGGGTCCCAAGAACATCAAATAATTGGACGTAATTTGCGAAGAAGAATGGGCCGAAATACCAAAGGAATGTTGCAGCGCGTAACAAAGGTTACGCAACGAGTATTAATCACCAAATATCGATTTGCACGAATACTCTTTTCACCCGTTTTCATTAATTTCAAGTTTACTGAGTATCAATTGGTTTCATGACTTTTTGTGCACAGAACTTTTAACTTTACATTAATATACATCTAGTGTGTAAATTTCATGAAGTTTGATGGGTTAGAAGACTATTAAAATTGAATTTTTAAGGTGTACGAATACTTAGTTCCCCTCTTGTATCTATCTGTAAGACGTCCAGATCGTGATACGGGTTTTCTTGCCCTTTGCAATTGCATTATCATGTTCACAATGAAAATGTAGTATTTCAAGATTTACTCCTCTGTGACCAAAAGAGTTCTTTTTCGATATTACTCTTTATGCACAGAAATGAATATTATTTATAATAGTGGTAAACTTTAGGCATAAAACTTGATATCAACTATGTAAATTACGAATGTCTATGTGTTTATTGCGTGTCTGTAATTTTGAGTGTCTTTTAGAACTAATCACGTTATTGACACAATAACTTTTAGGATTTAAGCTAAAGCCACGTCATTACAATTACTCATGCTGCTCTTTCTGATCCGTCTCCTGGCTCATCTTGACATTCCTTCATTTAGCGTTTCTGCTACTCGTTTTCCCTAATTCCAAATGCGACTGTATTCACTTTTCAAACTTTGACCGTCCAGTCTTTCAATTTTACTTATTAGCTTCTCGTTGTAGTATATTTTGATTGGGAATACATATTTGTTTTAGTTTCCTGATAAAGTAAGTTATTTAAAGTTCAATGCTGACTACATGGCAATATCTGTGTAGGTCTATTACTCCTGTCTGTTTCTCTTATCTATATGCAGCCCAAATCTCTAACTATATATAAAACAGGTGGGTCAGGATATTCCTGGCAAGCTGACAGGTTTCGAGAGGCGGTATATGCAGGAAAAGCAATTGCAAACCTCCAGCTGTAGGGTCGTAAAACTGAAATCAATATATTCAGGTAAGGGTTGGCATAGTGTTTTTACTTAACGCACCCAATAGGTGAGTACTTTGCATTTCAATGCATCGATAAATTATTATATAGAATGGAAAAAAAAAACCGAACCCGCTGCAACAAGTGGAAAATCTTCTTACAAATTAGGCGATAAGAATGAGCTAAGGACGTTGAGTGAGAAGTGTCGTGTAATGATCCTGGAGATTTCAAAATATGTACAGTTGCCAAGTGTCTTTTCTTTTCTCTCCTGATAAGACGGACGTTTGCTGTGCTCCTAAGGAATTTTCCACTTGGGTTTTATAACAATGATTGTCTAGTGTGTTAATGTAAATGAGTTGACAATTCTGATAGTGTTGCTAGTTTGGGAGAGACCATTTACACGAGTTATATCATCGTAATGTGGTTTATATTTGTTCTTTTGACCAAGGGTAAGAAACTACAATAACTCACCCCTTCAAAAATAGCTCCCTGTGTCTATGACTCTATGAGGTTCATATTAGAAGAGGGACCTAGCAAGGAAGTATTTTTGTGTTTATTCCTGGCAAATTTTCGTCTTTTTGCAGTGTGACAAGGGACAAACTCATCCCGCCAGCGCACTCGTTCTTGTTCTTAATATCAGTCGTAGTTAAAAAGGGGCTTTCCTTACACCTCGAAATCTATAATAATAAAACTAATGAAGAAACTTCACTAATGTTCTGGACCTAATTTCGATTTTCCCTCCACGTCTAACCCATTTGGACTAGGGGAGTAGAACGGCAACATGCAACAGAACTCATCTTCATTGTGAAATGAAACCAGCCTCTATGAGTTGCGCCTCCTTTTGGCCACTGTTGCTCCAAAATTCTCTTCTTTTGGCTACTCGGGCTACGTGGCTTCGACGCATTTTCACTTTCCCTAATTTCGCCATTTTATTTACACTTATCTCTTAAAAATGTCCTGGCTGGGAGTCTCTCGGTTTTACCCTTTAAATTTTAAAATAAATGGGATAAGTATTCTGTAATGGTAAAACCAGGCAATGGCTTCGCCACTTCCCCCTACGGAAGGAGCTTGCGCTTCGCAACTAAGATTAAAATTCAAAATCTGAAAAAAAAGCTGCCATGGTTAAATTTTTATAAATTTTATGAACTTCGCCAATTATAATAATTTAAAAAAGGAACTCTAAACTAAATTTCCCCCCTTTCAAAATATCACGTTGCTAAAATATAGAGTTATAGAAGAAGATATATAAAAATAAATTTTCTGAACTTCACCATTTGTAATTCTTTGGGTTTTAAAAAGTTCACACAAAATTTCTAAACATATATTTATTTCTGAACTTCACCATTTTGTTTTTTGATATTATAAAAGAATTATTAGAAATAAATTTGATAAAAAACATAAGTCATAAACAAACTAAGATGAAATTATTATTCAAATACTAAAAAAAAATCCCCTTCTTAAATTACAGAGTTAATGATGATGAAAAGGGTTAACCAAAGCTTTCTAGTTATCGCTCGGGTATCCACTCTCAGATTGGTCAACAATCAGTCCCCTTTGTTACTCCTTGATTTCTTCTACGCATATTCAAGGCGGACGATATTAGAATCTAAGTAAAAAGAGACAACATCACTCATCCTAAAAACAACCCATTTTGGAATTCGAAATTATATCGTGAAATTGTGGTGGTTTATTTACTTTAAGCATATTTTTGTAAATAGTCCCATTTATAGTGTAAGCGCCAGCAAATAAGTGTCTTAACAAGGTCAACATACCCAAGTCGCGGGCTCTCAATTATTTCAATAATTTTGAAAAAAAGTAGCAAATGTATTATCAATTAAGAAACATATCATCTGACCTTACGACCTTCAAATCTTTCAAAAACTGATTGAAAAGTAAAATGGTTACCGTCCGACCGACGACCGACATATTAGCAATAGAGTCGTGTGCGCAGGCAACTAAAAAACACGCAGTAAGCGATCACAAAGGAGCAATGCACTCCCCACGCGAAAACTATTCAACACAATCGTATTTTCTTCAGACTGAATCACATCTATTACAATTATATCGATATATTACATTTGTATTCATACACATTTGATGTCATTGTTTAAGAACTGTTTCGGATTTTAATCCAAATGATGATAATTAAATTTGAGCTTAGGATATCTCACCATAAATGCTTTGGTTCATTTAGAATTTTAGGATTTCCCCAAACCATATAGAAAATGAGTAAGCCCATTCATTATAGCCCATTTTTAAATAGTCCGAATGAAAAATAAATATTTTATGTTATGGGTTGTTGTATAAAAGTACCACTAACAATTATTTCTGGTTCTTAATTTTTCAGAAATAATATCAAGGCTATTATCACGTGATGTTAGAAAGATCAAGTAATGGCAAGTCTCCATAGCCAATGTAAATATGGAGTGAATTCGAATTCCAACATTGATCTAAACTAATGCACGCCTTAGTCGTGGTAGAAGACGCCCGAGGGGTGAGTGCAGTACTTAAATTTAGCAGTTTACCTTTTCACTCATGCAGAAGAAAGCCTGTATATATATACGGAACTGGCAGAATGCCAAAATAATAACTGGCATGGCGCTATTGTTTATAGATATAGTTTCAACTGAGCAAGAAATTACTTCAATATTTCAGACAAATTAATGATTTTTTTATCCTTTTTAAGTCAATTTAGTCGATAATCCTATTGTTACCTAATTAATTAATTAGCTAAAACTTTTCGGTTACCAAGATGAAAGTAGCAACATGTACATATGTGTTTTCTAGTTTTCCCGCAATTACACACATAAGATGATTTTGTATTTTTCCTATAGATTTAGGAATTTAAGCTAGTTATTACTAAATGTAAGAATTTTATGAGGTATAAGTTTTAAGTATTAAAAGCGAATGATTCTATGTTTCTGCATACCCTGAATTTACTCACGGCACGTGCCTGATATATATATATATATATATATATATATATATATATATATATATATATATATATATATATATATATATATATATATATATATATATATATATATAAACACTAGCCGATCTATCCGTCGTTTCCCGGGTAAAATATGCGTTCGTAAATAAACTAAGACGGATTAGATCTTTTTTTTCTTTTTTTTTTATTCTTCACAAACAATATTCTTATTTTATGAACTAAACTTCAACAACGCTACAGAACTTCTTGGTACACAATATTCTTAATTTTTTCTTATGGAATATATAGAAACAGATTAATTTTGCTTCTAAATCTAAAGCAATTAACATAGAATTGACCATAAGAAAAACAGGGTTCCTCTAATTGTAACTATTCCACTAATAGTGTCTCGCCTTAAGATTTTTAATAATTCACATTGCAAAACTTACACAGATTGGGAAATGTAGTCTTTTGAATTTAAATGGCAATTCTGACCCTCATGGATTGAATGATATTCTCTGAATGAAGACATCCTCTCCTTTTCCAGGTCCAGTAAGAATGGTTGCCTCATTGACATGGGGCATCAAATCATTCACCACCAGACGAGTGAAATTAGAGAGTTTTGTTAGATCGAAATTGCGAAAAAACATTATTTAGATTTGCTAGCTTCAGTTCAAGTTGGTAAGGAGTTATGTCGAGAGGTTCTAGAGAGTTTAGAAACTCTGTGGAATAACCGACTATTTGAGTATGATCCGAAATTGTATCAACTGACTTGTAAATTTGTGGACTTCGTGAGAGGGAAAGCAGTAGATGTTTATTGATTCTGCAGACGGTTTTTCTTTAAAGCCAACATAGCTCTTTCACAAAACCAATGGTAGTTTTTTGTAGTTTTGCTGAAGATTGGGTAATACTGTTGCCTTGGGATTATCAATAGTATTAATAATTATGCAGACAAGAGATATTTCTATTACACCATCAGCATCAAGAAGTACTTTTCCATTTCCCAGTGTCAGAATGTTTTTGGAAAATTGTGCCAACAGTTGATAACCAAAGACCTCTGCTCTCATATTTGTGTTTAGAGTCAGTGTTATAATATTCCTACACAAAGAAGATGATTTTAGGCAAGCCTGGACCTCATCTGCCCTGGAAGTGTCTGCTTGAAATCACTTTACAGCAAAAGAGTGACACCTCCCAGACAAGCCTCACAGTCCCTGATGTCTTATATTGTCCTGCCTGGTGCTTTAAGGCTCACTTATGAGCCACTGAATGAGGTAATTGGCGTTGCCTGGGTAAAAAAAAAATCATAAACAAGATATAGATTGAAATTCTTATATTTATATCACAAATTATTCTTTAACCAATGCTACATCATAACGAATCTTGTGGAATTCTTCCATTTCGTTTTTAGTGAGCACGACCGGGATAAGGCGGTGGATGTTATCTACTTAGACTTTCAAAAAGCCTTCGATAAGGTACTATACCGCCGCCTCCTTCGAAAAGTGCGTGCGGTGGGCGTAGACAAAAACGTAGCAAGTTGGATAGAGAACTGGCTAAGTGGCAGACGGCAACGAGGCAACGAGTGGTGATGAATAGACAGGCGTCTGAGTGGGTGCCCGTGACTAGCGGTGTCCCTCAAGGTTCTGTCTTGGGACCACTACTGTTCATCATCTAAATTTGCCGATGATACCAAGCTTGGTATAAACGTCGCAAAGGAAGGTAATACTGCCCGCCTTCAAGAGGATCTTCGGAAGATAGGGGAGTGGTCGGACACGTGGCAAATGCCTTTCAACGTGAATAAATGCAAAGTGATGCATATCGGCCACCGAAATCCACAATCTCTGTACATCCTTAAGGGCACTGCTCTTGAATCAACAGACACTGAGAAGGACTTGGGTGTAATTATTACTAGCGACCTCAAGTTCTCGAAGCAGTGTATTGAGGCGGAGAAGGAAGCCCAAAGGATGTTAAGATATATAAAGCGCCAGTTTGAATACCGGAACAAAGAGCTAGTACTGTGTCCGTACAACTCCTTCGTCCGACCGCACCTGGAGTATGCCGTACAATTTTGTAGTCCTTCATTTCGAAAGGATATCTCGAGATTGGAACGTGTGCAAGCCAGGGCAACCAAAATAATTCCCTCTATCAGACATAAAAGTTATGAGGATAGACTAAGGGAATTAGATCTGTTCTCGCTGGAAACCCGTAGACTGCGTGGTCAGCTCATCAAAGTTTTCAAAATATTTCGAGGGTTCTACAATGTTGACTACCGGAATATTTTCACACTTGCTGAGAGCAGAAGAAGAAATTATGGCTTTAAATTTGAACTGAAGCGTTACAACCGCGATTTGTTTGGAAATTTTTTCACCTACAGTATCTGCGGTAGCTGGAACGCACTTCCAGTGGAAATTGTCAACAGTGAATATATCCCTCTCCCCCTCTCCCTCCCCCCTCATTGCCCATTCTCTCTTCCCTTTCTCCCCCTTGCCCATTCTCTTCCATTTCTGTCCTCTCCCTCTTCTCTACTCCTACCCAATTTAAAGCTTTCCGGTTCTACATGTATGTGATCATTAGCTTCATAGGCGTGATTAATTCCTCATAGAGGAAAGGAAAACCTTACAAATGGGCGCAACCGTTCGAACCATGACACCCTTATGCTCATCGATCCTAGCTTTTGGTTGGCTTAGTTTGACCAACATAGATTGAAATATAGACACAACAGGATTAAAGATAAACGATCGACGAACACAGTAAGAGGCATAGAATTTCCTCAATTTCTCCTTTTCAAATTATTCCCATCATCTTTGTGATATAACAAAGAAAATACTGAATTTCAGTATCAAAAAATAAACAAACTATTAAAATAATCAGAGGTGAGGTGAACGATAGTTTGCGTGGCATTTTGGCCAACTTTGATTATATTTGCTTTGATTCATTTATCAACAACACCGTTTTTTGACACATGGTAAACGCAAGCTATGTTTACTTTGTTCCTCATCTGAGTCAATTGTAGTTGGAAACTTTAGCTAAGGACTTGCAATTTTCACTACCATTATGGAAAATTAATTTTGAACGACCCTTTTTTGACATTCAAAAATACTTTTAATTTTCTTAGCAGGTTTGGCATTTATTCTAAATACAAAAAATTAACACTTGTAAGGCTTTCCCACATAATTTAGCCAAATCTTTGTACGGTTTTAGTCATCTTAGGCTTGATTACCTTTACTCTTTAACCGAATTTCAATGCGTAGAGAATCTTTCAAAAGAGAAAACGATCGTTAACCTTATTAGCAAAAATCCGCCCTAGGTCGATTCTTGCTAGGCCAACGACGGCGCTTGTTCACTTCGCTCACAAAATTAAAATAGTGTGCGAGATAAAAGGTTTTTTTTTATTTCACAACGCATTCAAAATTGATGCGCAAGAAAAAAAATTCATTTCACAAAAAAAAATAGAAAATGCACAGACGGACTCACACAGACAGACACACGCACACACACACATACACACACACATACACACACACACACACACACACACACACACGCTAGGATAATTATAATAAGAAACTGGACAAAGATCAAACAGTCGTTATGATGAATAGGTCTGATTATTTGAAAATAATTGCACAAAATTGTGGATGATTCTACTATGTTTTCTCCTGTCAAGAGTGACCTTCTTCCTAACATTCTACCACTTGGGGACAAGCTCTAAGGATTTTACGCAAACTAAATACAATAAAATGATAAGGGAAATTGAGTACAGTAAATTGTTTGCTTTTGGTACCCAGCCCGCTGTACATATAAATCAGATTCCACGTCGCCCAATCATAATTCAAAATTTGTTGTTCCATATTTGAATCTGATTCTGTTAATGGACACACTGTTAAGTATACATTATTTTTTTATAGAAGAAGTCAGCGAGATGTTAGTAACCACAATGGCTAGTTCTGCTATACTTTATTTACTTATGTACTCCTAGATCAAACCATCGATATTTGTATTAGCCTTCTTCAAATGTTTTGTTATCAATTCAAGCAAACGGACGGAGTTTTCGTAGGTAGTCCATTTTGTCCTAATCTGTCTTCTCCTTTTCTCTTTTAGTTAGGAAATTTGGTGGAAGGAATGTCCAGCTATTTTCATTCCCGTTTATTATAGAAGATTCGTTTTTGTTTTCCACATCACCAGATCACGTTCAAAATCTTTACTTTACCTAAACAAAAAGTATCCTGAGATTAAATTTACCGCAGAAAGTGAAGTTCACGGTCAAATATTTTTTTTTTATATATCAAACTTAGGAAACAAAATAATGGCTTGGTCAGCTCAGTTTACAGAAAACTAACATTCACAGGCCTTAGAATGAAATATGATTCATTTTTTCAAGCTTCACTCAAAAAGAACTTTATTTAAAATTTAATAGCTCGTGTTTACAAAATATACTTAAATAACACAGCATTTTGCGACGAATTGGATTTTCTTCTTAAATACTTTGCAGGCAATGGATTTAAAAAAAAGTAATTCATAATGCGATTAAAATATTATTGTGATAACCTCTCCTTCAAAACGGATAACTGAAGGAAGAAAACAGTTTCAAAACATTCATTGTATATAAACTTCCGTATTATAATTTTAAGGAAAAAAGTTGCATGTAAAACTCATCGCAAAATTTTACCCCCAAAATGAGATTATATACAGTTTCACTGTAGAACGTGGGTTGGGATCCTTCTTTAGAATGAAGGAACGAATTCCTGACTTTCGTTGTTCGTCGATCGTTTATCTTCCATTTTGTGGTAATTGTATGTCAATCTATGTTGGTCATGCTAAGCGCCAACTAAAATTAGGCTTGATGAGTACAGGGGTGTCATGGTTCGAACGGGTCGGCCCCTTTGTAAGGTTTCTCTTCCCTCCTCTATACGGGATCACTCATGCCTATGAAGCTAATCATCCCATAGAGCCGGAAAACTAAAATTTTGCCCTAAATCTCAGCCTTATGATTTGGTCCTTCTCGAAACTCTATATATTCACTAAAAAAAAACTCTCCCTAAATTCTTATGTATCCCCTTCATCTTTTACAGATAGCTCACTGATTCCTTCCAGATAATTAACCCCGTAAGTTTCTTGCTTTCTTAAAAATGGCTATATTTGGTTCCTTTCATTTCTATTTTTGTAATGCTTTTTTTAAGTTACAGAAAGTTTACTTAATGAACTAATCAACCAAATATGGTTGTTTTCAATAAATATTTTCTAAATAATTTTTTTTTCTAAAATTAATATTAAACGTGTGTAAAAATACCAATGTAACACTAATTTATTTTTTTTACTTATTCAATTAAATTCCGTCCATATAGGTGACCCTCTTTTCAGTCTTTCCCACTTGTTCCTAGTTATGTACGAGTATGTTATCACAATTTGAGTTATTGAATTATTTCTTGCCTTTCGTACTTCACATGTAACTCTTCAAAATTATTAATATTTAGCGGTGATATGTCTCTTAATTCTAGCAGTAAAAAGGGTAAAATGAGTTACCGAAAGTTCCGCCAAATGTTTACAACACACTGCTAGAAATACAAATTTACATTCTTTAATTTAACCAAGATTAATGAAATTTACAACGCACATTGAACTTTATGTAATAAATACAATGTAACGATCATAAAAACAAAATGGTGAACAGGAAGAACTTTATAAGGACAATAGAGAAATTTGACAACGCAAAAGTTTACAACACATTCATATAAATAGATAAAAATAGGTTACATCTGGAAAATGTCGATAAAAACTAATCCTCATTTGTTCACCAATATCTTAGAATATTCTAAACTAAATGCGTGGTTTCTTTCGGCCTCGTGTAAGATTACAAGATAGTCGTACCGTCAATAGAGCATCATGGGAAAATACATCAAATCAGTCAAAATCTTGGTGAACGCACTGTAGCCCTTTCATAAGAGTGGCCTTGATTACAGAAATATCTTTGTGCAGCTTAAAGTAGCTCTAAATTCAGTTGGTACCATAATACGCAACTGGAAGTCTCGTAATTAAATTCATCTTTTGGATCGTTCAAGTCACCCTCGAATATTAACTGAACGTGCAGCTCGAAAACTTGGTAGAACAATATGTGATAAACCACATACTACGCTTAAAGAGTTGCAGGAAGACCAGGAAAAAAGTTGAGTAGAAGTTAGCAAGGATACAATAAGTAGAAAGCTGAGTCGTTAAGATTTCTTTTCTCGTGCTTCAAGAAAGACCTCACTCCCTAAGAAAATTCACTGTTAAGTTTGCTTGGCGTTTGCAAATGAATATTTAAATAAACCATCAACGTTCTGGCAACAAATCCTTTGGTCAGATGAAAGGAAAATAGAACGTTTCGGTCTAAATTCAATCAACGGTGTTTGGAGAAAAAAAAAGTGTCAAGTTTACGCGCCAAAAAATACAATCCT
This sequence comes from Ceratothoa steindachneri, assembly GCA_963969495.1. Classification (NCBI taxonomy): domain Eukaryota; kingdom Metazoa; phylum Arthropoda; class Malacostraca; order Isopoda; family Cymothoidae; genus Ceratothoa; species Ceratothoa steindachneri. The sequence goes on from OZ018332.1 coordinate 82,904,959, forward strand.
TAGGGTAAAATTCGGAGGTCGATCAATTATGATATAGGGTTGTGTTTGCTCATCAGGGGTTGAAATAAGGAAAGTAGTTGGACGAAGAATGAATGGCAAAATGTACGGGGAAATTTTGAATAAAAATATATTTAGTGTTGGCTCTATGAATTTGAAACTAGGATGGTTATTTCACCAGGACAATGACCGCAGGCATACAGCAAACCAAACTCAGAATTAGCTACATACATGTAGAATTAATGTTTTGGAATAGCCATGTCAATCTTGAATTCCATCGAATTGAAACTCAGGGCCCAGAAACGAGATTTGCGTAACTGAGCTGATTTAAAGATAACATGTTTGCAGGAATGGAACAAAATCAGCTCAAGCACCTGTAGCAACATAGTAGGAGACTAATCAAAGCGCCTGTTATCTGTAGATATTGACAGCAAGGAATATGCAACCAAGTACTAAACCATGTTTATATGAATGTGTTGTAAACTTTGGCGTTGTTAAATTTCACTATTGATCATATAAAGTTCTTCCTGTTCACCATTTTGCTTTTATGATCGTTACATTATATTTATTACATAACGTTACACCGGCGTTGTAAATTTTATTTCTAACGTGTCCAGTAAACATTTGCGATCCACTATATATATATAGAACTAAAATATCCTCTCCATATCATCAATAAATGCTTATCCAAGGCCAAGTCAAACTTTTATTGCCCGAAAAGTAGGAACCCAGATACTAAAAGAAACTGCCTCTCCTTTCCATTTTCTCCATTACTAAAAGGTTTAAATAGTATCCTTTTTTCCTAACCACACCACTTTTAAATAGCCTTCGACCATTAAAAAATCATTCCCTACCACCAAACCTATAGAAGGAACCAACGAAGCAGGAGTCTATTTAATCCCCTGTAAAGAAATTAACTGCCCTTTATTTTACATAGGCGAAACAGGAAGAAATCTGGATAAGAGAATGTACGAACACAGAAGAGACGTTAGACGGTAAAACACTGCCTCTAGTCTTTTTACACACACCAGTAACTTTAACCAACCAATAGACTTCCCACAGGCAAAACTTAATCTACCCGTGTAAGGACTTCCGCAAAAGAAAGGTCATTGAATCCACCCTTATAGTTGAAATCCCGAACTTTAACCTTTCGGATGGGCAATTCAAATGCAGCTCCTACGTCAAAGATCTAATCTTAAAAGATATCCTTAATAAACTTAAATTCACCCCCTCCTGATTAGGAACTCCAATTGGATCTCAGTAAATATATATATATATATATATATATATATATATATATATATATATATATATATATATATATATATATATATATATATATATTGTACTCTTGGTGGGACTGCATGTATTCTTAGTGTTCGACTGAGAATGGAATGACAAACTCCATACCGAAACTGGTCTCGAGATAATAAATACTACGCTCCTCAACAGTGGTTTTATTAACATATTTGGAATCTGTAATTGGATGAGCGTCGTGGTCACAATAGCGATTTACGCTTGAGGACACAGGTTCAAATCCTACTCCTTTATTTATTTTCATATAACGATTAAAATTAGTTTTCACTATTTTTCTCCGTCTTTATATCTCACATTTTCTTTCTTAAGCTTTCAATGGTCGTCTTCCTTAGTGTCGTGATGCCAATTTTCATTTCTTTGGGCCTTTAAATGCATCCATTATATCGCGTCTCATGTGATTTAAGTTATATATATATATATATATATATATATATATATATATATATATATATATATATATATATATATATATATATGCAAATGAGTAATGATAAGCCACAATATCTGAATTTGAATTTATTTTAAAGCACAGCACTAGTTTAAACTGTCAGCAGCCATTCTCAACTGTGTAATGAAAAATGAAGCTAGCACCTTCCAGTATATAAAGGTGAATTAAAAGAAGAAATAAAAAGAAATCAGAGAAAACAAAAAAGGGCAAAAAACAAATATTTGGCCTGTTTCCTGCGCGAATTAAAAGACTAAACAAAATGAAACCAGAGGAAGCAAAACGGGAAAACAAATATAAATATTAGGCGTGGTTCCGGGACAAAGATTGAACTTAATGAAATCAGAGGTAAAAAACTCGAAAAATAAGTATTTGCGTAAATAAGAGAAAAATGCTGACCCGCACCCCCATTTCTGGCATACTATTGGCTCCCAGAAGCCGTGGCATACGAATACTGCGAAAAAGCTTGTCTTCATATTCCATTCTTCGTGGGCACTCAGTGCGATTTGTGAGTCGCTATGGATCACATTCCGTGTTTCAAACTAGGCACCATGCGTAATCTCCTGTGCCAAGTGGTGTATTGCAACCAGCTCCACCGTGAGTACAGAAGCAACACCTGATAGAGGCGCAACGACTTCAAACAATGATGTGATTTAGTGCCACCCAGCACTACCCTACGCTTGGTCGATGATATTGTAGAAACTCAGATAGGAAAATGGGAGGCGTTCCCTCTCTTCCATAGTGCACAGTCTCCATTGTATTGTATCGGCATGCGGTTTTATAGGCCTAGTACATATCTAAAAACACCGTAGCAAACTGCTGTCCATTAAGGAAGGCCTAGCATATAGTATTTTCCAGCTGTTGCAGAGCTTCAGACTTGAAATTTACGAATGTCGTAGTCTGGAAGAGACCAGTGGTTCCGTTGTCCAAAAAATAAGCTAATCTAACGTTAAACAATTTCTTCATTAACTTTCACACGCAGAAAGTTAGGGAAATTGGCCAGAATCTATCCGAGAAGAGTGATCCCTCGCCGGTTGCGAAAAGCAAGCACGGTAGTCATGCGCCAGGAATCTGAGGGAATACCCTGCGTCTAGATCCTATTGAACAAATTTAGCAGAAAGGCCATGCTTCGCTCACCTAAGTGTATAAGCATGGCGTACGGGTTCAGTGACGATATCCGCCCATGAAGCGAGAGCGGAGTGGAACTCAGATAGCGCAAACAGATCGTTGAAGTGCTACCCGACCTTCAGTGAGCTCACGACGTGCTTTAAATCCTGGTGGAGCAACATCCCGGCTATATAACTCAAAGAAAGCGGTCGCAATGGACTCTGCTACTGACGTGGGTCCTAGTTTGCAGTTCCATCGTTCTAAACTAAAGTGGGAGCTGCAAGAAGTTCCCCCAAAACATTTTGACGTGCTGTCTTCTCATAAGGGAAGACCTGTATGCCCACTAAGAAGAGCAGCCATATCAGGACATATGTAGACATCGCTCGATGAGACTCAACAAGAGTAAAGTCGTTCTAGTGTCGCTTGTAACGGATATAGCCATATTGCTTCTCTCTGAAAGGCCGTCTCACACTCAGTTGAGCACCAAGGAAGCGGACGACGTGCAAAATGGCCAGAAGTTCTAGGAATGCTAATCGGTATTGGGGCAATAAGCGCGCCGTATAAAAATTCAACGGCATAATCAAATGATCTAAATTCTTCGAGCACCACCAATGTGGTTTCTTAGATCGAGGCAGGCTATAAAAGGTATTTGGTTGGGAAAGTGATCACTACCAGGAAGTTCATCGACCACTTCACACCCAAAATCAGTCTGTGTCCCTAGAAAACGGGTATATAACTAGACAAGGAAATGAAGCGTTAATTTATGCATATTTATGACCTGACTTCTGGGGTTTATCGTTTATTCCACACAGAAAGTCATAGAGAGTACCTATCGTTAAAATCTCTAAGAAGGAGAAAGAGCCTCGACAACCGCGCCACGACGCAGTGGAAGTCCGCCTCGTCAAGATCAGCTGACGGTAGACTATATGTACACTGAAAGAATAGTATAGTGTACATCCTATGCAGGTTTAAGCTTACTACCACTGCCTGAAATGAGATATTTGAGTAAGAAAGATAACGGAGACTTCATGTCGGATATAAATCTCGCATACAACTGCTCAACTCCAGCCAGTGCTGGCGTGGTTGCAAAACCCTTATACCTCAGGAGTATGGGTAGGGGAATGCGCCTAGAATGGTTTCCTGAAGGCAAATATCTATGGTAGAGCGGAAAGAGAAAGAGACATGCCTCTCCAGGTTTTTCGAGTTAGCCGGGAGTCCAGGGTAATTTCATTTAAAGAAAATGCCCCCCAGACCTAGCTTATAGGAGATCCGGTGGCCTTACGCAATGTAAAGATATTACAAGGAATGGTTGTAGCCTTCCTGGAGACAGAACTCCGGGTGCTGTTGTCCATAGAGTGCGCTGAAAGCAGAGTTGTCTTCAAGGGTTTATGAGCATAGGCTTAACTTATCGTACAAGCCTTCTTCTCATCCTGCCTCGAAACCTTTGGCGGTCGATGGGGTTTTGGGGTTGGGAGCTATCCTCTTTTGAAGTGTTCCAAAATTCAAAAGCACGCCATCTAGCCTCGGACAGGGGTGGGGAAGCTTAGGCTCCCTTGCCACTGCCCTTCCAACGTGGGCATACTTAAGAGACCAACATTCTAGGCATACTTAGGAGACCCCAGGGATTGTCTCACGACCAACATTCTAGGGTTTGCCTTCTCTAAGTCTAACGACTTGGTCGAGGTGCTCTGCATTTTGAAAATCTGGTGCATATAGGAAGAGGAAGCACTGTTTTTAACCGGGAAGGGGAACGAGCCCGTGTTGTCTTCAACTTTACTACGGAGACGCACGGGAGAGGTAGAGCCCGCAGAATGGTTCCAAATGAGTGCGAATGCTACCGTGGTCGTGGCCCAACAGTAGGCCTAGGAAGTCTCGGATCGTACAGGGCGCGACAGGACCAATTCCTTGTCTTCTCTAAAAGAGATTCCTTCTTTCGCTTTACGCCAGAACTCTCACGAAAAGATACAAGTCACACTGCTTTAAAGAAGCTGGGTGGGGTTTGATGCAATTCACACTCCGGTCTTATACGATACAGCTTTATAATGTAAGGCCTTTGAGCAGTTCGCGCATATTTCAAGCTTACCAGACTTAGTACATCTACAATTTATATTAGTATGAATGAAGCTGTGTTAATGTTAACATCTGCGCGGCAATGACACGACAAGAATGTATTGACGCGGTAACGATAGAACTTGACGAGGAGTGTAGAGGTTGGTCTCGAAGTCCCTCCCTATTTCTGCTTATTCGTTAGAACTTGACTGCTGCCTAATCGGCCAGCTCTTCTGTAATGTTTTCTTAGAAGTATTCAATAATTCTCTCGCATAGACTATTCCTTTTACGATATTCATGTAGAGTGTGGAGTCCTCTTCACAGGCGAGGCAAAGAAATGTCCGAAGAGCGCTCACAATGGCTTCCTGGAAAGGGTCAGCCGCATTTACTAGAAATTCCCGCCTGAGAAACGCGTGACCTTTGATTCCCTACCCCAGCCTAAGCTAATGTCTGACGTTGACTCAAAATTCGAAGTGAAAATTTCAATGAAATATACATAAGATAGATTGCACGTAGCCTATCTCGAGGGGTTTACAAACGTAAATATTCTGTACGCAGGGGTAATGAGTCTAATGGCTCATTTCAACAGATGAGCTCACCTGACCATCCCATCTATTAGGAAAACGGACAACGCGACAGGGAGTGGAAACCGCATTATTCTATTCCAAGCCACAATCTCTTTAAAGGCAATTTCAAGTTCAACGGGGCCATTAGGTGGCTAATCACATCTCAGATAGGAGTCAATTGATCACCCCATTTTTTTAAATATTCCTTATATCTGACTCACATTCTTGTTTTATTTTTTTGTGGTATTGTCCATTGTCCCTTTTTTGTTTTCCTTTTTACATAAAAATAGTAGCCTACTGCAAAGTAATGCTCAGAAGAGTTTTGTACTCATACAAATAAAAGTCGTTCTTAAATTTTAAAGCAAATATAAACCAATATATATATAATATTTTTTCCCTTCCCTAAATTCAAATTCCATATCCCATACATTACTTTTGCTATAAAATATAAACCAATCTCCTAATCCCCTCTTCTTCTTACGCTCCTCGCTCTTTCCCGCCAGCCAAAATCTAACAGCTGATTGCACAAGGATAGTGTTTTCTCGATGTGCATCAAGTGTTTTCTTCAAATTTATATAACCAAATTTTAATGATTTACTTCTCCATCAAAAATTGTAATACAATAACCTGTAAGCTATATATTACTCTCTATATTAAGGGTTTAAATAATCCATTAATTGTATAATTTGAATGTTTGAATTTTAACTATAAATGTTAGACTATTTATCAAATTGTATATTTCCTGTACCAGAAGATGGATGAAATTAACATCCGAAACATTGTTTGTTATCAAGAAATGAAATGAATTTCTCCCTTCACGTCCTTTCGTTTACAATATATATATATATATATATATATATATATATATATATATTATTATATATATATATATATATATATATATGTATATAGGCAATCGGAAATGAAAATATACTGTAATTTTATAATAATTTACACGGAGCTCACAACCAGTAACATACTGTTATTTGTGCACGATTGCATGTTACTGTATTTTTTATACTGTGTGTTATTAATTTTTTAAGCAACACAGAGTATGTTACCGAGAAAATTACCATAACAAAGTGTAAAAAATTACAGGAACATGCATGCCACTGTATTTTAATAGTTTTGTGATTTATAATTACAGTAAAATACTGTACGGGAAAATAAAAAAGCATACAATCTTACTCTATTTATACAGCGTGTTGCTGTAATTTTCAGCACACAAAGCTTAAGGAAACCTCAAAGAATTTGAATTCCAAATTAAACATAAAAGCTTAGGATTTGGTCTGAATGAAATGCATTTTTTTTATTATGGTGACTTACAACGATGAAAATGCGATATAAAAAATTAATTATTTGGGAAACTAAGTACAGCAAAATTAATATCTTTAATTTTAGTTTGATCATGCTATGTTTAAATGAGATTTCAAAAGTAATTATACTTTTTTAAACATCACGAATGATACAGATGAGTTAAAAAAATCACCTATTTTGGCACACAGTCAAAAAGGTTACCACCTCAAGTCTAGAGGAACAATGCGCATTCATGTACGTAGTTCTAGAAAACCAATCATCACGATATTCAATAACCACATCTTAATCTACACAAACGATATTTCCGACAAGATTCTTTGAAATTATTTAATGTAATTCATTTTTCTTAGGAATTCCCTAAGAATTTTGTGGGAAGCAAAGCTTTTTGGGGATGGGCAACGTCTGATGACGAAATATTTAATCGCAATGATCTACAGTATGAAAAGTTTCCTTTCAAAAAGATTGTGGCAATGAGAAGGCGTTCTCAATGCCCTAAGAGATGTAAATACAACTATTTTTAGCACATGGTTTGTGGTAAGTCTCTTGACAAACATTTTCTTAAAGGGGTAGGGGGAGCCTATACTGGCGACTGCCAACACCGGCATAGCCACCGTAATTACCGAGTTCTAAAAAATATTTAGCCCCAAAATAGACTAATTATTAAGAAAAAGAAAATATCACAACTAACTTAAGACAAACAGAAACAAGAAAGGAAAATAATATATAAAAGGCATGAACAGTTGCCGGAAGAAGGCCAGCTTCCTCAGCAGCCCGAACATGCGCCCAAAACACTAAATGTTTAAAATAAATGGAGAAGGCGTGGCTCTTTCAAAAACTCTAAAATTCCACAAGTTGGTATGGACGAACCTATCCCGAGAACATGATACCTACAAGCGGTAGCGACCCCACTCGTCCGGGAACTGAGACTGGTAATGTGCGCGAAGATCCCCAAAACTTGACAGTAAACAAGAATGTGCCAGACAGTCTCGGGGACCACACAGTGATCGCAGTGAGTTGCAAGGGAGCGCTCCATCACATAACGCTGCTTCCTGCGAGTGTACCAGATTCGAAGACGACAGAAGACAACCTGAAGCCGTCAGAGCATGGGGAGAAGGTACACGAGAAAAGACACGACGCAATGGCGAGAACTTTAGGTTTCTGTCGATTGTCTCCCATTTTCTTTGCCAGGCAGACCGAAGAGATGACCTGATTTCTGCCATGTAGTCAGTATGGGGCAGAGCGAAACGATGGTCAGGTTGCCCAGTCCTCGCGGCCTCTTTGGCGCCCTCATTTCTCGAAATCCCCACATGTGCATGACAACAACAAAAAAATATCTCAACATCCTCCCGATTGGCTGGAGCAGTGGCGTCACGGATACTGTGAACACGGCGCTACGGAGATTCCAATACATTGAAAGCACTCAGGGCCCTCTGTAAGTCGCTATAAATCACAATCTGGTCTCCGAATCTGGCAAGTCACGTAATATCCCGTATTAAGGGGTGTATTGCATCTATCTCGGTCGTGAAGATAGCCACCGCAGAGGATGAAACCCCCAAATCCGGAGCTATAGCAGAGGATCAACCCCCTATCCGCTACAAGATACGTGACGGGGCCCCTGAAAAAAAAGGGTGGGGTTACTTCCATTTTAGAGGTGGAGCTGCTAAAAGGCAGCTCCGAAAATGTCAAGGAGGGCCGCTTCGGGCTGGTTGGAGGTGATCCTCTCTACCGTTCAGAGAGGTACCTCGGGATATCTCGCCCTCCTTGGCATTTAGGGAGAACGAGGCCGCGCTTAGAGGTGACTTTACTTTTTCCCCCGAGGGCACCCACTTTTCCTTTCTCTTGTAGCCATGGTAACTGATTGGAATAAGAGAAAAATGCATGAAAAGTAGATACTATGACCTCCTAAAGTCATGGAAACGTCTTCATAGGATAAGAAAAATCCGGAATATGTTTATTTACACATACTCTTTGTGCAGATGTGAGCTAAGATGGGCCTTGATAGCCCGGCCCACCGTAAAGGCAACTTTGTCTTAGAGCTATAACCAATAATAGATAGTGCCGAGGAAGCCACCTCATGTGTACACTAGAAGCGGTGAACAGAGTCGATAACCGAGCGCACCCTATACCTAATACCTCTTATAGCCAGTGGGCTTTCATCCCTCGCAGCAAGTATGAAACTCACGGTATAACCAGCCACTCATCGTAAAATGGAAAATATTCCAAGACAAATCTTGAAATTTTTTCCATCTTTCGAATGTATTTAGCTAAGATAGTGCTGTTATATATTAATAACAACAGTTTTTTATCACGGTAAACGAGGCTAGCATAAGAGGCTATCTTTAAAATCAGTTTGGGGGGGCTAATTAGAAGTTATCCTTTGGTGCCGTCTCCCAGTTCGAGGACGAAGGGTGTCACACTGGACCTGAAGAAGTCAAAGTCAGATTTCTAATAATGCAAATACATTATGAAAAAGATTCTAAGACACGGGACGATTATATATATATATATATATATATATATATATATATATATATATATATATATATATATATATATATATATATATATATATATATATATATCTCAATGGCGATTCTGGCACTCAGGTTGTTCGGGCTTAGCCCGAGTATAAATTTAGTAAAGTGAAGGTGTATTTACAATCTGATTTAATTTATGTCAACACTGACTTCAAGTAAGTAATTGCAGCCAATAACTCGGGTTCCTTTTATTGAGCCTGTTTGCAGTTCATATATTTTTGTTCATCGGTGCCCTGTGTCAAAAAAATATAAAGCAGACGTGGTCTCGACATCCTTCACACGCACTTGCTCGGGCTCAGAAGTTACAGCCTAAGTTGTTATCTATAATCGTAAAAATTAAGTGATTAAAATTTAATGTTTTCTTGAAACAATATATTTATATATAGATTACAATTTAAATTCCAATCATGAAGCAACTCTGGCTAATACGAACGAGGCTGGTAGGTGTAAAAGACTAACTGGCATCTCTTGCTAAGAGTACAGTACAGGCGACAGTCAGCTCGGCCTCTGGCTAAAGTTTGTTGTGCACGCCGCTGTCGTAATTTGATTGCTGTAATTCTGTGCGTCTGTGTGTAAAGATCAGTTGTGTTTTGCAGGGTTGGTTTATTTTTAGCTTAACTTAGAAATGGAGAAAGACATAGTGCTAGCTATAAAAAATATGCCATTTGGGGCAAGAAATATTGCGGTAAAACGTAAAATTCTTCGAGCAGGCAAGCCGACTCCTTCATGACTGGAGTTTATGTATAAATGAAGTGAGTAATTTTTATATTAAAACTATATTTCTGTCTTATTGTTAAATTATCAGTGCACATATAAGTCTGTGGTGTGCATAACGTCTCTTACCTTCTTTTATACACGAGTCTTATGCGAAATCTATGACGCTGATGACTTGGAGTCACCTTTGATATAAATATATATATATATATATATATATATATATATATATATATATATATATATATATATATATAAGGGGGATTTCAATAAGGTCGCTCGATTTTTAAATGTAAATAAAACAAGTTGTGTCTGATATATGCACTCAATTTATTTTGAATTTGAAAGTAAATTTTATGGCATTAAGTGCGGAATATGACATCATTATTATTATTCGCATAAACCTGCGATTTAAGGTAGCTCCAAAGAAAGTAGTCTAATGGCGTTAAATCGCATGATCTCGGTGGCCAGTTGATGTCGCCGCTGCGCGAGATGACCCTGCCCTGAAATCGCTGGTGCAAAATATTTCTCGTGGCGTGCGCAGTGTGGGACGTAGCGCCGTCCTGTTGGAACCACATGTCGTCAGTATCCATATCAGGCATATAATCCAGTTGAGGCCACAAGAAGTTGCTTATCATTGATGATTCCGTTAGACGAAAATCAGCACCAAACAGTGACTTTGTTGGGATGCAATTGGTTCTGGTGTATCTCATGTGAATTGTTTTTGTCCCAAATCCGACAATTTTGCTTGTCCACAAATCCATTCATCCAAAAATGGGCCTCGTCGCTGAAGATGATTTTTGGAGGGAAATTTGGGGCAACTTCCAACTGCTCTAGAGCCCAATCAGCGAACATACGGCGTTGTCTATGGTCGTTTACCTTAAGTTCCTGGGTAAGTTGGATTTTGTAGGGGTGCAGACTCAAGTCCCTACGCTTAATTCGCCAAATTGAAGTCGCAAAAGGCCAAGTTCTTGTGAACGACGAGAAATTGACTGGCTCGGATTTTCCCGTACACTATCATTAACGGCAGCGATGTTTTCAGCAGACCTTGCGTTTCGGCGACGTACGGGTGTTGTTTGATTGTTCATTTTACCTCGAATTTGGCCACCAAACATCGAACAGTGGATTCGGCTAAGCGATTATGACGAGGATAGAAATCACGTAATGCGCGGAACGTTTGTCGAAGGGAGAACTGTTTTCGATAACATTTGATGATTTGCACACGCTGCTCAACGCTATAACGATCCATCATGACTTGCCAAGTACTACTGAACAGTTCACAGTGAGGTTGCCAGATGTCGCTTTAACAACATGGCCACTATCGACTGACAAACCTCGAGCGTCCTTTTTGAAAGAGCCTTATATATATATATATATATATATATATATATATATATATATATATATATATATATATATATATATATATATATATAAAGAGAGAGAGAGAGAGAGAGATAATTATGTAAAATGCCATGTTGTATGCAGGTTCTATTGAAGTCCACAGCTGTGGCAGCGTTATTAATTTTAACTTGTATTTTCTTAATATTTCTTACAAGATTTTTAACGGGATCTTCGAGGTCAGAAAAAAACATCCGTGAATGACATTCTTTATTCCTAGACGCTTTCGACCATGTTAGGTCATCTTCAGGGAATGAACAGAAATGGAATTATTCAAAAATTGCTACATTATATATAGTATTTCTACGTAAATATACTCGTAAGTATTACAAAAATTGGCTAATCATGGCAAGATCCTAACCGGTGAAAAACTGAATGTGGACACCTTCATCATCCTAAGACTCCAAAACCGCAGAAGATTGCGGATGGCCGAAGCCGTCATTATTCAAATGAAGAAACAGGCGATTAACGTTCAACTTCAGCAGGAAACCATACTCCAGACATCTCGGCGTCTCCGAGTTGACCGCCGTTAAAAGAAGCACGTCTTCTAACATCATTTTCCTTTGCCTCCTTTGCCAGAGAACAAGATCGGAGCGACAAATAGTCAGACATTGGATATGATAAGTTGTGAAAGGAAAATATATACACACATATAAGATTGCAATTGCACTCATATATGCATATATATATATATATATATATATATATATATATATATATATATATATATATATATATATATATATATATATATAATAGTAAGAGATGGATAGATAGGGATAGAATTCCCTGGTGAAAGGGAGATCGAAGGGTTGAGAATCTCTGGTGATATGGAATCGGAGGCGTTTATCTGAGATTGGTGTTCTTCTAATTGTTTTTGGTCTTATATTCATGCTCCTTTGCGTACTTTTTTCTGTTTTTGTTTGGGTTGTTCTTGGTTTGTGATGGTATTGCATGTTTGTTTGTGTTGTTCCTGGTTTGTGGTTGTATTGCTTGTGTTTTCATTTTGTTTCATGTAGATTATGGTGGTTTCTTGTGGCGTTCAGCCTTTGTAGGTGTTTTCTGTATCTTTTATATATCTCTCGTTGTTCTTATTGTATATTCTTTGCGTAGTTTATTGTTTGACGTTGTTTCATATGCGTAGTCTCATGTGTAGATTGGTTCTTCTTGTCTTTCGGTCTGTGCTTTACTACTGATGAAGTCTAGCTTTCTTCTATGTATGTCCTCTAACGGGATGTCAGTGTCTGTCTGATTTCGTCCGTCATGTTAATTGGAGTCATCTGCATCATCTAATGTAGATCCCTCTGCCTCCTTCTTTCTCTCCTCCTAACGTTGGTGATTAGGAGTACTCCTTTCTTTTGTACCCTTTGGAGGAGTCGTAATTTCTTTTGGGAACTAGTGTTGATAGGTATAGGTGGATACAGTAGCTTTGATCTTATGAGCGCGTTGTAGATCTTCTTTTTGTTGGTCATGTTCAGATTTTGGAACCTGAATAGCTTGGTGAGGTCGACCTTCGCTCGCGCTGCTGTCTGAGCAACGTGGCTTCCGTATCCATTTTGCCTATCTTTAGTCCTAGTACCGTCCCATCAGTGCTGTATAGAATGCGAGCGTCATCTGTTTCGATATGGGCCCGTTTCCTACAGAAGAGTGGCATCACCTTAAATTTCTGGGTGTTTGTGACAATTTTCCATCTTCTTTCGTACTTGTTGACATGGTCGATTTCTATGGTTGTAATTTGTGCCTTATGCCATGAGTTCGCCCCTTTTGAAGGGGACAGTCATGATCTGAGAGATGTCGTCAGCGAACTGGACGTACAAGCGAGTCTTCCCTGACCGGATCGGGTAGATCGAGGGTGTATATATTGTATAGGAGGGGGCTTAGGCACCCTCCTTGCGGTACGCCTGCAGTTAGCTCGAAGTCTGGTCCCGTGTGGCCGTATATTTGTATATACGCTATCCTGTCTGTCACGTAGTCACATAGAATTTTCTCTAGTCTTGGGTTTAGTCCAAGTTTTAGTATTTTGTACTGAAGCTCAGTCCTCCATAATTTGTTAAATGCCTTCTTAACGTCTCTGAGCACCAGGTCAGCATACTTTTTTTGGCTAGCAATCTTCGCCAGTATCAGTCGCGCCGTATCAGTCCCTCTCCCTCTTATTAATCCATGCTTGTGTTGGTTATGGAGGTTGTTATCCTCCATAAATTCTTGGACTCTATTAGCAAGGACCTTTTTGAAGACCTTGCCTGCCACTCCGAGGAGGGAAATGCGCCTAAAGTTTGCTAGTGTTTCTGGAGGTTTACTGGCTTTTGGAATGAAAGTCATTTTAGCGATCTTCTATTCGTCCGGAAAATAGCCAACGTAATTTGTGCTATTGACCAGCCCCTCTAAGATGTTACGGGGGCGTTCAGGAAGTTAAGTTTGGTCAATTCCGTTTTTCCTAGTGCTCTCTGTTTGAAGGTACGTAGCGTCGTTAGTATTTATTCTTCCGTAATCTTCCGTCCATAACCAGTCATCTCTTAGTCAGCAGTTATATTGTTGAAGGGGTATGCCCTGTCTACTTCTTGTCTTAGTTGGTCGGGAATGTGTTCCTCAAAGTCTAGGTCAAAGTGTTCATTCTCTTCTGGTGAGGTGGAAAATATATTCTTCCAATAGTTTCTGAATTCTTCTTCCGTTTCTGTTGCGTCCATTTTTGTGCCGTCAACTTTGTTAAGGAGTATGTTTTTGTCAGGTGGTTTACCCTTTAATCTTGAGAGTGTATTCAAAAATGTTCGGGGATCCACTCCTCCGTCTAGTTTGTCTATGAGGTCATTCCAAAGTGCTGATTGTTTTTCTGTTATGTGTGTCTTCATTTCAGTCCTTGGTGTTCTTAACCGTCTACATTTAATTATGTATGTGCCAGTCATTTTATCCGTTAGGTCATATAGCTCCTGTGTCCACCTTGGTACTGGTAACGTTTTATAGAATGTTCTGGGTACTGTTGCGCGATGCGCTTCCACCATTACCTCCGTTAACCTTAACAGTTCCTGGTCGATATCCTCCAGGGTAGCTTCTTCGAGTGGTTGAAGTCTGATATCACCGAAAAGGGTACGATACTCCTCCCAGTTCGGCTGGGAGAAGCATTTTCTCGACCTGACGGTTATCTGTATTGGGCTTGAGGATATTTTAATCATGATGGCGACGTAGTCGCTTGGGATTAGTGGGTCGGGTTGGATATAGTAATTGTAGGGAAACTGAGAGCTGGTCAGGGTGATATCTGACTTGGTCACGCAGGTTTCGGTGATATATGTGGGAAAGTAGGGTCCAATGCGGGCAACAATACCAATGTCGATAAGGTTCTTCAAGTTCTTCCCTTTCTTGTTTAGACGTCCGGTGTATCCGGATTCCTGGTATCTGGCGTTGAGGTCTCCCCCAAACGAGACTGTTCTCCCGCGTGCACAAACTTGTAGAAAGTTGTGCATCGGGATATAGTCTCGTCTCGGAGGTTGGTATCATGTGGACACCACCAGGGGCCCAGAGTGGTTTGGATTTCGATTGCCAGATAGGATTCGTCTAAAGATGGGAGTGCTTTGAACTGAATTGCTCTTTTAACTGCGATGGCAGGGCCATCGAATCGTTCCAAGCTATGTTTTTTGGACATGACATTGTAGCTGAAGATCTTTATTTGTTTTTGCGCGGTACTGACTCCATGTTCGGAGATTAGTACTATGTTAGGGTCGCATCGTCTAATTACGTTGCCGCCGTATGTCGTTTGTTTGTTGTCCCATCCTTCAGCGTTCATCTGTAGAATTGTTGTTTTTTGTTAGTCTGTCCATGTTGTCTATCGTTTAGTTCCTTTTTTCGTACTTTTTTAGGGAGGAGGGGCTAGGTGGTGGGGTATCTACTTTTTCTGGATCTTTTATTATTGAATTCAGCGATTGTGATCGTGGCGAAGGCTCCCTAGTTCAAGGAGGAGGGCTTCTCCAACCACCTTCTCCGGGATGTTATCGTAATATTCCCATTTGTACATACCTGTTGTCACGCCCTCACTGATAGTTTTGTCTGTTAGGGCGTTGAAGAATGGCTTGTGAGGTCTGGTATAGATTTTCAGGTTTATTTTCCTGCCGTGATATTTATGCTTATGATCCATTAATACTGAGGTAGATCTTACTCTTTGTCGGTTGGGAAGATCTTTTACTGCGGGCACCTTGTTGCGGGGATTGGTTTGCTGCTGGAGTTAGTGAGACTTTTTCAACTATTGGTTAGGGTGACTCTATTGTAGGATGTTGGACTTCAGTCTGTTGGTTTTCTACTACTACGGCGGGGGAGAGACTGTCTTCATATTTATAGGGGTTGTTCTGGGAGGCTGCATTTGAATTCTTAGCACATCCTCTGAGGCGGGATCTCAGGGAACGACATCTCTTTCATGCCGTTCTTGACTAGCATCTGATTCATCTATTTGCGGAAGGTTCCCAGATTTTTAAAGTTTGTGATGTGCGCATAATATATGCAGCACATGATTTTTGTTGATTGTTCACTTTCGACCTTAAGGTAGGTCCGCTGGGTTGAGGTTTCATTGATTGCCGATTTTGCAACCTTAGCGTAAGTCCTGTTAGATTTTGCCTCCTCTTCCTCTTTCTTTTGTTGTTCCACCTTTTTGGTGGTTTCCTTTTTGACTGGGCATGACATCGCTATAGCCCCGTGTTCACTGTTGCAGTTTACACATCTACGTATACTGTTCTTGCAGTCCCTTCATAAGTGGATAGATTGGCCACACATATCGAACATAGATAGTGGGTTTGCGGAAATGTTCTAGTTGTGTGCTGGTTATATTTGTAGCATTTGAAGCACTTTGCACCTCTGTAAACTCTTTCCTCTCTATTTGGTCCCAACACACCCTGACGCGGAAGAGCAGGAGGCCAAGTTCTTTTGCCTTTTGGGCCATGGTTGTGCCCTGGAAGATGATTTTTAATACATATGTGTACTCTTTGAATTTAATTACTTCCGTTACCTTTGCCCATTAGCTATTACGCTCTATCTCCTCTTTGATTTCATTGCGCACGTGGTGACCCACCCAGGAGTCTAAACTTCTGCATATAATGCTCCTGTGCGCTTGGATTTTGGGAGGGATTTTGGGGATCAAATTGATTTTATTGAAAATTTGGGTGGTCTTGGATGAGGCTAGAAGTTCTGCGTCCGCGTCTTTTTGGCATATTGCCGTGTAACCGAACGGTGTATCATTACCCGGACAAGCGCGACGTCCAAGTCCCCGTACACTTTAGCAAAGACCTCCCCACGGTCAGGTTTAGGCCTTTCGGGGAGAGTCCTAAGACTAATTCGTAGGATGTCGTTCGTCATTTTGTCATTGTTGGTCCTTAGTCGGTCGGTTTATTTGGTGTGAAGTTATAGTAGGAGGGAGGGCAGGAGAAAAAAGAACTTTTTAAAATTCCAATGCCACTTTACCTTTTTGAGAATTAAAATTCTGGGATGTCTATTTACTTGCCGTACTCTGTAGTTATGGTGTGACTGGCACTTTGGGTGGTATTTTTTTATGTACCACACTTATTGTTTACACTTGGGGGAAAATAACTTTTACTTGGAAAAATTTACGCGAAAAAAAATCTTCGGGAACCTTTAGCATTTATCACTTGACTTTACTTCCTTTTGCAGAAATAACGTAACGAGAGAAATAATGATAACAGGAAAATCTTAGCAGTCAATAGTCAGACAATGATGATGATTATGTATATAGAAAGAACAGAGAGGGATCACTGTGTAACACAGGCGATCAGGTAGTCGTAGTGGAAAAGGGTACGGAAATAACTTGAAAGGGGATAGGAAGAGTTGATAGGTCGGTGGCTAGACACCGATGCGTGGTGTAGTTGGGTGTGTCTCGGGGTGTTCATGGGGGGTGGTCAGGAAGGAGGTCGTGTCTGCATAGTCCGAAACACGTTATTCATGATGCTCTTAACTTATGTGTAGAACGGTATGGGTTGCAGGTGCTCGTGGACTGCTGGGTATCGCAGTGCCATCGTAACATACAGTCTTGCGTGTAGTGCGGTGTATATGTGGTCTCTGGCGACTTTCCCGAGTTGTTTTGTATGTCTAGTGTGAGCGTATATTTTGAGGGGTGCTAATTTGTTGTTGTCGTGTAGTGTGGACATTCTCGCGTACCTGGGAGAGAGGCAAGCGCGCTTCAGAGCAGAGTTCTGAATGCGCTGAGCCTTCTTATGCCACGTGACACTCGCAGCTACGAGTGACAGTGGGACGTACGCGAGAAGAGGTCGCACGAGTGTTTTATATAGGTGTAACTGTAATTTCTTGCCAGCAGGGTAGAACCTGTGCAGCATTTTGTTTGTGCGTGCGGCTCTTGCTTATATTATGTGCCGGTGTATATTGAACCTAAGGGACTTGTCAAAAATTACACCATGGATTTTTGTCTCTTGTATGTAGACGAGCCTTGTTGGGTTTAAGTGGTTTCTGTCTGATGAGTGTGAGAAAATTTGTAGGTTATGCATGTAGTGATTTCTTGCACCGAAGAGTGTTATCTATGTCTTCTGATGATTTGGGGCAATCAGCCGTTTATCCTCGTATTCTGTCTTTTCGTCTAGTATTATTTGTGCGTGGTGAGTGATCTCGTCTGGTCCGCGGCCGATGAAGAGAATGGTCTCATCATCGGCGTAGGACACTGTAGGTGTGACGGCAGTTTTCGGGTGGGCGTGGGGTGTCGTTTGTGTACATGATGTAAAGTGTGGGTGCCAGTACGCTTCCTTGGGGAACGCCTGAGCATGGTGTGAAAGGTTGTGCTAGGCTATTGTTGTATTTTATGTGGCATCTCCGTTCACTGAGGTGGTGCGAGAGGAGCCTTCTGGTGCAGAGAGGTAACTCCGTGTTGTTGGCGAGTTTTCAACGAAGTTCCTCGTGCCACACCTTATCAAAGATCTTCTTCACGTCCTTACTGATAGTCTTTTGTCTTACCTGGCGTTTTTTTGTATTTTATCGTGAACGATGGTGACAGCCACCAGAATGGACCGGCCCCTCCTGAACCCATATTGGTGTGGGGGAGAACCAGTACTTCTCTTCCAGGTAGTCCCATAAGCGGCAGTTGATCATACGTTCGAGTATTTTGCCTAGGTGCTCTAATAGAGCAATAGGCCTGTAATTGTTTGGGTGTTTGGGGTCTTTGTTTATTTTATGTAGAAGTATGTTGTGAGAGACCTTGAATATTTGGGGAAGTGGCCTGAGGCTAGTGAGGCGTCAAATAAGTGTGTAAGTGTAGGGTATATGTTTACGGGGAGGTTGTGTATTAATGCTGCTGGTAGTCCGGAGGGGCCGGGTGCGCGTTTTAGTGTTGTTTTAATGTAGTGTTTTGTTTCCTCGATGGTGATGGGAGTGGTCAGTGTAGATGTGTTGTCCACCAGCTTCATTAATATCAGGAGAGCAGGCCTTAGCTCGTGAGCGTGGGCCCGACACCACTCCTGGACTTCCTGGAAGTGCTCTTGCGCGTGTAGTTTGGGCGGGCTATGTGTGTGTAGTGTGTCCCAGTGGGACCTAAATGCGTCGAGGATGACGTTGGTGTCTATGAGTGTTTGGTTAATTACTTAGAGGGTGATGGGTTTAGGTGAATCGGTGCCTAGCATCCTTTTAACGCGCCGACAGAAGAAGGATGGGTCAGTGCTAGGAGTGTAGTCCGTGATGTGGATGACCTCTCGCCACTTTCGGTTCCTATCTAGTTGCACGCACTGTAGGATGCGGGCACGTAGGCAAGTGATGTTGTGTTGTCGTGGGCCTCTGGTGTAGCGAATGTTGTAATGTGTGATGAGCCACTGAGTGTGTATGGGATATGTGAAGTGTTTTATGCATGTGTAGGTTTTGTGTGCTGTGTGTAGGTCGCGTGCTGCGGTTATGGTGTTCAAGATTAAGCATCAGTGATCGTCTAACAGATGTGGATTGGTGTGGTCAAGGTCGAGGTTTTGTGGCGTGTTTCCTGTTACGAGGGGCGGTCAATATGTTTTGCGAATCGGTAGTGCAAAACAGAGGAAGGGGGATGGCTGTTTGTGAGGGGGGGAGGGGTAGGAAAAGTTATGACAAGTCAGGACCTACAGCCGCACGCTCCTGCCTCGTCTATTTAAAAAGCAGTAGCTGATCGCAGATCGTCAGTCATAAATTTTTTTAACAATGAAGAAGGTTGAGCACAGCGCAGTGATCAAATTTTTGACCAAGGAAGGCAAGAATGCAAAAGAGATCCATGAACGCATGGTTGCAGTGTACACCGACACCGCCCCTTCCTATGTAACCATTGCTCGCTGGAATAGGGAGTTCCACCATGGTCGTGAGGCCCTTGAAGATGACCCTCGTCCAGAGCACCCGTCAGACGTGACCAACGAGGACAATGTGGCCCGTGTGCAGAGGATGATCTTCGAAAATCGACGGGTGAAGGTCGAAGAAATCGAGCGAGAACTTGGAATATCACATGGAAGTGTTATCAACATCATCCACGACAATTTGGCAATGACCAAGGTATCTTCCCGTTGGGTCCCTAGAAACCTCACGCACCATGATCGACTTCAACGTCATCAAATTCCACAAGGCCAGAGTTGCACAAGCTGCCCTGCGCGAGTGCAGATTCGAGGAGCTCAACCATCCTCCTTACAGTCCAGATCTGACCCCTAGTGACTACTTTTTATTCCGCCAGCTCAAGGCTGCACTGCGTGGACGCCTGTCTGAAGACGATGAAGATGTCCAGCTTACCGTCCAGGAGTGGATTGAACAGTAGTCGGGAGATTTCTGGTTATCGGGAATTCGAAGCCTCAGGGACAAGTAGCGCAAGTGCATTGAAGTTGAGGGTAGTTATATTGAAAAATAATAAGACCGTTTTCCTCATATCTCGTTTCCTTATATAGGAATTGCAAAACCTATTGACCGCCCCTCGTATGAGTCTCTTGAATTCTTCCCAGTTCGTGTATTTGAAGTCAAAGAGAGGTGGTGTGGGTATGAGTATGGGAGATGTGGATATGATAAGACATATCGGTATGTGGTCAGAGAGTAAGTGAGGACCCGTTGAGATGTGAGTGTAGAAGTGTGTAGCGTGGTCGTTAGGAAAGACCACGTCCGGAGACGTGGTTCCTCGGCGAGTACCGAAGAATGGGATTTTTTTTTATATATATATCTGATCTGGCGACTGCCTTCTAGGGCATAAGTCGCCGTACTCAAGATAGCCCAAAATCTAGGTTATATTAAAAGCCAAATTAAAGAAAACAAAAAACAAAGGAAAAACAAAGAAATTGAAAAAATATAGAGCGAGCTCCGTCGACGGGGGAAGGCCCGGCAAAGAAGACCGCGGTTTATAGTTGAATATTAAATAACAGGGAGAAGGCCAGCCTCCTCCAAAAAGTCTATAAGTCCACAGGTCGGTGTCCACGAACCCGTCCTGAGTACAAGTGGCAGGCGGTATCGACCCTGCCCATCGCGGTACCTGGACAGGTAACGTGAGCGAAGATCACCCAGACTGGGACATTCAACAAGAATGTGCCGAACAGTCTGGGGGACAACGCAGTCGTCACAAAAAGCGCAAGCGAGCGCCCAATCAAATGGCGAGGCGTCACACGAGTGTGCCCGATTCAGAAACGACAGAAAGCGAACTAAACTTGTCACGGCATTGAGGGATAGGTTCATGGGAACAGTCGCGGCGCAATGGCACGCAACTTTAAGTTCCCTTCGACCGTCTCATATCTTCTTTGCCAGGCAGCCCGAAGAGTTGCATGAAAACCTGCTATGTAGTCGGGGTGAGGAAAAGCAAAACGCTGGTCCGCTCGCAGAGTCCTCGAGAACTCTTTGGCTCTTTGGCCCATCTTGCCAAAACCGTGGCGATACGGATATGGTGAACCTGGAGATGAGGAAATTTCCATGCTCCGAGAGCACCTAGGGCGCTTTGTGAGTCGCTATATATCACAATCCGGTCTCTGAACCGGGCATGTCACGTAATCTCCCGTACCGAGTGGTGTATTGACACAAGTTTGGCCGTAAAGTCAGACTCAACGCCTGGTAGAGTCCCGCTGACTTCAAACAGAGGGGATACGGCATGGAAGCCAACCCCCTCTTCACCCTTGGAACCATCCGTATACACTGGCACGGTTTCAGCGTGACACAAGGTGTATCCAAAAAGGTCAAACGCAATACTCCAGGTGCTGTACAAGCTTTGAGAGCAGAGGTGTGGCGACAAATAGCCAAATGTAGTACCCACCAGGATGGAGACCTGGGCAGAACCAGGGGCGCCACCCGCCCGAGAGCTATATCTAGCTCTCGAAGGAGTTTCCTGGCCATAAACTCAAAGGACTTACGGTATGACTGGCGTCTCTCGGCGGCATAGGCACCATCAAGATCAGCTGCGGATGCAGTGAGAGCTGTTGGCGATTGAGGGAGGCACCGGGCTCGCGCATACAGGCGAGTGATGCACTGTACGCTGCGTAGAGTGAGTGGAATCTCTACAACATCGACTAATAGGCTCTCAATGGCATTAGTGCGCAAGGCACCAGTCGCTAGGCGAAGGCCGGTGTGGTGGATGGGGTCCACCTTCCGCTATAAACGCTTGGCTGCGGATGCATAAAATTCGAATCCGTAGTAGAGCCTCGAACGAACAAGCGATCGATAAAAAAGTAAGGCAGTAGCCCTATCAGCGCCCCAAGCGCTGAACGTCACGGAACGGAGAATATCCAGAGCGCAGATACAAAAGACACTAAGGGTCGAATATGAGCTTCCCAGGTAAGGCGTCGGTCAAATACAAGACCAAAGAAACGATGTGATGCCACCACTTCCAGGCGCACCCCATTAAGAACAAATCTGGGTTATGGTGGAGCCGTGGGTAGCGGCAGAAATGCACAACTTTAGTCTTGGCGAAGGTAAACTGAAACTTGTGCGCTTCGGCATAGCGAGAGACGTGGTTCAATGCCTGTTGGAGTCGAACCTCCAGAGTTGACACCTGGGCCGCGCCAAAAGAGTTCGAAAGGTCGTCCACGTAGAGCGTAAGGAGAACATCTTCTGGCAGCACCGAGGTGATGCCGTTGATGCTCAGGGCAAAGAGTGTGACACTAAGGACACTTCATTTAGGGACACCCTCTTCCTGTTCTATTGGGCCGGAGAGGGCTCCTCCCACCCGTACGCGGAATCGACGATCTCGCAAAAATTCAGATATAAACATTAGAAGGCGTCCCCTCGCCCCAATCGTGTGGAGAGTCTACATGATACCGTATCGCCATTCGGTATCATAGGCCTTCTCCAGATCGAAAAACGCTGTGGTGTAATGCTGTCTACGAAGGAAGGCCTCGCAGACGTCATTTTCCAATTAGAGCAGAGCATCGGACGTGGACTGGAACTTGCGGAAGCCGCACTGTGGACAAGACAGATGGCCTCTGCTATCCAGAAAAAAGACTATCTAACATTCACCAATATCTCCATCAACTTGCACACGCAAGAGGTTAGAGAGATTGGGCGGAAACCTGCCGGAGTAGAGTGATCTCTCCCCGGTTTGCGAAAGGTGAGCACAGAAACAATTCGACAGAAATCTGGGAGGAGACCTTTCACTCAGATCCTGTTGACCAAATCTAACAGAAAGGTTATGGTTCGCTCACCCAGGTGTCGAAGCATGGCGTACGGGACATCATCCGGACCATGGTTGGTGTCCGCGCACGAAGCAAGAGCGGAACGCAACTCACTCAGAGTAAACCTGTCGTTGAAGGGTTCTCGGATTCTAGAGGTAAAGCCCAGTCGGCGGCCTTCCGCGACATCACGACGTGCATTGAATGCAGGCGGAGCAGCCCCTCAGCTAAAGAATGCGTAAAAAGCGGTCGCGAAGGATTCCGCTACGGGCGGTGGGTCAGAGATTGCGGTCCCATTCTCCTGGAGAACGAAAGGTGGGTCCTGCGAGAACTTTCCCCGAATCCTTTTGACTCGCTTCCACACGTCTGCTAGAGGGGTCTTCCCGTTAAGCGAAGACCTGTATGCCCACCAAGAAAATTGGACGGCGTGCTTCGAAATATACCGGAACCTAGCCCTAGCCCAACGAAATTCAGCGACAGTGAAATCGTTCGGGCGGCACTTATAGCGCATGTAGGCATAACGCTTCTGTTTGAGGGTCGTCCAACACTCGGCTGACCACCACGGGAGTGGTTGGCGTAAAAAACGGCAAGACGTTCTAGGAATAGTACTCATGCCTGCGGCAATGAGGCTACCGGAGAAGAACTCAACGGCATCTTCTACCGACTTAAACTCATCGACTGAGATAGAGAATTCAGTCATTTCCTGAAATGCAGGCAACCGCGCCGGCGCCAAACACCACCGAGAGGGGCTCTCTGGCGGCAGGCGCCCTGAAAATCAAATTTGAATGGGAAAGTGATCACTACTATGGAGGTCATTGTCCACCTCCTAATCCAAATCAGGCTGTGCATCCGAAGAGCACAAAGATAGATCAAGGCAAGAAAATGAAGCGGTTCTTGGGCAGTGATGCGTAATTCATCCACATTTAGGACACCTATCTCAAGCTCTTCGATCAAATCGGCAAGGACTTGTCCCCTTGGATTTATTGAGTAATCCCCCTAAAGAGGATGTCTACCGTTCACATCTCCAAGCAAGAGAAAGGGTGTAATATACGCAGAAATGAGAGGATAACTCCTATCCAGGTGAAGCTGCACAGCCACTGCCTGAAAGGAGGTATCTAAAGTGAAAGCAAGAATGGAGACTTCATGCCGGGTGTAAACCGGGCATCTCCCAGCCCGACTCTCATCTCCTGGTATTGGGGAGGCAAAACAATTATACCCATGGAGGGCGGGCAGGGTGCACGCGCCTAGCATGGTCTCCTGTGGAAAAATAGCTAGCGGGGAACAGGACGAGACGAGCCTCCGAAACTCCTCCCGGTTTCCCCGGAGTCCACGTGATTTTCATTGAAGGAATATGCCCTCCAGGCCTAGCTCGGAGGAGACGCGGATGCCCTCCTCGAACAGAAGACCCTCACGCAAAGTGGCCGTACACTTCCCGGAGGCAGAGCCACGGGTGCTGTTGGCCGGGCAAAGCGCTGAAGGCGCTGTTGCCTTCGAGGACTTATTGGGGAAGGTTGGACTCGCCATGCAAGTCTTTTCCTCCCTCCCCCACGAAACCTTAGGCGGGCGTTGCGGCTTCGGAGATGGGTGGCCCTCTTTTCGAAGAACCACCGTGTCCGAGCCACTCGCTCCACCACTAGGCGTGGGCGAAGGAGCTGAAGCTCATTTGTTGCTGTCCTCCTTTTAGGGGACAGCTTTAGGAACCCCGGGAGATGGCCTGGCGACCAACTTCAAGGGTATTGCACCCTGTGAGTCTAACGACTCGTTAGAGGCGCGTGGCCGTTTCGACTTATGGGAAACGGTCACGCTTGGGGAAGAGGGGGGAGCCTTGGTTTTAGCCGGGCTGGGTATGAACCCTTTTTGCCGCCAGATTTACCAGGGCAGTTCCCGGGTTGAGTAAAGCCCGCAGAAGGGCTCTGAATGGGCGCGGAAACAACCGCGCTTGTTCGCCTGGATGGGCCAGGAGCAGAGGCTGCCTTTCTAACTATCGAGGCATATGACGTCCCAGGAAGAGCCTGGCACGCCAGGACCAAGTACTAAGCCTCACGGAATGAGATTCGATCCTGGGCCTGAACGGCCAGGATTTCTTTCTCGAGGAGATATGCACCACATTGCTTCGAAGAAACGGGGTGTGGCCCTCCGCAATTGACACACTTGTCCACACACGATTTAGACTTATCGTGTGCAGCCTTGGAGCAAGTTACATAGACTTCGGGTGACCCCGATATGGCAACGTCTACAAGATCGATTCGTATGGCCGAAGCGGTGACAGTAATAGCACCGTCGCGGCAGTGGTACGAATGCCTTCACGCGGTAGCGGTACCAACTGGCACGCACTGACTCAGGGAGCTTGTCACAGTCGAACGTGACGAAGAGTGTAGGGGTGGGTCTCGAGGCCCCTCCCTGTTTTCTCATCACACGTTCGACCTTGACCGCCCCATGGTCGGCCAGCTCTAACGTGATGTCCTCTATGGAGTAGTCAACGAGTTCCCTCGCATAAACTACTCCTTTCACAAAGTTCATGATAGATTGCGGCGTCACACTCACCGGGGTGCCATAAGGTGTCCGAAGAGCACTTATCTTAGCCACCTCAGCGGGATTCGCCGCATTAGCCAGAAGGCTCACATCCGAGAAACGGGTCACCTTCGGCTCTCTACAAATTGCACTAGCGAATAACGAGGAAGCGTTTGAAGCCAGCAGGCTTAAAAACGCAAGGTAACCTCTGAATGAGGGGCCCCAATATCATCGAGGCTCCGCCCTGTGCACCTTTGGTCTTTGTCATAGTCAGAGGCTCTGCACCCGGGGGGGCAGAGGGACCAGATGTGCCGATCTTGGCTTGGTTGCCTACCAAAGTTGCAGCAGACCCATCCGTCCCCGCAGCCCCCGCGGATGGAGAGGAGCCCCGAGTCTTTTTTGTCTTTTTCGTTCTTTTCTTTTTTGGAGAGGAGGGCGATGAATGAACCCGCTTCTCACCTCCGCCGGCAGAAGCCCCCAGGCCAGATGGACCGGCCTCAGATGTCCTTCTCCAAAATGGAGAAGGTCCTGGTAGTCGTAGTGGCACCTATTAGATGAGATCCCTTCCCTCCTTGTACTGCCTCAGAAACCCTTGCATAGGGGCGGATTCGGGTTCGGTGTTTTGTGCCGAACCCGGATTACCCCCCATGGAAGGCCCTACCGTCTGAGGCTGGGTTTCCTCAAGGACCATGTCTATCACAGGAGGCGCCTCCAGTTTACCCTCCCCTCCCAGGTCATCGCAGGTCCCCTTGGCAGTGTCACCAGTCTTGTGTGGAGAGGCACAGGCCTTGACCCCGGCAAGTTTTAATATTCTTGCCAGCAGGTCTTTTGAGCGAATCGACCGAAGGGGCCTGGCTTCCCTCTCCCCCCTAAGGGGGTTTGCCCTACCAAGCCGCTTCGATGGGGAGCGGCTGGCTATGGGCTGCCTGCTGGCTTTCTTGGCAGTACCCTTGGAAAGAAAAGAGGGAACTGCCACTGGAAATAGGGAGATGCCCGAAAGCACCTCCAGAGAAGGGGGTGAGGGGGAGTCTTTTGTACCCTTAGACGAAGGAGAGGAGTAAGCCTCCTCTCCGGTTGTAGAAATATGGGGGGTCCCATGCGCAAGCACATGGGGGGGGGACCTCCATTTCTTCGCTGGAGCTGCCCGAGGGCGGCTCCGTCGTTGTTTCAGTGGGAGTTAAAGGGGTTTGGTTTTTTAAAGACTCATCAGTGGGCATGGTGACCCTATTTGTGCCACGGGACGCAATAGCTCATCACCTCTCGCAGTTGCCCGCACTGCAAGAGGTGCTTACAGGCCTGGCAGAGCCAGGCGCCGCCATTTGGGACCACCCCTCCCGCCTAGTGGCCTCGCAATTCTTCGGCATGGCGGCTCCACCTTGGAGGCGGCGTAAAACTGCGTATGAAGAGGGAAGGAAAAGGGACTTGAGGAAGGTATGGGTGGGGATATAGCAGTTTGTTAAAAAAAAAAACATCCCGAACCGGAGCTCAGGGGTTAGGAAACGTTGCTCCCTCCCCCTTCAGCCCCGATCCGGGACGGTTGGCTGAGAAGAAGGTCAGCATCTACCCTGTGAATTAGAGGCTGCCTAGAGAAAGTTGTGGGAGAGGTTGTATGAAAAGCTAGGAAATAAGTGTTTTGAAGGAAGGAGAAGAAGCTAAGCTGGGGTCGGACGGAGTGCTAAGTCCCGTCAGCACCCCGGCCAGTATGGCAAATCGCCGCGCCCTTACGGGGAATTTAGGTATAGAGGAGGAAGGAGTGGAAGCTGTGGGGGGAGCAGAGGAGGCGGTTGGACGAGAGGTGGTAGCAGTTGGCCAATTGGCGGGTAAGGAAGGTACAGTGTCAAGAGGGGCAAAGACAGAAGGCCGTGATATGGCAGGAGCGTGGAGAAGGTGAAGGGCGGTAGGTCCAGGAGGGGGGGGAGGTGTTCGTGTCCACCGGGGTTTGGAGGAGTTCGTGTCTCCTGTCTGTATTCTCGTCGATTAGAGCGAACACCTTCTCGGGGAAGGTGATCTGTTCTAGACCATGCGAGGCAGTGTATTTAGTATGTTTGCGTATAGTCGGGCGTCACTCCTCGACATGTCGTTTGCCACCGTTAAAAGCAAGACGGCCAAGTGTAGCTTTAGGTGTGTGGTCTCGTTGGGTGTGTGGTGTGGGGTAGGGGTGGGTGTCGGCAGTAGTGGGGGTCTCTGGGTGTAGGGTGTTTGGGTGGGGGCGGGTGTCGAAGCATGTGGGCGATTCTGGGTTGCTGCTGGGGTAGAGTGTTTCTGGAGTAGGACAAGGGGTGGTGTGGACAGCGTTGCGGCGGCAGCAGCAGCGAATGTTCTTGTGAGGGGAGGAGGGGTGGGGTCGGAGTGTGTGGTTGTGTTGGTGGGTTGTGGACACCGTATTGCCGCTACGGTGTCAAAGTGGGCCTTACTTAGGTAAGGGCATTTAGGGTTGACGGCGACATGGTCGCCGCCGCAGTTTGTGCAGAGGGGTGAGGTGGTTGTGCAGGTGGTGTAGTGGTCGCTCACTACACTACACCTTGAGCAGACCAGGTCTGCTTGGCAGTTTCGTGTCTCATGTGTGGGTTTTATTTTTAGCTGTGGCTCGATGTGATGTGGATGTGTTAGTGTGCCGCAGACCTTGATGCCTTGTTCTAGCAGCAGTGTTTTGTTTTGTTCATCGGACAGTGTAATTACTGCCCATTGTTTTATACGGTTGTAATAGAAGTTTCTGATGACCTCCTCCCCATACTTCTGTTTAAGGTGTGTGCGGAGGTCATCGGTGTAGAAAGCCAACCATAGGGGGTTGGTCTTGAGGACTCGTATTTGGCCTTTCTTTGTGTACACTGTCAGCTAGTTTTGTGTGAAGGTCTTGTGCGGCGAGTGTGTCAGCCACAAGTTCGTGGCACTTAACTGCGTCCTCCTGTGAGCGAAAGACGAGTTTGTGGCCTGTGTGAGTCTTTATTATGTTTGTGATGGGGGTGTCATGTGTAGCGGCTAGGTTGAGAAGTGTGTGTTCATTTTTGCTAGTGGGTGTTTTTTCTGCTATGTGTAGGAGTGTGAGTGTGGATGTATTGTTGTGTACTATTGAGGATCGGTTTTTAATACTTACTTTCCTTTCTTTGAGGGGGTCCCCCACCCTGCCGATAAAGACACTGTGAAAATGACTTGGGTGTGATGATGATTAGTGAGTATGGACTTGGTTGGGCTCCTCAAAATTGTGAAAACATAGCGGAATTAATGGTGACTGAAGCCTGAATCAACCGACTCCAGTCGAAGTGCGCCCCTTTTATTAGGTTTTGGATATTTCCCAGTTACGTCCGACTTCTCACAGAGACGGTAGAATCTCTCTCTGTGGTCTTGGATGGTACCGCAAGGTAGGGTATTAATCCTCTCCGCGAAGTAACTGAGTCCTAATCCAAGTTTGCTCCTTCCTTTGGGTTCCGCAGTGGGCTAAGCCTCAGACCTCCTTTCCCCAAAGTCATAATCACGGAGCCAAGTCACGGTGGGGCAGGGATGGGGAGGGTTTAGCACCTTATATCACTATAACGAGCCAGGGAAATAGAGAAAATTTTATTCAGGGTGGTGGGGGGAGCTTTCTGAATGTCGTGTATTCCTCTCGAGATGATAGCGTCCACGGTATGACTTGACGAATTCCCACTGTTCTCAGTGAGAAGGGTCGAGGGAAATTTCGCCGGGCATTGCCTCCTGTATCTGAACGATAGCACGGAAACGCAGAGATGTATGTCAGACATTGGACATTGGACACAAAAAAGTGGTGAGATTAAGGGAAAGTTAGAGAGAAAATAATAAGAGATGAAAGTGGTGAAAGAGTGAATTTAAAGAATAGAGAATGTGTAGGAGACAGATTAAATAGGTCCCTGGTGAAAGGGTAGCTCTTATGTTATGTTTTGGATGAATTTTGTTTGTTTTTTGTTTTTTATTTAATAAACTATAAAATTTATAGTTTATCCAATTAAATTAATGTGATTAATTTAATTTTTAATTATTTAGATCTTAATGATCTTTTGGCATTCAAGCCTTTATTTGAGGCGGGGGGTCTTATTCCCTTTGTGAGTTTTTGAAAAAGTTTATTTTGTTTTATTTGAATTTGAATTTTTGCAAAGTTTGAATTTATTTTGAAATTTATTTTTTCTAAAGAAACTTGCTCATTACACTGCTCGTTTTTTGTATTTTGTCGGTTTTGGCAAGTGTATTTTGGAGTCACGTCACCGTCAGACTGTAATTTACTGCTCTTAAATGGTCTTATTTGTCGGTCGACCTCGACGTCTAAGTGTGTACGAGAGAATTCAGGGGTCAAGCGGGCGTCAATGGCTTGCCAGATCCTCTTAGCTCTCTCGTGGAGCGCCATGCTGGTCGGAGATAATCCAACCGAGTCGTGGAGCTCCCTCTGCCGTTTGTGTTCTCTTCTTCGGGTGTTTGTAATGAGCAGCACCGCTTTGTTATGCATGACTTGTAGCCCGTGTTCAGAGCGGCGCTCCTGATGTTAAGTAGGCCCCTCCAAACGTTAAGCGGGGCCTTGATGATATTCTCCCGGTCAGCCCCCGTGGTACCCGGTACTCTTTGACGAAAGGATTTTAGAGCAACGGAGAGTTCTAGGTCAGTTATTTTACTGCCATAGCCATCCATCACTCTTTCCTGCGACACAGTGATGAGGAGAGGTTTTGTGTATTTGTGTTTAGCTGTTGGAATATATCAGTTTCTAATTCGATGTCGTAGTTCTCATTTTCTTCTAGGGTAATTTTGAAGATTGAAGACCAGAAAATCCTAAACATTTCTTCAATTTCTTTGTCGTCGTGAATGAGTGTTATTCTTTTTTGTGAGGGTTTTCCTTTAATACGTTTAAACGTCTGCCAGTAAGTGTGTGAGTCTCTTTCTATGTCGAGTCGTTCTATCAGTTTGTCCCATATTAGTATTTGTTGTTCCGTAATTAGTGTCTTGAGTTCGTCTTTAATTTGTCTTAGTCTTATGTGGGCATTGTGGTTGGGGCTTATCAGCGCTACTACATTGGACAGGCCCCTATATTCTTGTGCCAGGGTTTTCATCAGAGGGGTCCAGGGGGCAGCTGGAAGGGTTTTATATTTAATACGATGAATACTATTTTCATCGGCTTTTATTAGGAAGTCAGGGATTTTATCCAGTTCCTCATCTATTTCTTCTAAATTGACATCAAATAAAGGCTCTGTGATATAATCTAGAAGGTAATTTTTATAGCTTTACCAGTTCGCCTGCTTATAGCTTTTGCGTTCTGGGATTGCAATTTGAATGGGGGTTACTCCTACTGTAATTTGGATAGCCTAGTGGTCACTCATAATGATGGGTTGCGGTTCAATGTAGTAGATGTAAGGAAACCTGATGCTAGATAGGACTATATCAGGTTTCGTTGCTGATCTTTCGGTTATGTATGTCGGGAATTCTGGTCCGATCCTTGTCATGTATTGTCTCTCAAGTAGTACCTCGAGGTTTCTGCTTACATTGTTGTAGGAGGTATATCCTGCCGCAGCACACCATGCATTAAGATCTCCGGCAAAAATTACGTTTTTCTTATGGCTAAATATCTGCAGGAGGTTGTGCATAGGCACATAGCTGCGTCTTGGGGGTTGGTACCCCATGGCCACGACTATTCCTCCTAGGGCAGTACCTACTTCAATGGCAAGGTAGGATTCATCTAAGTCATCCAGTGTCCTGTATTTTAGTCCTTTTTATGACGGCTATTTCACAGCCGTCATACCGTTCCTGGCTATGATTCTTGCTAATGACGTCGTATTGAAACATTTAAAATTGCTTTTGCGCGGTCGTTCCGTGTTCGGAAATAAGTATTTTATCATGGTCACTCTGCTGCAAAATATTGCCATAGATGGAACCTTTTCCGTCTCACCCATCGACATTCATGTGTATAATTGTAAGTCTGTCGGTCATTTTGTGTAATATTAGTTCTCTACTGTGGGGGATTAAAGTAGACGTTTATTCGCGATCTACTTCAGCCCCATGAGGTGTACTGGGCAAGGTGCACTCCCTGCCGTTTCTTTTTTCCTGTATTCGGTGTCCGTGATTGTGTGGAAGCAGTCCGTGGTCAGTTTGATCATATTTTGGGTGAGAGCCTCCTTAACTTGCCACCCTGGAACCTCATCTGAGCATTCCCACTTGTATCTTCCGGTCCTAAGACCTTCAACTACTTTGCGAGAATTGATTTCGGTTGGGAAGGGAGCCGATTCGGGGGCATATAATTCAGGTTGAAACCTATCGTGTGGTATTTTAACTGGTGTTTTCTCCCCCGTGATGAGGAGGTAGACCTTGGTCCACGAGTTTTTGAGATTTTCCTCGACCGTGGAGACCTGGTCTCCTTGGGTCGCAGTGATTCTTGGTTTGGTGTGTGTATCTGTGTGTCAGACAATGAGCCTTTCAATTTT
The DNA here is from genome assembly GCA_963969495.1 of Ceratothoa steindachneri. Taxonomy (NCBI): domain Eukaryota; kingdom Metazoa; phylum Arthropoda; class Malacostraca; order Isopoda; family Cymothoidae; genus Ceratothoa; species Ceratothoa steindachneri. The sequence continues at coordinate 82,936,900 of OZ018332.1, forward strand.
ATGTTTTTTGTAGCGCTTAGTTCCCCCTTAAAAATGCCCCGCGCCATAATTGGCCAATTTATGTAATACTTATGTTCACGTATAAATACTATATATAATGTAACAATTTTTGAATAACTAACTGATCGGTAAGAAGAAATAGATGAGGAGCTGGATAGATTAACTGACTTCCTAATAAAAGCCGATGAAAATAGCATTCCCGTATTAAGTATAAAACCCTTCCAGCTCCCCCATGGACCCTTCCCATGAAAGCCCTGGCCCAAGAATATAGAGACCTGTCCAATATAGTAGTGCTGATAGGCCCCAACAGCTAAACACACAAATACACAAAACCTCTCCTCATCACTGTGTGTCGCAGGAAAGAGTGATGGAGGGGTATGGCTGTAAAATAACTGCCCTAGAACTCTCCGTTATTCTAGAATCCTTTCGTCAAAGAGCACCGGGTACTACGCGGCTGACCCACGAGAATTTCATCAAGGCCCCGCCTAAACTTTGGATGGCCTTCTCAATATCATGAACGCCGCTCTGAACACGGGTTATTTCCCTGATCAGTGGAAAGTGGCCAAGATGATCTTCATCCCAAAACCGGAAAAGCCCTCGGACTGCCCTGCTGGCAAAGTCTTCGAGAAGATATTGGTTAATAGAGTCGACTCTTTTCTCAACGAAGCTAACTTGCATAACGAGCAGCAACACGGCTTCAGAAGGAAAAGAAGGACTGACACGACACTAGCCGTTGTCACCGAAAAGCTCGCTAAAATCAAGGCAGACAAAAGGCATGCCGACCTAGTGCTCCGCTATGTCAAAAAAGCCTTTGATAAGGTTTGGAAGAGAGGACTACAATTTAAGATCCTCCAAGTAACAAGGAGTAACCAGGAAAGTACCCTAGAAGACCTTACGGTCCATTCAATGAGGGTACCTTTGGACTAGCAGTTGAGCTGTCACATTTCTGCTCAAATGTTTTACGTCCTTAAACGTCCACTTTTCAAGACCCTGTCTAGTCTTGACTTGAACTGGTCAACAGATTCACTGTTGACAACTTCCACTGGAAGTGCGTTCCACTTACCGCAGATACTGTAGATGAAAAAAATTCCAAACAGATCGCGGTTGTAACGCTTCAGTTCAAGTTTAAAGCCGTGATTTCTTGATCTGCTATCAGCAAGTGTGAAAATATCCTTGTAGTCAACATTGTCGAACCCTCGAATTATTTTGAAAACCTTGATGAGCTGACCACGCAGTCTACGGGTTTCCAGCGAGAACAGATCTAATTCCCTTAATCTATCTTCATAACTTTTATGTCTGATAGAGGGAATCAGTTTGGTTGCCCTGGCTTGAATGCGTTCCAATCTCGCGATGTCCTTTCGAAATAAGGGACTCCAAAATTGTACAGCAAACTCCAGGTGCCGTCGGACAAGTGAGTTGTACAAACACAGTACAATCTCCTTGTTCTGATATCCAAACTGGAGCTTTATGCAGCCTAGCATCCTTTGAGCCTTTTTCTCCGCCTAAATGCACTGTTTCGAGAACTTGAGGGCACTAGTGATTGTTACACCCAAGTCCTTCTCAGTGTCGTTGGATTCAATAGCAGTGCCCTTAAGGATATACGGAGATTGGAGGTTTTGGTGGCCGATATGCATCACTTTGCATTTTTTCACGTTAAAAGGCATTTGCCACGTGTCCGACCACTCCAAATCTTCCGAAGATCTTCCTACATGCGGGCAGTATTTTCATCCTTTGCAACGTTCATACCAAGCTTGCTATCGTCGGCAAATTTAGAAATCTTGGCAACCATGTTACTGTCCATGTCGTTGACGTAGATGATGAATAGTAGTGGCCCCAGGACAGACCTTGAGGCATCCGCTAGTAACGGGCACCCACTCAGAAGCCTGTCCATTCACTACCACCCGTTGCCGTCTGCCACTTAGCCAGTTCTCTATCCAGCCAGCTACTTTTCCGTCTATGCACAGCGCTCGCACTTTCCGGAGTGCATTCCAGAGCCTCAACCCAATTCTTGAGAAGATTCTATGTGACTACATAATGGAGAGGAGACCATACATTCATATCAGAGAACACAAAGGCCCCGAAGTCGAACTCGAAGCAGGGGGCTGTCTCAGTCCCTTTTTATACAACATTTATACACCTGACCTACCACAAGCTCTCTCCGAGAGTACGATATACGTACAGTTCGCTGATGACATATCTCAAATTTGTACCGCCGCTTATGTTCACAGGGAAGATATCTACGAATGTCCCCAAAATCAAAATAATTCCCACATTTCGTTTCGCAAGACCTTTAATGACATAGGTGTAGAAGAGGAGCGAATCCCCTACTGCCTGGAAGGGACGGTTCTGGGGCTTAAAATCGCCACAGGGAGCTACAAGAGTCATATCGAGCGAACAGTCGCCAATAGCAACAGAGATTTGAGGGATTTTTATAGGTTCCGTGACCTAAATCGCTCAAATAAACTCAAGATATTCAATGCGGGCATTCACTCGAGACTCCTGTACCACCCGATGCCGCTGAACGCGAGCGCCAAGACCCACAATGCGAAACTACAAGTCATGCATAACAAAGCGGTGCTTCTCATCACAAACACCCGAAGAAGATAATACAAACAACAGAGGGAGCTCTACGACTCGGTTGGATTATCTCCGACCAACGTGGCGCTCCACGAGAGACCTAAGAAGATCTGGCAAGCCATTGGCACCCGCTTGACCCCTGAGAACTCTCGTACACACCTACACACCCAAACATCGAGGTCTACCGACAAATAAGACCATTTAAAAGCAGTAAGATACAATCTGACGGTGACGTGACTCGAAAATACACATGACAAAATCGACAAAACACAAAATAACGGCTAGTATAATGCTTAATTTTCTGTAGTAAAAATTTCAACTTTGCAAAATTCAAATGAAACTCAAAATAAACTTTTTTCAAAAAACCACAGCGGGAATAAAACCCTGCCTCAAATAAAGGCTTGAATGCCAAAAGATCATTAAGATCTAAAAAATTAAATTAACAAGATTAATTTAATAAAATAATCTATAAATTTTATAGTTTATTGAATAAAAAACAAAAAAAAACACAAAATTCATCCAAAAACAAAACAAACAGAGCTACCCTTTCACCAGGGACCTATTTATTATGTCTCCCACACATCCTCTATTCTTTAAATTCACCCTTTTCACCACTTTCCTCTCTTACTATCTTTCTCTTTAACTCTCCCTATATCTCACCACTTTTTATATCCAAGGTCCAAGAATAATTAATTCACTGGTCGGACGGACTTCTTGGACATAAGTCAGCAACCGGCAAAGGCGGAAAAGTTTTGGGGAGGTCGTGCCAAAACATCTCCATTATAGCTTCCTAGCGACGACCTGGAAGCTACTAAAAAAGAGAAGAAGAAGAAATAGAAGCAACAAAAGAGATAATACCTTATTACTACTACACCATTTCACTCCATTTTCACCATCATTTTCATATTTTTTTCAGGCTACGCTTTTAAGAAGATGACCGGGTAAAACCAGCACCCCCTGCCCTCCCCGCTTCAAAGCGGCCCCAAGGAGGGAAATCACCATACACAGCCTCTCCCAACTATGTCGCTCACTAGAGAAGACATAATTGGGGGCATTGGAGGAAGCTGGTTTGAGGATTAGCTCACAGTGGATAACAATGTCTTGAAGCTCGACTGGACAAGGGACGGACTGCAACCTCCATTGTGAATTACTGCGGAGGCCTATCCCAAAACCACAGAGGGACACTAAGCCGTCTCTGAGCATGGTGGGAGCAGTCGCGATTTAAACACCCTCAGGGAGTGGCGTTGTCAATGAGTTTGTCATTAGTCATCCCTCCGGGAAGATCCCACCCGGTCTCACACATACTCAATCATCTATCATCTCATCATAATACGTCATTACCACACTCATCCCAACAATAAACAAGGCGAATTCCTCCAGGGTCTAAGGCTGGTCAAAAAGCGTGGGGGAGAGGGTAGCCACCCTAAGAAAATATAAATTTCAAAACACACATAATACTCATCGAATTACACACACATAACGCAAGTCTGCTTATCCTACGTGCTTGCCTGACAAAATCCATGAGGGGGTTACCTTCAACAACATGGCAATGGATCTGGCCACACGTATACCCTTAAGGGTAATCAACTGCCAGGCCAAACCGGAAAGAGGTACAGTTTTTGAGACCATTTTCGGGAAACTCAGCGTCGCAATAATTCGCCTTATTGACACCCCAACCGGTTACTTGGCGATCTGCGAAAGGAAAAAGGATATCGAGCCAATCAATAAGGAAGATTGTCTTCGGGTTCTCCAGGAGATAAACCTCCAGCCCACAGTACCACCCCAAATACAGGCTCACTGTAGCGCGATCTGCTGTCCACTCAATCCCTGGAAGAACTAGCGGAAGAAATTGAGGCCAAACAGAGCTGGGCGAAAGTATCGGAAACTATCAAGTTCCGAAACTGAAGGGAGAACTAAGAATACACCCATGTATTCAACAAGGTGATCTTTAAGGAAACGGAGATGGCCCAGATTGCCAAAGAGAAGGGTCTATTACTCTTCTGTGCTAAAATCAGCGGGGACCAGATCGAGTGCGAGGAGTTCACGCCAGTGCAGATGTGTTTCCGCTGTTACAAGATGGAGAAACACTCCACAAAGGATTGTCAAAAGTAGAGGACACATGCCTCAGGTGTAGTGAAAGGGGCCACGGATGGAAAAGCTGCATGAAGACAGAGAAGTGCGCAAACTGCGGGCAGGGCCATAGAGCACTAGCCATGGCTTGTCCCATGAAAAGAAACATAATTAAGAGGAAACAGGCCGCAAAGAAAGAAGAAGAACAGAGGATGAGGACTACTTTGTATGCGCAAGCAACAAAAACGTCCCACCCTGCACAAGCCCTGACTAAGGCATATTAAACTGGAGAACGAGGAATCGACGAAGATTCTCCCCTGCATCTCGAGTGGGCTCAACCTGATGCTAAAGAAAAACAATATAAGTGAGATGTGGTTCCCAGAGAACCCTCCTCAGGAGATGTCTTACAACTATAATTATCTCCAAAGGTGAATGAAGAGGTTATTGCAGCCACGTCTAACCACCCAACTGAAACAACGGACTCGCAACACAAGGACCAAGAACAAGGAAATAAGGAACCCCCCAGGAGATTCGACCCCAGAATTGATGCTAGAAAAGCGAGGGAAGAAAAAGCGAGTACCACAAACGAGGGAACGTTAAACGACGACCGACGCAGAGTCGGACAGTGACAGCACCCTGAGTGCACCCACAAGAGAGGACAACATTGAAAGAAAAGAAAGCAAGATAAATAAACACAAGTACGATGTTAGGGAACTGGGTCTGAAGGTCTACGCTTCGGACAAGAACCTCCTACCTGCAGACATATACCCCTCGGACATCACAAAAGGCATCAAAAATCAAAAGCTCAAATGGACAATTACGGAATCAGAAGACGAAACTCAAGTTGCGGCAGAACTCTACTCGGGTAGTGTTACTCGACGAGGCCTCCTTTTTTACGACCCCAGGCATGGAATATAAGAAAATCAAGAACTGAAAAGTACGCAAGCACAAGGAATAAGTAGCACACACTAGAAGTAGACACAAAACATGGAGAACATAAACAATACACAGAAAATTTTAACTCTAAACATAAATGGATGGTCGAGGAAAGCGAATGAATATGGCAACATATTCAGAATGTCGGACCCAGACATTATCCTAATATGTGAACACGGTGTCAACACTAATAATATACGGATAAAAATCCCGAATTACCACGTCCTGGCAAAGAATGCCACTCAAGATAGATTTGAAGGTCCTGCGATCGCCATTAGAAGGAACATCACCTTCAAAAGGCTCCCAGAGCTTGATGAGTCCTTCGTAGCGGTCGAAATCCCTACACTTGTTGGGGGACTCATAATTGCAGTTGCATACCAGCCTCCTCACCGTCGATATCTACCCACCAACAATTTTCTAACCCTAACTGCCCACCGCAGAAATGTTTTCATAGGGGGCGACCTCAATGTTAGTCTGGGGTCCTCTGGCTAGACCAGAACTAACGAAAGCGGCAGAAATCTACAGCTGGTCATTGTCAGGGACAGGGGCGGAATTTCCGACCTACATCACAGAAAGATCGGCGACAGCCCTGGACATATACTAACAAGTACCAACTTCCCTTTCAATCTGGTCATTATGCCTGGCCCCACGGTTCCAAGTGACTATATTTCCATCATGGCCACAATCTCCCTCGCACCTATCATGATTCCTATCCCACCCAGGAAGAGCTTTCCAAACGCAAATTGGGAGCTGTACAAGTGAATGCTCAACAGCTTTGTACCAGCTGACCTAAGCGAAGCTATCCTGGAAGAGATCGACGAGGAGATTAACCGCATTACACTCCTGATCATGGAAGCGGACGAAAAGTGCATTCCGTACATCACGCACAAAAGCCCTCCGCAACCCAGGTGGATTGAGGAGATGCGATATATTGCCTCAGAACATAGAGCAATCTATGAAGAGGTTAGGCAATTTGGCCCAAACAGAAATAACACCAGAAGACTCTGCCAACTCAGAGAGGTCCTCAAAGACTAGATCAACGCACAACAACGGGCCATATAGGACGGAGTAATAGAGAGACTCGACACAGAGTAGAACCCCACAAAATTCTGGAAGGAGTTAAAAAAGCTAAGAGAGGTATGCCCCCGAAGGAGAAAATATGGCTGGAAGAAAATGGTAAATTCATAGAAGATCCGGAGAGACTTGAAAGAAGGTTCAGAAAGTGCTGGCGAAAAGTATTCTCCATCCCCCCTGAAGAGAACGAGGATTTTGACCTGGAATCCGAGCACCAGGTTATTGACGAACACAATACCAGAATCCAGCGTACGCATCCACACCCGCACGTTTCCGAAGAGAGGAGAACGATGGGCCACGGGCGACCGATCACTGCTGAGGAGTTCCTGGGCACGCTCAAATCTTTCAAGCAGAGAGCTCCGGCTGGACAGGGGTTACCAAAACCATCTGGTAAATGCTCCCCCGTGCCTGCTACAAGGCATTATGAATGTAATGAACGCGGCACTGAACACTGGCTACTTTTCTGATGGATATAAGGTAGCAAAGGTCATTTTTAGAACAAAAGAGGAAAAAGGTGCCAGAAAAGCCGACGGACTACAGGCCCATCTCCCTCTTGCAAATCATCGGCAAGATTCTGGAAAAGATCCTATCCAACAGGCTTCAGAAACAACTCGATGAGAAGGGGGCCCACAACAACATGCGTTCCGGAAGAAATGTGGATTTTTTTTTAAAGAGCTCATCTAGTGACTGCCTACTTGGGCATTAGTCGCCGTATTAAAAACTGGCCTATAACTAGGCTTCTTTAAGATAAAATTAGGATAAAAAACAACCCCATCCCCTAAAAAAAGGAAAAGGGAAGTGAGCAGTAAGCAAGCTCCTGCGTCAGGGGAAGGTATTCATAGCGCAGCAGCGTGCGATCTATAAGAGGAAAAAAATAGCAAAAAAACAACAAAAAACAAAACAAAAAAAACCCTGCTTACATAATAGGGAGAAGGCTGGCCTCCACCAAAAAGTCAACAAGTCAACCAGTCAATGTGCACGCACTCGTCCCGAGTACAAAGGACAGGCGGTAGCGACCCCACCCATCCCGGTACCGGGACAGGTAACGTGCGCGAAGATCACCCAGACTGGGACATTCGACAAGAATGTGCTGAACAGTCTGGGGGACGACGCAGTCGTCGCAATAGGGCGCAGGCGAGCGCTCCATCAAATAGCGGTGCGTCACACGAGTGTGTCTGATTCGGAGACGACAGAAAGTAACCTGAAGCCGTCGCGGAATTGGGAGATAGGTCCATAGGAACAGTCGCGGCGCAATGGCACGCAACTTTAAGTTCCCTTCGACCGTCTCCGATCTTCTTTGCCAAGCAGTCCGAAGAGATGCCCGTATTCATGCCATGTAGTTGGTGTGAGGAAGAGCGAAACGCTGGTCCGGTCGCAGAGTCCTCGCGGACTCTTTGGCGCTCTCATCAGCGCGCTCATTCCCCGCAATTCCTACATGTCCAAGAACCCAGCAGAAGATAATCTCGACATCCGCCTGGCTCGCCAAAACCGTAGCGTCATGGATATCGCGAACCAAAGGATGCGGAGATTCCAAGGCACCGAGAGCACTCAGGGCGCTTTGTGAGTCGCTATAGATCACAATCCGGTCTTGGAACCGGACACGTCGCGTAATCTCCCGTACCGAGTGGTGTATTGCAACCAGCTCGGCCGTGAAGACAGACGCAGCGCCTGGCAGAGCCCCACTGACTTCAAACAGAGGGGATACGGCGTGGAAGCCGACCCCCTCTTTGGACTTGGAGCCATCCGTATACACTGGCATGGTTCTAGCGTGATAGGGGTCTGCTCCAAAAAGGTCGAACGCAATACTCCTGGCGCTGTACAAGCTTTGGGAGCAGAGGCGTGGCGAGAAATAGCCAAATGTGGTACCCTCCACGGTGGCGTCCTGGGCAGAACCAGGGGCGCAACCGACCCGAGAGCTATACCTAGCTCTCGAAGGAGGATAAACTGACTGGCACAAACAGAGTTAAAAGTAGGCGGTTAAGAACACTAAGCACTGAAATGAAGACACATAACAGAACAACAAACAGCACTTTGGAATGACCTCATAGACAAACTAGACGAAGAAGTGGTCCCCGAATATTTTGGAGTTCTTTTGCAGCCTGCCTCAGTTAAAGTGTGATAAGAGAGCTCCAGCTGTGGCCGCGGCGTTTATTCGACTCTGCTTAGAGTTCAGTAGCGATGTTGGGATTGATATTGACTTAAGGAAATCAACTTATCACCTGGCAAAATTTCTCAACTCAATTATCGTGCCCTACAACCCATCAGACTACACGCTACCCTCCTTTTCAACTCTTCTAGATATCTTTCAGACTTCTCAACCAGAAGCCGTACTAGCTGCTAAGGACGTAGAATCTCTATTCACAAATGTTCCTGTTGATGAAACCATCGAATTGATAACCAATGCCATTTACCATACTAAAGGCTCCACACCACTCACCATTCCCGAAGACATATTGTGACAGCTCATGGGGGAAGGGCCTTCTTTATATCTATTTTTTGACTGAAGATACCCCTTCAAACATTGTCTTGAATTCATTTATTTATCTGACTCCATATTCTTGTTGGCTGTGGCTCTTTCTTCTTTTAAGTTGATCTTCTTAATTCATCTTCATATTAACTTGACGTATTATCTTGATGTGATGATTCCTTCCCTTCATGATGACGTGATGACTTCTTGAGAGTTGAGGAGGTCTGAGACGAGTTAGCCCTTGAAAGTCGATTTCTTTGAGTTTCGTTTTCTTTGCGCGCGGTTTTCTCTTGAGTTGATTTCTTGAATTGTCCTTAAAGCGTTTCTCGTGGCCTACGTTTTCTTCGAGAATTTTCTTTGTAAAAATTGTGGACTTTGAGGTTCGATCGTGGGTCTTTCGCATCCCGAGGCAAGCACTCTACCAATACGCCACTGCGTAGTCCGTGCTGACTTGGTAATTTAATGGGCTATTTATATTCTCGCGTTGGAAGGAATTTTTCTCTGTCTCTTTGATACATCTTCGCACCCCTACAAGCTCCTCCAATCATGCACAAAAGAAACCGTGTTCTACGGTCCCGTTGGGAAAATGTAAGTGCAAATCGATGGTGTCGCGATAGGGTCACCCCTTGTCATCCTCTTTGCCAATTTTTACATGAGATCAGTTGAGAACAAGATTTTCAAAAGCAATATAGCGCCCAAGCCCCCCATCTAAGCGCTGTATATTGATGATATAATTTTGAATACGAATAACTTTGAACAAGTAAACGGCATAGTTGAAACATTCAAGAACAACTCGTGTCTGAATTTCACCCACAAAACAGAAGATGGAAGATCTCTTACCTTCCTTGATATCCTCATAAGTACCTAGGAATCCAAATTTGTGACCCAAGTATACGTTAAGGCCACGAACTTGGGCTTCTGCTTAAACGGCTCTTCTGAGTGTCCTGAACGTTACAAGAGATCAGTCATCAATGCATTGGTTAACAGGGCACTTTCTCATTCATCCTCGTGGACGGCTGTTGATCACGAATTTAAGAGGGTTTCCCCGAGTTCTCGTCAACAACGGCTACCCACAAGAATCCATCGACACCACCATGAAAGAGAAAATGAACTTGGTTGCTGGCCCTGGCGTCAGGTCTACTCCAAAGAAGAGTAATATCGACCTTTATTACTAGGCCAATATGAACACAGGTTACCATGAAAACGAAACGGCTCTCAAAGACATTTTCCATCGTAACATGACCCCAACCGACCCTAATACAGATATTAATCTAATTATATACTGCAAAACCAAGAAAACAAGTAGTTGCATCATAAAGAACAGCTGTCTCCCTCCAACGAGCGAACTCGAGGAGACTAACGTCGTGTATGAATATTCGTGAAAAGTCGGTGACTGCGAACACCACAATTCAAAGTACATCGGCGTAACCTCCACAACCCTGTCAAAGCGACTGACAGCTCACCTTCAAGATGGCGCGATTTATAAACACACCCACTCATGAAAAACTGAATCAGGAGACCTCCATCATCCTGAGATTTCCAAACCGCAGAAGATTGCGGATAGCCGAAGCCGCAATATTCAAATGAAGAAACCGGCAATTAACGTGCAGCTTCAGCCGGAAACCATACTCGCGTCATCTCGGCGTCTCCGAGTTGACCGCCGTTAAAAGAAGCAAGTTTTCAAACCTCATTTTCCTTTGCCAGAGAACTAGATCGGAGTGACAAATAGTCAGACAATCTAAGTCTTTCAATTTTATACGTTTCTTGTAGCGCTTAGTTTTCCCTTAAAAAATTCCCGCGCCATGATTGGCCATTTTTTGTAATACTTGTGTCAAGGTGAATTTGTGCGATTCGCTTGGTGTAGTGACAATAAAAACTGGTTAAAGTGAAAAGGCGCGATACGTTCGAAAAGCGGCCCACTGGTTATTCGATCTAGAAAGGTGAAGGGTGAAATCTTCGCTCCTTTGCTAGATACAAGGACCGGAGCCTCATCTGGCCCACCCGCAAGACCGAAGGAAGGAAGTTTTAGGTAAAGTTAAATAAAATTACTTAGACCTTGGCCCCTAGTTCTCTCATTCCACCCCCACCCGCCTGTTTTCTAAACCGTTCTCAGTGTATATATATATATATATATATATATATATATATATATATATATATATATATATATATATATATATATATATATATATATATATACACATAAAATTCATACCCAAATACCATAATACCATCCCCTATCTCACGATAAGATGCAGGAGAAATGAGATACACTCTCCGCATCAAACTCCGGGTCCTCTCGGAGGGCCCAAAACCGGGTACCACACAGCAGATGAGATTAAAAACGAAATTGAACGAAACCACCAATGGGCAAAGGTTGCTGAGGTTACCAAATTCAAGCATTACACGTACGTTTTTAAGGTTGTATTCGAGGACACGGCTATGGCTCAAAAAGCTAAGGAAAATGGTCTGATTCTCTTTAACGTAAGAGTCTGCCCGGAAAAAGACCTTACGCTATGTTCTATCTGCGCCGGCTGCGACCATCTTTGGCGCGACTGTAAAAGTAACTCCCCCAAATGCTTAAATGTGAAGGCCCCCACCGGACTATGTCTATGAAATGTCTGGTTAAAAAGCAGGAAATTGAAACACAAACCCAAATAAAACGCGACACAGAGAAAAAGGCTAATTCGACTTATGTAAAAGTAGCCAAAGCCGCCATTGCTGAGCGAAACAACCAGAAGACATTCATCCACATCAAAAACGAACACTCAACCAAAATAATGTGCTGCATATATTGCCAACATTACTAGCCCAGTTACTTATGCCACGGAAATCAATGGCAAGCTCGTAAAGAACGGGCTACAAGAGATGTGGTTTCCGGACAAACAACCCTTAGAGGAGGTTATGAGAATAAGCGTAGCCCCTCAGTGCTAAAAAACATGCAAAAAGTGCCCACGCCACACAACACAGGTAACACACGCGACCCCCGTCTCAATAAACCTAAGGTAACACAAAAAACAAAACAGGCGCCACCTTCACTCAGGAAAGACACCATCAATACAAACAACACGCAAAATCAAACTCCCTACATAGAAGCAGTGCGACCCAAGGAGGCCAGGTCTCCACGAGCAAGAAAAACCTCTAAAATCTGGGGCTCAAGGTCAACTTCCTCATAGTGAGGGAGAGAACACCCGCTAAAATAACACGCGAGAGGTTTAAACCTGAAATTATATGCCCCCGAATCGGCTCCCTTCCCAACCGAAATCGATTCTCGCGAAGTAGCTGAAGGTCTTAGGACCGGAAGATACAAGTGGGAATGCTCAGATGAGGCCCCGGAGCGGCAGGTTGGGGATGCTCTCGCTCAAAACATGGTAAAACTGATCATGGACTGCTTCCACACAATCACAGACACGGAATGCGGGAAAAAGAGAAACGTCAAGGAGCGCATCCTGCCCAGTACACCTCATGGGGCTAAAGTAGATCGCGAATAAACGTCAACTTTAATCCCCCACACTAGAGAACTAACATTGCACAAAATAACAGACGGACTTACAATTATACATATGAATGTCAAAGGGTGGGACGGAAAAGGTTCCATCTATGGCAATATTATGCAACAAAGTGACCCTGGCATAATACTTAATTCTAAACACGGACTGACCGCGCAAAAACAGTTAAAATTATTTCAATACGACGTCATTAGCAAGAATCATGGTCAGGAATGGTATGACGGCTGTGCAATATCCGTCAAACAAGGACTAAAATTCAGGACACTGGATAACTTAGATGAATCCTACCTTGCCATTGAAGTAGGTACTGCTCTAGGGAGGAACTGTGCCCATGCACAACCTCTTGCAGAATTTAGCCACAAGAAAAGTGTAATTTTTGCGGGAGATCTTAATGCATGGTGTGCTGCGGCAGGATATACCTCCTACAACAATGCAGGCAGAAACATCGAAGTACTACTTGACAGACAATGTATGACAAGGATCAAACCAGAATTCCCGACGTACATAACGGAAAGATCAGCAACGAAACCTGATATAGTCCTATCTAGCATCAGGTTTCCTTACAACTACTACATTGAACAGGGCCCCATCATTGCGAGCGACCACTAGGCTATCCAAATTACAGTAGGTGTAAATCCCATTCTAATTGAAATCCTAGAATGCAAAAGCTATAAGCAAGCAAACTGGCAAAGCTATAAAAATTACCTTCTAAATTATATCCTCGCCCCTCTATTTGATGCTAAGATGGAAGAAATAGATGTGGAGCTGGACAAAATCACCGACTTTCTAATAAAAGCCGATCAAAATAGCATTCCCGTATTAATTATAAAACCCTTCCAGCTCCCCCATGTCCAATGTAGTAGCACTGATAGGCCCTAACCACAATGCCCACAGAAGACTAAGACAAATTAAAGACGAACTCCAGACACTAATTACGGACCAACAAACACTACTATAGGACGGACTAATAAAAAGACTCGACATAGAAAGAGACTCACACACGTTCTGGCAGATGGTTAAAATTCTTAAAGGAAAACCTCCACAAACAAAAATGACAATCATTCACGACGGCCAAAAATTAATGAGACTGAAGAGATTGAGGAAATGTATAGGATTTTTTGGTCTTTAATTTTCAAAATTACACCAGAAGAAAATGACAATTACAACCTCGAATTCGAAACCTGGCGTAATCCAACAGCTAAACACACAAATATACAAAACCTCTCCTCACCACTGTGTGTCGCCGAAAAGAGTGATAGAGGGCTATGGCAGTAAAATAACGACCCTAGAACTCTCCGTTAATCTAAAATCCTTCCGTCAAAGACCACCGGGTACTACGGGGCTTACCCGCCTTCTCAATATCATGAACGCCGCTCTGAACATGGGTAATTTCCCTGATCAGTGGCAAGTGGCCAAGATGATCTTCATCCCAAAACCAGGAAGCCCTCGGAATTTCCTGCCAGCTTTCAACCGATATCTCTCCTAGAATTTTCCGGCAAAGTCTTCGAGAAGATATTGGTTAATAGAGTCGACTCTTTTCTCGATGAAGCCAACTTGCATAACGAGCAGCAACACGGCTTCAGAAGGAAAAGAAGGACTGACACGGCACTAGCCGTTGTCACCAAAAAGCTTGTTAAGATCAAGGCAGACAAAAGGCATGCTGACCTGGTGCCCCGGAATGTCAAAAAAGCCTTTGATAAGGTTTGGAAGAGAGGACTACAATTTAAGATCCTTCAAGTAAGCCTCAACCCCATTCTTGAGAGTATTCTATGTGACTATATAATGGAGAGGAGAGCATACATTCAAATCGAGAACATAAAGGCCTCGAAGTCGAGCTCGAAGCAGGGGCCCCACAAGGGGGCTGTCTCAGTCCCCCTTTATACAACATTTATACACGCGACCTAACACAACCTCTCTCCGAGAGTACGATATACGTACCGTTCGCTGACGATATATCGCAAATTTGTACCGCCGCTTATTTTCACAGGGAATTTATGGCGAGGAATACTGCTAGAGAGATATCTAACATCAACTCTTTCGAGAGGAGATGGAAGATATCAACGAATGCCTCAAAATTCCAAATAATTCCCACGTTTCGTTTCGCAAGACCTTCAATGATATAAGTGTAGAAGGGGATCGAAACCCCGACTGTCTTGAAGGGACGGTTCTGGGGCTCGAAATCACCACAGGGGGCTACAAGAGTCATATCGAGCGAACAGTCGCCAATAGCAACAGAGATTTGAGGGAATTTTATAGGTTCCGTGACCTAAATCGCTCAAATAAAGTCAAGATATTTAATGCGTGCATTCGCTCGAGACTCTTGTACCCCCCAGTGCCGCTAAACGCGAGCGCCAAGACCCACGATGCGAAACTACAATTCATGCATAACAAAGCGGTGCTGCTCATTACAAACACCCGAAGAAGAGAACACAAACGGCAGAGGGAGCTCTACGACTCGGTTGACCCCTGAGAACTCTCGTACACACCTACACACCTAGACATCGAGGTCACCCGACAGATAAGACCATTTAAAAGCAGTAAGATACACTCTGACGGCGACATGAATACAAAATACACATGACAAAATCGACAAAACATAAAAAAACCGACTAGTGTAATGCTCAAGTTTCTTTAGTAGAAATTCATAACCATCATCAAAATTTACCCTTTAGCTTTTTCGAAACTCACAGGGGGAACAAAAACCCTGCCTCAAATAAAGGCTTGAATGCCATTAAAGACCATTAAGATCTACAAATATTATAATTAAATTATCAGGTTAGTTTAATTGAATAAACTATAAATTTTATAGTTTATTAAATAAAACAACGAAACAAAATACACCCAAAAAAACAAACAAACAGAGCTACCCTTTTACCATGCACCTATTTATCTTGTCTCCCACACATCCTCTATTGTTTAAACCCACCCTATTTCACCACTTTCCTCTCTTACTATCTTTCTCTCTAACTCTCCCTAAATCTCACCACTTTTTATGCCCAAGGTCCAGGAATAATTCCATTTCTGTTCATTCCCTGAAGATGACCTAACATGTTCGAAAGACGTCTAGGAATAAAGAATGTCATTCGCGGATGTTTTTTCTCACCTCGAAGACCCCATTAAAAACTTGTAAGAAATATTAAGAAAATACAAGTTAAAATTAATAACGCTGCCACAGATGTGGACTTCAATAGAACCTGCATACAACATGGCCTTTTACCTAATATATATATATATATATATATATATATATATATATATATATATATATATATATATATATATATATATATATATATAGGGTGGGACGTAGGAACTTCCCTATTTTGAAAAGAACGACGCGTGGTTAAGGATGGTCACAGTGAAGTGAGGGAAGGGTTCAATGGAGGGAGCTGGAAGGGGGTTTGTGTCCACACTCGTTTCAGTCACAAACATGCTGTGGTCGATGTGGCAGAGCGCTTTTGCCGTAGAGGCGTATTTTTCTAACGGCCACTTTGCCAAAGCGGTGCAACGCGCCTTTCGTCTTCACTTCGAAATTCCCCGGCGAGGCCGTGTTCCTTAAGGAAATAGATTTTATTGTGGATGGATGGCTTCAAGAAAACGGGGAATGTATCCAAAACAAAGAAAGCACCTACCAGGACCGTTACAACACCTAAAAATATTAAACGAGTTCATCAGTCTATGGAGCGGTCTCCCAAACGTTCTGATTGTAAACATGCAGTTGCTCTTGGCATGTCGTGACGTTCTCTTCGTCGAATTATTCTTCGGGACATTCTTTCGTCGAATTCTTCACCATGAACTCGATATTCATGCATGCATTTTTTCTTAATTTTAGGAGCTCATCTGGCGACTGACTATTTGGGCATTAGTCACCGTATTCAACACAGTCTAGTACTAGGCTACTATAAAATAAGATACAAATAAACAAATTCCTCCCCCCCCCCAATTTAACAAAAGGAAAAAGGCAACAAGCAGGAAGCAAGCTCCAGCGTCAGGGGGCAATCGGCCTTCCCTCGTAGGAGGAACGTGCGACCTACTAAAATAAAAAAACAACCAAAAATCCAACTAGTTAGACAAGGGGAAAAAGCCAGCCTTTCCCCCAAAGTTTAAAATTCCACCAGTCAATGCGCACGAACTCGTCCGACTACAAGGGACAAGGCGGTAACCTCCCGGCCCATCCCGGTACCATGACAGCAAACATGCGCGGAGATCGCCTATACTGGGATCTTTAACAAGAATGTGCCGAACAGCCTGGGGGCCACCGCAGTCGTCGCAATAGGGCACAGGCGAGCGCTCCATCAAATAGCGATGCGTCACACGAGTGTGTCCAATTCGGAGACGACAGAAAGCAACCTGAAGCCTTCGCGGCATTGTGGGTTATGTCCATGGGAACAGTCGCGGCGCAATAGCAGCCAAACTTTTAAGTTCCCTTCTACAGTCTCCCATCTTCTTTGCCCTCCGAGCCACCCAGCCCACCACTGGGCCTGGGAGAAGGAGCCGAAGCTTTTCAGTGCCCTCCTCATTTCGGGGGGGCAGCTTTATGAACCCCGGAAGATGGCTTGGCGACTAACTTCAAGGGTGTTGCCTCATGTGAGTCTAACGACTCGGTGGAGGGGCGTAGCTGTTTCGCCTTACGGGAAACGGTCACGCTGGGGAAGTGGGGGGGAGCCCTGGTTTTAGCCGGGACTGGGTGTTGGCCCTTTGTGCCGCCAGCTTTACCAGGGGCACGACCGTACTCGTAAGCCTGGAGGGGCCAGGAGCAGAGGGTGTCTTTTTAACATTGAGGCATAGGACGTCCCGGGCAGCACCGTGCGCGCCAGTACCAAGTTCTTAGCCTCGAAAAATGAGAGACGATCCTGAGCCTGAACGGCCAGGATTTCCTTCTCAAGGAGATAGGACCACATTGCTTCGAAGAAGCGTGGTTCGGCGCTCCGCAATTGACACACTTGGACACACAGGATTTGGACTTATTGTGTGAGGCCTTGGAGCAACTTACACAGGTTTCAGGGAACCCCGAGCTTGCAAGTCGACAGGATTGATTAGTATGGCGAAGGCGGTGGCAGTAATAGCACCTCCGCAGCAGTGGCCCGAATGCCTTCACGCGGTAGCGATACCAACTGCCACGCACTGACTCAGAGAGCTTGTCACAGTCGAACATGACGAAGAGTGTAGGGGTGGGTCTCGAGGTCCCTCCCTGTTTTTTCATCACACGTTCGACCTTGACCGCCCCATGGTCGGCCAGCTCTAAGGTGATGTCGTCTATGGAGTAATCTGCGAGTTTCCTCTCATAAACTACACCTTTCACGAAGTTCATGGTAGACTCCAGTTTCACACTCACGGGAGTGTCATCAAGTGTCCGAAGGGCACTAATCATGGCCTCCTCGGAATGATTCGACACATTTGCCAAAAGGCTTCCCCCGAGAAACTGGTCACCTTTGGCTCTCTACCAGTCACACTACTAAAGCTCTCTTCTGATGGATCATATTGCCCTTACCAACATGCTGCCATCAGACTTCCTTAATTGCCTTGGGTCGCGATAATAGCCTCTAGCGAGAAGTCGCGATGGCCCCTTAGTGGTCTTTCCATTGTTCTAATTTTCGCAGTATATAGGGCAGACAAATTTAGAGCGGTCAACGGCGAACTGAGGAAGTCAGGGGTAGGGGATTCCTTATCTCTCTCCTTATTCTTCCATACCAACAAACATCATGTAGGCAGCTTGTTGACACTTTAGCCAACGACGCACTTGTGTTCTTCTCTTACGAGGCACATTTCCACCTTAGTGACTCTGTTAACAAACAGAATATGTGGTGCTGGAGTGAAACAAATCCCAGGGAGCTTTCATTCGAGGCCCCTTCATTCGGATCGTGTCACGGTATGGTGTGCACTTTCAAGAGTAGGTATCATTGGCCCTTACTTTTTTCAAGAAAATGGTCGTGCTTTAATTCTGAATTCAGACAGTTATTTGACAATGATCCAGAAGTTGGAGGTGGGGAAGGGGGGGGGGGGGCTGCTCTCGAAGAAATGGAACTGGACAATGTGTGGTTTCAGAAAGATGGGCCACATCCCACACCGCCAGGATTTCAATCGTTTTTTGGTTTTTGAGAGAAGCCTTCCCTGGACGACTGATCTCCCTGAGAGGGGACGTAAACTGGCCTGCGCGCTCGCCTAATTTAGCTCCTGTGATTACTTCATGTGTATTTATCTCAAATCCCTGGCTTATAACAATCGTCCACAGGCCCTGGAAGACACACAGAATAACATCCGAACCATGATTGAAAGGGTGGACCAAAACTTCGTCTGAATCAGTTTATTGACAATGGAGACAGACATTTAAATGTATACGTTTTAAAATTGTGTAAAATTAAATCTTCTATGCTGTGTGACAGGCAAAAAATAAAAATAAAGAGTTTTGAAAAGGGTACCGTGTTTTATTTTATTTTCAGAAAAGGAAGTTCCCGCGCCCCACCATATATATATATATATATATATATATATATATATATATATATATATATATATATATATATATGTGTGTGTGTGTGTGTGTGTGTGTATGTGTGTGTGTTCAGGTATACATTGGCGAAAGCAGCAGATTCTCCAAGAGAATGAAGGAACACAAATGCGACATGCCCCGTGGCAACCTTTCTCTAGCCTGTTCCTACACATGTCAAATAAAAACTATTTAATTGATATTGATAATGCAAAAATAATTTACAATTCCCACAATCATATACTTAGGCGTCTAAAAGAATCAGCTTTTATAAAGGAAATTCCAAACTTGAATGCTTCCGATGGGCAATTCAACACTTAATCTCTTGATAAGCAGAATACTCGTCCAGCCTCTGATCAAAAATACCCAAGTTCCATACCGCCCCCCTCCCCTTAATTACTTTCCGACTTGTAAATTTATGTGTCCTTAGTCTAAGTTTATCTCTGTATTCATTAGTTTGCCAGGGATTGAAGATGTAGGAGGTCTCCGTAGAAACCAGGTTTCGCAAATAAATCGATCCCAACTCTGCGGTTTCTTTCCTGCATTTACATCTACGTTACTGGGTAATACTTCAGATTAGGGGCGCACGGTAGGTGGCGTTGTTAGTTGGCTACAATTTGTGGTTACAGTATATCTCTTATGACGTCAGACGGTAGCTTCAGATGTGACCAATCATGGCATTATATTTTTTTGTTGTTTTGGGGATTTGTAACTTTTAGTCTGTATTATTTACTAAATATCTGCGCATCTGCTCGTTTATAGTTTTTTCTAAGTTAGGTAAGGTTTCTTGATGTCTTTTACTGTTTTTTTTTCGTATTGATTGTTTCGCAGCGAACGATATCAGCGTCTTACTGGCAACGTCGTAGCTATAAATAGAACCTGCTTAGCATTTGTTACTGTTTCGTTATGGCTTTTTCGTTCTCTAGTTTTGAGTCTTAGTTATTCGAATTCGGGTTTATTTTGCATGACCGCGAAAAACTTTTAGATTATTTAGAGGCGCATAAACTAATCAAAAAACCTATATGTGATAGAACGGTCTGAGGCCGCCATGCTTCAGCCCCTATCACATGTCGAAACACATGCTTCCCCACGTGTATGCTGCAAGAGGAAGTAGAAGGCCCGTTATCGCCCCCCCACCCACCCCCATTCCCAAGGAGGTTCAATCCCCCGTTCGCTTCCATGCGTCGATCTCGCCTGATTGAATTAGGCTTATGGGCAGATAAGATATTTTCCCAAACACCACCGGGACATTCCATTGTCCCCTACGCCAAGGGGCTGGCTCGGGCTATTTATGCGATAGCATTTCGCATTTGAACCAGAGCCCGATTATCTTCGCGAGGCATCATGCCGATCCGGTCTCCCTTGTGCACCTAGGAACTCTACCCCGAGAAACCCCTTATTGTCCAGAAGCGGACAATATTCCTTGAGTGCCAAGGTTCGTGCCCCTCGAATCGCCAAGTCAGCATGGCCCCCCTGTTGTTCAGGAAGAGAACAACTTTGGAACAGCCATTGTGCTTCGAGCCCGTTCGAAAAGAAACGGTTCTCCCCCCTCCCTTCCTGTTGCTTAGAAAGAGAACAACATTAGAACAGCCATTGTTCTTCAAGCCTGTTCGTCAAGAAACGGTTCTCGTTCCCAAGACATCACGTCAGAGTAATTTAATTCCCCCTTTTTTAACGTTCTTCAAGAGAACTCTTGGAAACAACAATAACGTCCATTGTTCATCTAGAACATCTCCGATATCCTAGCTCAAGGATCACTCGTACTTCCGAGCCCCACTTTGTTCTCATTCCTCGAAGACAGTCCTTTCCCCTCGTTAAGGACAACCCCCCGAAGAACCCCTTCTACTGGAAAAGAATCGCCAGTTGGACCGAAGATTCCTTCCCATCGCCTTTCTCTGCACGACAACCTTGTAATTATAGAAGCTACACATTACATTTAATCATTTAACCTTGTGTCAACGCAACTCTGTGCTTTTAACGTTTTAGCCAAGCATTCCCCTTTTTTGTTTGTTTTGCCGTTTTAAATCCCTCCAAATCTTAATCCTCAGCTTAGTCAAATATTCCCATGACCTTTTTCATTTCCTGTGTTTCTCCCATTTTAATCCCCGGTTATGGAAACATTTTCCGTGTGTTGTTTTGATAGATTAATTAATAAAACTCTATTTTATTAATGTTTGCCATATTATTTATCCTTGGGCTCCGTTCCACTTCTTAAGTATATTGAAGATAAATAAGCCATCCCCAGGCCCCCTCCCCCACCTTGTGAACCATTCTCGAAATCTGATTACCACGCACTCGAGATATAGAATAATCCCCTCAACGAATAGTTATATATAGTATATCGTCGGGAGCCTATTCTACGACACTATAAAAGTAATGATTGTTTGCTATTAGGTTAGGTTTTTCTACCAGTTAAAAGCAGTTGGGAAAAAAACGGTAAATTCAAGGTGATTGCTCTAGAGGGAGATATCACTGCGTGGGGCTTCCCCTGCGATAATCCTGAGTTTGAATCAATTGGGGGGGGGAGGCTGTGGTCGCAGCCCCCCAGTATATACTCGTATACAAAAAATATATAACACCGTAATTGTTCACATCTGACGCTACCGTCTGACATCATAAGACATATATTGTAGCCCAAAATTGTAGCCTATAAACAGCACCACCTACCGTGCACCCCGACACTGAAGTGTTATCCGTTACTGTATTTATTTGGATATATATGGTCTCCTGTAATATATATATATATATATATATATATATATATATATATATATATATATATATATATATATATATATATATATATATATATATATATATATATATATATTACACACATTTTCTCTTCCTCTAGCTTGATTTGATATTTTAACAATCGTATTAATGTACTTACTCTTTGAACGGAGAGAGGCTGGTTGTAATCTGCACCCCCCTGGATTCGGAATCCCCAGGGAATGGATTCATCTGTCCGTTGAAGAAGAACCGTAACAAGACGAGCCATCGCCACCGCTTTTATGTTCCTCTTGTATTTGCTGTTAATATTGGAGTCTTCGATCCACCAACAGAAGTAGTTATTCCACCGAAATTCTTCCCTTCCGCCAATCCGGCGGTGCTTTATTTGTCTAACTTAAGTAAACAGAGACTAAAACCGAGGTCATTCCACATTATGCACTGCTGTGAACTCGTGTTTTCCAGTAGGTTGCTGTTTTTAAACGAAAACATAACATCAAACAACCTAAATCATAATATTTGAATGTTGTTAATTAATTCACAGCTGTTGTAAGTCACTGATTATTTTCAAAACATATATATGTATATTCCTGTAAGTAGAGGTGGAGAATACCCAAGCAGTGTTCCGGCACCTGTCGTAAAAAACACCCGACTAAATCGCGATAGGGGAAGGTAGAATGGTATGCCGCAAACTGGATTTCATCATAAACACGATTATCATCACTTCAGGGTAGTTGTACAGATTAACGACTCTACCGTTTTTGCCAGAAAAGTTATATGAAAATTTATCTAAATTGTCTGTTGCTATTCATTCGGAGCGTAAAGCACTCGTTTCCGAGTTATCAGCACTTGAATGTAGTATTTTACGATCCATCGAGCTATTATTAGCCACTGATATGACTTATATGCCGCAAGGAAAACGAGAAATTGTGTTCCGTGATTCAATAAATACCCATTCCTACGATGAAAATTAGCACCACCATTGGCTAAGATGCTATTTGAAATTTGATGTAGAAGGTTAAGGTTGTAGGTTATTTAAAAAGCTTAGTTCTGGTAATTCTACAGAGTGGGGACTAATATTACTGCGAGAATGCAATCACCATTGCATCATAAGGATAAACCATCTTGAACTGTGAAGCCTAAGGTTTTAGGCTATGCCATGGCAAGTTCGCTAGAATAGGCTTCTTGTTTGGTTCCTCTCCGCGGCAAAAACAACACACTGAAACCTATCATAATTTACCTCAAAAAACTAACGAACCCACAAAAATTACCCTAGGCTAGCCTAGCGTTATTTTCCGGTTCAAAACAAATTATCAATGACAAGATGGTTGCCAATCTATTTTTCGTTATAAGAGCATAATTAGAAATTTCCGCGCCTTAATTAGCGACAGTGTTATATAGTATATCAATATATATTTACGGTATATACTATATAGCATTGTCGTATTTTTTCAACATATAAATATTTATAACAAAGCTTCTTCGATTGCGTTGGAGTTGTAAATCTGCAGAATTTACCACTTGTTTGCTTAGTGAAATGAAAATTTGTTTTATTTCGCCCCTTTACCTTACTATCCAGACTTCTCTGGATAGCAATGGCTTATCAAGACTCTACCACAAAAAAAAATGTATGTTTGGTCAACTTAGATTGATGTACCACTTTGGTGTCTAAGTTATATATAAGTCCGACTAAGTTTGCACTCTCGTAGTCCCTAAAGTAAGTCGCAACTGAATAGTAGTTGCCTTTACTTCAATATTGCCATCCTTATTTACATATTTATTCTCATGTTTGTCAGCATCATCTTCCTACGGAGTACTCATTTCCCTTAACGATTGCCGACTCTTTTTGCAGAGCAATAAATGATAAACTAAAAGTTCAATGAAATAATCAAAGGTTGTAAACTTAATGAATAGTTTTTGACGACTAGGATTTCTATTTTTACCCAAAACTAAACCCGACCATAATACAATAGGAAGAAAAAGGATATTGGTCTCTTGCGATAAATTATCTCGAGTATTGTCAAGGTAAGGCCCGATAAAGAGCGCAATGATACGCTTACACACCAAATCGGCTATTCTTTATAAAAGACGTCCGCATTGCATGATTTTAACATAACCCTTTTCTATTATATCTTTGGAGTTGACAATCATAGTTTCCACAGTCGATTATCATATATGTTTGAAAAGGTTCGCTTTTCCTGAACTCTATTTAATATTATAAAATGTAACCACTGAATATCGGTTGCTCTTAGCCACATAGAGGTCAACCACTGTCCTGAGAACTGTCCTTGAAGAACTTAGGCGCTTATAGCACTTGGGCACAAAGATAATTTAAACCTACCACGTAAACACATAATTCCCTGATACTGCGGTCGTGATTTCATCACAACTTAGAGAAGTGAACACGAACACGGTTAAATGAGTTAAGAACACACGTGAGGATCCAACAGTCCAAGAATAACGAACGTGGAACAGGCCACGGCGCGAGCGTGAAACCCCAAATTCAATTAGAGAACGATTGACATTTTCGAGAAGTGAACGAGGGCAAGCGTTATTGCTTCAATAATACTGCCTGTCTGCCATATGCGTTTCGGTGACTCGTAATCTATATGCGCGCATTCGCTAAGGGCGAGGAAGCTGCCTTTGGCATAGATGCCGCGTCTGACTTGGCTCTTCTTCGCTACACGACTCTCTGCGATGGCACATCCCCCCCCCCCTCCTCATTCCCCGCCGCGTTGCACCCTCGCTCTTCTCACTCCTTTTTTCATGAAAGCAAAAAAACTTCTCCCCAGGTGAAAGAGACGGAGATGTAGCGATTCCCCATAACTTCTGACGTTGTTTTAAATGCCTCTATCTAAACCACTTAGCTTCGTTTTAACAATTCCCTAATTCATGTTAGGTTTATATTAACTCGACTCAAAAGAAATTTAATGGCTTTTCTCTTTCTCTCTCTATCTACCCGCCAATGAAATGTTGGACAATCGCACCTGCCCCATCAAACGCTCCTCACTTCTCCGGGTAATGTTATAACCACGAGGCCATAGCCCACATCCACCCTAAAAGGATAAAAAAAATGTAGGGGTTTCACACCGATCTGCACTGGTTTTGAAGCATTTTATCTTTCAGTGGGGACCTAAAATTTAACGTGGGATCCGAGCCACGGTAGTAACAGCGCAAGGCAGCTGCCGTGAAGTCGACCAGAATTGGGGGACTTTCATCGGAGCATTGAAGGTCCCATATGAATCAAAGAAAGAAAATTAGAGAGGAGAAACGGGTTGATAATACAAATAATTCGCAATAACTGCAAAAACATTTTAAAATAAAACTATATCGTATCCTGGGTATATACGACAATTTACAAATAAATATTTGTACATTTGTTTTAAAAGTCGGGAATATTGAAGCAATTTGTGCGGATATAAGAGACAGCGAATATTGGAACAAGGTGTTGTCTCTCGCTTAGGATCGAAGAGTCGTCGCACGTTCACTTGGGTGGTCGCGAAAGGCGAAAGGAATGAGAAAATAATAGACACTGAAGTCCAAAAATAAATGGTTGACAGAACAAAAGCCAAAATATAATCAAGAATTCTAGAGATTCAAGTTCGGGATAACGAGAGGTAAATAAAGTCGTTGCTGATACAAAAAAAAAATCAGCGAAAATATCAGCTTAGTTGTCCTTGTCCCATCCTATTTGTAATCCGTTCCACTCAAGGTAAACTGAGGCAAACGAGTGGAGGGAGAAGACACAATGGTCTCTTTTCAAACCACAGATTGGTTGGCGTATGACAGAACATAGCAAATACTCGTATTTTCTCTCCATTTCTGTCATCTATTTTTTTACACACTAATTCATATCATACAACGTTCAGACCTCCATTCAATTCTTGTAAAAATATGCTATTATAGATATGTATATTTAGCATTTTTTCGTGATTTAATATAAAAAAAATTAATATTGTTTAGTTTATTCAGAGATTAATTATATGATACATTTCACGCCAAGGAGCTTACTTTTTATTATTATTATTACTAGGGTGTAAGTTGCCATTCGTGCACTTAAGATAGCTGCTTTAGATCAAACCGCTGACTAACTACGTTCAGGTTCTTCTTTAGATTAATTATCGTTATTGTTTAGAACCCCCTTAGGGGGCTAAAGTTCTTACTTCCGAGTTATTATGCCTCCGACAAAGCACTTCCTCGATTGGATTTGTTCCGGAACCACTGGTTAGGGAACGTAATATGAATGCACCATAGACATACCAGTTGCATTGTGTAGTTGTAGAGATAGATCCCTTGCCTTCACATGAAATCGGTGGGCTTTCACATAGAGCCTGTCTATTAGTTAATTACGCCTCAAAATTAATTAATGCCTACGCGAGAATATTAACGAAACCATAGCAATCGAACGGCGCTAAATGTTGACAGTTGATTCGAATTAAGCCAAATGGAGAAAAAAGAAATGGATATTTTTCCTCGAATTCTCTCATTTTATTCCTTTGGAAAGCCCTTTTCTTTATTCTCCGTTAGTTACGAATTTCTTTTGCCAATCTGCAAATTTCGGTATCTTGCTGAACACGCCAATATCTGAAACGTCAAACTAGATAAATAAAGAACGTCGATTGAACGCAGTTCGATGTATTTGTTTCTGTTTTTAAGTAGTTAGCATGTATTTAACTGTCATATCTAGAATATTTTGTTACTAAAATAGGTAAATTGTAACTTAATTAGTATGTTATTTATTTTGTTCCTATTGTGTGTGACGGGATAATTATAGAACCTCCGGAGACCTTGGATTTGTAAGTACTTAAAGAATTTACTAATTTTCACCAATGGTTTGGTAAATAATGTAAACAAGGAATTATGCTATGTAAATTAAAATTAGATTTCCACTTGGCTTCTGGTCAGTCAAAGGTTTATGCGGCAAGTTGCCCTTCTTGAGCCTTTAAAAGAGGGAACTGTCAACTCTTATTGTGGTGGGGGTGTAACCTGCAACGTACGGTCTGCAATCTTGAAGATTATGAGCGCAAAAGGAATTCAAGGAAGCGTTTAATAAGTTTCTCCTGTGAGAATCAATCATAGGTGTGTTCAGAATTGCTTTTACGTGTTCTATACTTCATCACAATATGAAATATAGAGAAAAAATTATAAATCACGCCTAGCACTTAAAACACACAAAAACTTCTCATATATTCATTATATTTTTTTCAGGTTATAAATACATATATAAGCGATTACATTATTCGAGAGACACAAAGCATCATACCATATTTAAACAATACCGAAAACCTAACACAAAAACTAACAATGAACGACAAGAAAACAGTCCTTTTCATATATATATATATATATATATATATATATATATATATATATATATATATATATATATATATATATATATATATATATATATATATATATATATATATATATATATATATATATATATATATATATATATATATATATATATATATATATATATATATATATATATATATATATATATATATATATATATATATATATATATATATATATATATATATATATATTGATTGTCGAGATCTATTGGTCGGGAGGAGAGAGATAAAAGCCACGAGAATATGTATATATACAGTTATATACACATATATCCTCTAATGTACGTACGCGTCTTTCGCTACGTACAAGTACGTTCACGTCGTAAAAGTAATCTGTTGATTACGAGATATGAGTACGATGTACTACAGGGGCCGATAGCGTTTAATGAGTTTACCAAGTTACAGTTCAAGGATATATTTAAAAAGCGAAAACCAAAAATATAATTTTAATACGTCACTAGTTAACATATATATATATATATATATATATATATATATATATATATATATATATATATATATATATATATATATATATATATATACGGGAAATATAGGTAATGTAAATAAGGGCAATATTTACAGAATATAGATTAATTGGCAATCGGGTAACGTTAATTACTTGTTAATCAGCTTTTAAATGTGATACTTTAAATCAGTTATACAGAGGGAATATTTATATGTCGGAAAGTGGGTCGATTAACGGGAGATACAAGCAAGGGTCGTTTTACTTTAAAGGGGTCACCTCGAAGAAGTGGAATCCTTTAGCGAGTCGGCGCGGGGGAATGGAGACGGAAAATGGTAGTGATTCTTGGCCGAATATCTTGATGGGGACGAGGATGAAGATTGGGGAGGGACCAGAAGACGAGTTCACGATCCTCCTTGAAGACGGATGATGGCACCTCTGCTCCAGAGAAGGGCAACGTCCAAAAATCGAGGCTCTGACGCGGCTCAGCGAGAAATCTTACACGGGAAACTGGAGATCCTTGAGGGAGGTTCCAGATTAGACGAGAGGAATCCCGACAAGTCCTTCGGGGATGAAACGATTCGAGGCTTGTTCTGAACAGAGTAAGCCTTCACAAAAGAGATGGATCTGCCTGGTGAGATCCAACCTCGATGGTATAAACGAATACCAGGGACTTGGTGAAACAGACTCACGATCTAAACCGAAGGCGACGAGTTATTTTTACGTGTAAGATTATTTTTTGGTTGGGGACGGTAGAATATTGCCCTTCATGCTCCAATAATAGTGGTTTTCTTGTATATTTATTTACTCGTTATTGAGGGAAACAGTGTTTTCATATATATATATATATATATATATATATATATATTTATATATATATATATATATATATATATATATTTATATATATATATATATATATATATATATATATATATATATATATATATATATATATATATATATATATATATATTGAATATCAGTAGAGGATATTATGGATTGTATTTAGTTTACAATTATTTTTTAGGATCTTGTTAAACCTAGATTCTTCTATAACTACAAAAAAGATGTATTAATTGGAAAAGGATGAAAAATACAGAGTTGAAAAATAGACTTTAATCTCAGGTTAAAATCAATTTAAAAATATAAATGTAATGATAACCAACATATAATACAATATGATGCGATTGCAATAGCCTACCCCCTCCCCCTCATACACACACACTTTTGGAGAATTTGACCAAGGGAAAACATTGTCTACAAGTGTTTTTAAACAAATATATATATATATATATATATATATATATATATATATATATATATATATATATATATATATGAATCCATTAAACCACATTGAAAGAGAAAACGGAATAATTTTTTCCTTGCAGTAATATTTTTATTACCTTTTTTCGAAAAAATCCGTCCAGAGAAGCGATTCGAACCAGGCACACCGACTCAGCGAGCAAGGGCTTTGATCACAGTTAAAAGTATAGCGTAGTGTACTAACGGCATACTTTTAACTGCGATCAAAGCCCTTGCTCGCTAAGTCGGTGTGCCTGGTTCGAATCGCTTCCCTGGACGGATTTTTTGGAAAAAAGGTAATAAAAATATTACTGCAAGGAAAAAATTATTCCGTTTTCTCCTTCAATGTGATTTAATGGATTCATTTTCATCATTCCCTCGTGCTACTTTGAGAGATATATACATTTATATATATATATATATATATATATATATATATATATATATATATATATATATATATATATATATATATATATATAAATATATATATATATATATATATATATATATATTTTTTTTTGTATATATATATATATATATATAAATATTATATATATATATATATATATATATATATATATATATATATATATATATATATATATATATATTAATGTCGTAGTATACGGCCGAGTATGTATGTACGTTTGTTCCGTACATGAATAACTCTGTTCCTTTTTCCTTTAGGAGTGCTTTACTTTTTTACTTGTCATTCTTTAACCAGGAAGGACTCGTAATATTATGTATCTATAGCCATATGCAGCGTTTCGAGGATTTAATTAAACAACTAGGACAAAAATATACTTTTAATTACATAAAAAAATAAATATTAAAACTTTGAATACAATAAGGCTATAATAAGAGGATCTAAATAAAAATTAATACTACCAGTGAGTACTACGCGATGTTTGACGCAAAAACTCATTTTAGTACGGAATGGTAACTAATGAACATAAATTAGTTGGATTCCATTTACCTTTAAGTAAGAGGGAGTCTGGCGTGGGGTGACCTTGAACGAGAGCCTCGTTGATGTGATGATTCGAGGCGTGAGGCTGACTCGGACTCACAGCTGTCAGTGTCGCTGCGCGAAGGATATGCCGGCGGAGGTTATTCGGGAATAACAGCTGATCCCGAAGTAAGTGTGGAGCGCATGGTGAGGCTTCTTGACTTGACGATATAAGCGAGGGGATTGTTGATGTATGATTATTCTAATCCTTGGATTACACTTGCAGGGTTCTCGATGATGAGACTTGACCAAGAGGTGAATCTTTTCTCGAGTGGAACTTCACATTGGTATTCCTCAATGGTGAGGGATAGCTCTCGTTTTATTCGAAAAACTGAGATAGGGCGTTTCTCTGAACGAGATTGGTATGAGAGTGATTCTCTATACCGATGGTCTACTCTTGGATGTGACCAAATGAACATCCTCGGGAAGAAAATCCCGCTCGGTTCCACTTCTTCTTGATTCTCTGTTTTTCTCAGAGACTGCTATTCTTCTCTCGATTGCTACCTCGATTCTCCCTCCTCTTTTCTCCAGATCGAACTAAATATACGTCGATTATCCCCTCAGGGGGGGGGAGATGAGGGCCCACCTTTAAGCCTTTCTCCTTGAGCATCACTTTTCAACTTGGCGAAAATCCTGCTAATCAATTGGAGGGGACAGTGAGCCTGTTCCTAGATTTTTATTCTAAAGGCTATCCTACCCTCCTTTGTTTATATTAACGGACTACGGAATCTGCTTATGGTACTCCTTCTTTGCGAGCGATCTCGAGGATTCGGGGGACAGCGAGGAAAAGCGGAGGGTAGGGGGTAAAGAATCGGACCATATGGAACGTAACTGTTGACGCTGTGTAACCAAACTAGCGTCCGTTTGTAATCACGATATTGATTTCCCCACATTTCCTCCCTTCTAAAGAAGGTAATAGGGGTGGAGGAGAACTCAAGTGCAAACAAAAATAAACGACAAAAAAAATAGCTGTCTTGGAATGCATTTACAAGTCCGACTGTTACCGTGAAAATACAGTGGTCAGCCATCATATTAAACTAAGTCTTGTTGACATTGTACTCACACGCGTGCACGTACATAGGCAGGTGAACGGCTGACTTTAACCTTGCCTCGTAAGGCCAAGCAGTCCGGATCACACAACTCAATTTAACAAAAAACCCATCGATTACAAAAAGAACAAGAAAAAGAAACTGACTACTGATCCGTATCTAGGCAGTTAATTCCATACACAAATAAACCTTAACACATTAATATCTACACAAAAAAATGGTCTTAAGACAAAAGGGAGTTTGATTAGCCCTCTGTGGGGTTTCAGCTCAAGTTATCGGCTCTATACTTATCAGAGCCTTTTATATAGTTTACGTTAAATTGGTACTCGATGAACAATAGACTCCATCGCATGAGTCTGCCATTCTGGTTTTTGCTCTTACGCAAATATGCCAGAGGCTGGTGCTTGAATTCCACGTTAAACTCACTACCTTTTACATAGAAATTGAATTTCTTTATCCCCCAAATTACGGCTAGCGCTGCCTGTTTTATAGTTGCATAAGCTATGGTAAAAGGGGTATTATCGTTTTTATTTTCTACCCAGAAACTACCGCTTCCTTTGCCACAGGCATCGGTTCGGATTCCAAACTTCTTTTGGAGATTGGGTAGTCAAAGAATGGGGATTGAACTTAATTTTTCCTTCACTCGATCGGACAATAGTGAATCCATGAGCGGGCCAAGGTGGGGGTTTAAATCTAACTCTGTGGACGGATCGTCCTGGCAGGGTCTAATGAGGGTAGGGGATACTCGTTATCCGATTGTATGCACACCGTGTCTACTGCCTGAAGAGATTCACAGGGGTATAACGCTTTCCTGGTTCCTCCTTCCTCCATCGCCACAATATTTTTAATACAGGCTTAGTGGTGATACTTCTTGAGCATGTTTATGTGATACAGTTTATGGCCTGAAGGAGTTTCAATCACGTAGTCAACGGGGCCACGAGCTTCTATGACCGGGAAGGGACCCTTCCTCTTCGGAGTGTAACTTATTCGTCTCTGTAGGCAGTGGTAACAATACTTCTTCGCCAGGCTTTAATTTTCGAGCTTTTGCTTTTAAGTCGAAATAACTTTGGTATTTTTCTCGGTTGCACTCCGCGTTTGAGCGGGGCAACTCCGCTCATTTCTCCAAGCGTTTCCGCAGCTCGATCACATATTAGTAGGAGAATTTAACTTATTCATCTAATTGGGGATTAGTGAAGAGCTCCTTAAGGATGCTCATAAGTCCTCGGACGTTACGTCCGTACAACAATTCGAAGGGGGCAAACCACCCAGAGTTCGGTGAGGAATCTTTCGGCACGCGAAGAGGGCGACTGGTAGGTACCAATGCCATTCTCGAGGCTGACACTGACAGGGCTTTCTTAACACTGCCTTTAGGGTACCATTTAATTTTTCACACATCCCGTTTGCGGAGGGGTGAAAATGGGTCGTAAAGGGGTTTGATGAGGAGTAACTTGCCCACCTATTCCATCAGTTCCGACGTGAACTGACGGCCTCGATCTGAAAGGATTTCTTTAGGGATGCCGACTCAGGAAAAAATAATGATGAGAGCTTCTGCACCGGAAATACTGTCAATTTTCTTGAGGGCAACTGCTTCGGGGAAACGAGTGGTCTAGTCTACTAAAGTTGAACTATAAGAGTGTCTTTCACTATACGGGGGATGGAGAGGCCCCACCAAGTCTATAGCCACTCTGAAGAAGGGTTCGGAAATGTTTTCTGTAAGGGAGCCGGCGGTACCCGGCCTTTAGCGGTGGCCTTCTGGCACAGTTCGCATGACTGGCAGTATACGGCGATCTCTTTAGCGGCGCCGGGCCAAAAGAAGTATTTAAAAATACGTAGAGGGGTTTTGTTGTGACTGAAATGTCCAGCCAATAATCCATCATGTGCGATTTTTAAAACCCGTTGGGCGTAACACCGGGAAATGCACAAGACTTTATCCGATGGGGGAGGTTACTTCAGCCGTTGTCCGGAAGAGTAGTGAATTATCCACCACGTATATTATTCGTTTGTTCCTGCGAACAGATTCTATTTCATTTTTCGCTGCCTTCTCCCCCAGGGGTTGGAGAGTCGGACAATCCTTCTGGGCAGTAGGGAAGACTTGGTAATTAAGCTCTTCATATTCAGTGTTCTTAGTTGCTTGAATCAGTGTGACTACAGGCTGAGCCCCCTGATTTGGGGAGAGCTGCGTACTTTTGCCTATTATGACTGGACAGAATTTAATAGGCGCTGTCACTACCTCGGTCCAGCCAGTGAAATACTCACACTGGATGTGGCATCTGACGACGGGGAACTTGTTTGATCTACCCAGGAAATCCTAGATGACCACGAACCTCTGGTGCTGGGGGCTGACTGGGGGAAGTAATTTATCTGATACTACGATAAAGGTGCACCCCGTATCGCATACCAATGTTGAGACTCGGCAACCATTTACAGATCCAGTCTCGAACTTTAGTCCTCCGGGAGAACTCTTATTAATCAAAATGTTCACCTGTTGGTCAGGGAAATTCGATGTGGACGAAGGAGACGCTGAAGCAGGAGGTTGTTCTCGGAGAAGAGATGCGATGATGTTGTGCACTTGTTGACTCGAGGACACCCTAAGCCTCTAATTTTGGTCCCACTGGAAGCTAATGTGACCTGAGGTGCCACAATTAAAACACGTAACGGGGTTTCTGGGGTGTCCGGAGGTCTTGACAAATTTAGGGAGGTTGTTTTGTTGCGGTTTCTTGGAATACCCACCTTTCTTTGGAGACAAGGTATGGTTCTTGTTAAACTCTCACGGATATAGTTTATGGTTGGAAGCATGCAGATCCGCTTCCTCCACGCAGACATTGAACGCAGCGGCTCGCCTGTCTTTGATGAATGCTCGTATCTCTGGGGAAAGGGTACACAACAATTGGTCCTTAAGAATGAAGTCAACGAGAGAGTCGAACTCATTCCCCACTTGTGCTGAATCTAGCCAGAATTGGAAATGTCTTCGCAGGATAAAGCCAAATCGACGGTATGTTTGGCCTGGCTGAATTCTAGCATGTCTAAAGTTCATCTTATACTCCTCGGGATTTAGATTAAACTATAGTACTATACTTACTTGTTTTGCATTTTATTATCCACAGCAGTCAGCAGTGTACAGCACAGCAGTACAGCAGTCAAATCATGTATTTCAGGTCCTTAGATAGGTAGCTTGGCTTGGGGAGATGGAGGAGGAGGGTAGACTGGTACTAATGGCAGCCATGGAAAGGGGATTATATACAGAAGTAGGCTAGTTAGTTAGCCTACTTAAAAATAAAATCCATGCGCCTGCTTTTACTTGTAACGAAATGATTTATGACAGCTTCATTGAAGTTCTTTGATTCCGTTACCATTGCACTTTCAATTGATGACATTGCTAAAGCAGACAGTCTTTCGGTAGCCATAGTACTACGCAGGAAAGTTTTAATCCTTTTCAAAGTTTAAAAGCACCTTTCTGCTTCGGCTGTTGTCATTGGAGTTGTTATTAGAATTTTCAATAACTTGACAGTTTCTGAAAATGCTTATTGTAAATTATTATCATTTATTTTCTTGAGTAGATCTGTGAGGTTTTGTGACTTCCATAAATCTTCTCTTGTTTATAGCACAAAGTTCAGTTCGTAATTTTTCTTTTACAAGCATTGGGTAAGCTTCAACTGTCTGTGCAAGTTCATTATTAGGGAAATTGAGGGAATATGTAGGAAAATTGTTCACTAGAAGTAACTTGCTTGCTTCCAGATGGTTAATGAAGCGAAATCTCTCTCTACACTGCAAAATAATTACATCACACACCTCCTTTGCAGTTGTTGTTCTACCTGTCTCAGGCAATTCAGGTTTTCTTCTTTTTGCTTCAGGGAGCCCTTGGATCTCTGTATCACACTCATTACATGCAACTCTTATCCTTTGAACTGCAGAATTGAAAGCATTCAATGCAGCATTAGCTTTAACTGCATCATTATTTCTGAATTGAAGCTGCGAAAACAAAATATCTAGATGGGGCATTACTTTAGAGAAAAATACCAGCCAAAAATTGAACTCAGGATCCTTTAACATTCTCTTGATACCAACTGCTGCTAAACCAGTGACCTTTGAGTTAGATGACTCTAGTTTACTGCAACATTCAATGATTATATCTTTCATTTCATACACAGCATTCACAGTTCAGCTTTTGAAGTTCCAGCGTGTGTCGAAGGCCTAGAAATTCTGTGGGAATCTGCAACACTCTCTAATGTGGCCATTCTTTGTAGGTAGTTAGAAAAGAAAGCTGGTATTCCTGACAAACTATTGAAAAAGACTCTAACTTTAGAATTTTGTGATGCTGCCTTTTCCAAAATCAAGTACAGTTGGTGTGCATAGCAGTGTACAAAGTGAGCATGGCTATATACTTTTTTTATTCTAACTTGCACACCACTCTTAGCTCCACTTAATGCAGCTGCACCATCGTAAGTCTGAGCGATAAGCTTATGAGGACAATCACCAATTAATGCCTGTAGCTCTTCAAATAGCACACTTGATAGGGCTTCTGCAGTCAAGTTGAGAGGGCTAAAAAATCCCCAGAATTTCTCAAAAGGTTTTCCATCTATCTATCTCATATCTTTAAACAATTACCATCTGTGTTTTATCATAAATGTCTGTTGTTTCATCACACATCAATGCTACTAAACTTATGGATTTTACTTCTTCTTTAATCGTGTTTCTGCATATTTCTAGTGTTGATTCCAAAATTTCATTCTGTATAGATTTGGGATGTTCCTCTGAATACTGTTGCAGTCTTTAAATGAGCATTTAAGCTAGAATCCAGTTCACAAGCAAACTCTACTATTCCACGAAATACTCCAGGATTCTTGGAAGTAGGCCCTTCATCGTGTCCTCTGAGTGGGAGTTCAAACTTGCCACATAACTTTACACAATCCACAAGTTTTGAAAGAACAGCTCTGTTTTTTCTCACTTGTTCATTGTTCTTTGCAACTGAGAGTCTGTATGCGGAGCTCATTTCGGTAGCAATGTTTACACTGCTCAGTAACGAAAGACTAACCACATTATGTAAGTGTTTGGCTGATTTTTAATGTTTAACTATTTTCTCTTGTAAATGTCTCAGGTCTCTCATGCCACTCTTCGTCCAGGTTATGTCCCCACCAAATAAGAGGCATGGGAAGCAAAACAAAGCATTAGCCTCTTCACATCCACAGAGCCAGTCATTTTTTTCATAGACACCCAAGTTAAATTTGCGTGCGTCTTCTAGATTTCTGCTCTTGGCATTTTGTTCAAGGGACAGCACTGGTGTAGGTCTTTCTTTAGTTTTAATGTCAATTTTTTCACTCAGTGTCAGACGAGTAAAGTTTATGCCTTATAAATATTTAACTTGACACCATGGACCTGCCATGATTGTTCTTGATCAACCTATAGATAAGAAAATATATAAATAACCAATAAGCCAAGCGAGAAACAGATTAACTATAAGCCACAACCGAAGCTAAGTTCTTCTGAATTTATCAGTATTTGCTAATTCAGGGAATTAACTCACCTAATACAGTATTTTTTTCTACATGATGGTATATTTCATTTCCTGTGTTAGGATTTCTTTCTGTATTATAATTATCAGGTTAGGTTAGGGTAAGTTAGGTTAGGTTAGGTTGGGTTAGGTTAGGTTGGGTTAGGTTAGGTTAGGGTAAGTTAGATTAGGTTAGGCTCCCCCCCCCCAGCACTGGCCTCACGAGTAGTGACAACTCAGTGCTCACGCAGTGTCGGCTGGCCGGACTGATATACGCTAATACAGAGAAAAAATTATTACAATGAAATTAAGAATTTGCACAGGAAATGGAATATACTATCATGTAGAGGAAAAATACTGTATTAGGTGAGTTAATTGCTTAATTCCTTGGAGGAGTGTTGAGTCGGACTCGGGCTTAATATCTATCGTGACCCGATCAAGAAACGGGTTTTATATCATATTATTCTGTAAGACAGTTGGCCAATTACAGTAGGCCTACTACTAATGTGGCCGTACTATAGGCAGTCTTATGTGAATCACAAACATAACATTTTGTACCTCATACTTTAAAATGTATGCGTTGCCAAAGCTATGAAGAACATTTATCATGTTATTAAGCAGAATATGTAGTATTGAAGTAACTAGGACACAAACTAAGCTTCGGTCGTCACGGAGGGTGTTAAAACTGGCCAGTATTCACGAAACACGGACGTAATCCAACATTGTTATATATTTGTATCACTAACACTGAGGGCGGACAGACTGTAATTCCGGGGAATCAGGCTGTACTAGTTGCAGCTCACAATGGGTTAGCGCTGCCGCCAACCCTGGAAAAAGTGTTTTACTGTAAAGTTGAATTAATTTATTAAATCTGCTAGTATTTTGTGTTAAAAAATGATAAAAAAAATGAAAAAAATACTGAATGGAATATAAAAGTATAATATTATATATTTGTATAAAATTAATTAATAATATGAATTAACCACTTATCTATCATCTGCCTGGCAAGGCTGAGACAGGGAGGGCTGCAGCTCACCAGCCCCTGATGACCAGCCGCCCCTGGTAATCTGGCGATTCCCTCTGCCTATATGTCCCAATGATTCACCTTAAAGATTTTCTTGAAGTGTGTCAGGTACCAACACAGGTCTTCGTTGTCTTTATATGTTGGGAGTTTCATATTAGGTATCTGCGTAGCTTCAGACCGGGATCCAACGGAATTGGCTTCCACCTGATACTTACTCATTGCCCTGTCATGTGCGCGTATTCGTTCTCTCTCTTCTGCTTCCCTCTATATTCTTCTTTCTCCGGCTTCATCTTCCGCTTGCGCCTGTTCTCTTTCCATTTGTATTCTTCTTTCTTCTACCTCTCTTTCCCTCCGTATTCTTCTTTCTTCTCTTTCCGCTTGTTTGTCTTCTTGTTCCTGGACGTAGGTCACTAGTTCTTTGCCTGCTCGTCCAAAAGTTTGGCATTGTTGGTGGAACCTTTCGTACGACGACATTTTACCTATGTTTGTCAAAAACTCACCGATGTACGCTAAAGGTACTTATGCAACCCCAAAACAAGTAGCGCTCTGCCTAACCCAACATTACCACCCACATTTTCTGTTAATTGGAGTACCACAAAAAACTAATCAACACCCTTAACGGGCTAACCGCAGAAAATTAACACAAATTTATCTACCGACTTTATCCTCTTATTATGTTTAATTTTCATCGAACTCTTAGGCATAAATTTGTTACTAATCAAGAGGATGCAACACAATCAACTATTATTGAGTTCTTTTAAATACCCAGAAAACCTGAAACCAATTTTATAATGTCGTGGTATACGGCCGAGTATGCATGTACGTTTGAACCGTACATGAATATCTGCGTTCCTTTTTTCTCTAAGAGTGCTTTAATTATTTACTTGCGATTCCTTAACCACGGAGGATTAGTAATATTATGTATCTATAGCCATATGCAGCGTTTCGAGGATTTAATTAAACAACTAAGGCAAAAATATACTTTTAATTACATAAAAAATGAAATACCAAAACTTTAAATATATAAGAAGATCTAAATAAAAATCAATACTACAATGAGTACTACGCGATGGTTGACGCATAAATTCACTTTAGTATGGAATGGTAACTAACGAACATAAATAAGTTGGATTCCATTTACCTTTAAATAAGAGGAAGTCTAGCGTGGGATGACCTTGAACGAGAACCTCTTTGATGCGATGATTCGAGGCGTGAGGCTGCCTCGGACTCACAGCTGTCAGTGTCTCTGCACGAAAGATACGTCGGTGGAGGTTATTCAGGAATAACAGCTGATCCCGAAGTAAGTGTAGAGCGCGTGGCGGTGCTTCTTGACTTGACGATATAAGCAAAGGGATTGTGAATGTACGATTATTCTAATCCTTGGGTTAGACTTGCGGGGTTCTCGATGATGCAACTTGACCATTGATATTCCTCAATGGTGAGGGATATCCAGGGTTTATTTGAAAAACTGAGATAGGGGGTTTCTCTGAGTGAGATTGGTATGGGAGTGATTCTCTATACCACTGGTCTACTCTTCGATGTGACCAAACGAACAACAGCCTCGAGAAGAAAAATCCCGTTCGGTTCCGCTTCTTCTTGATTCCCTGCTTTACTCAGGGACTGCTCTTCTTCTCTCGATTTCTACCTCGATTCTCCCGCCTCTTTTCTCCAGATCGAACTATATATACATCGATTATCCCCTGAGGGGGGGGAGGGCCCACATTTAAGCCACTCTCTTAGGACATCACTTTTCAACGTCTGACCCTTCGCTCTTCTGGTCTATTTTGTCTATTTAGCAAAAATAAACCTAAACAATAGGATGGGGAAATGAGCCTGTTCATAGATTTTGTTTCTAAAGGCTATCCCACATTCCTTGGTTTATATTAACGGACTACGAAATCTACTGATGGTAATCCTCCTTTGCGAGCGAAATCGATGATTGTTGGGACAGCAGGGCAGAGGGTGGGGGGGAAGGGGTAAGTATCGGACATATGGGACGTAACTGCTGTTGACGCTGTGTAACCCAACTAGTGTCTGATTATCCTCGCGATATTGATTTCCCCACAATATATATATATATATATATATATATATATATATATATATATATATATATATATAGAAATATATATATATATATATATATATATATATATATATATATATATATATATATATATATATATATATATATATATATTATATATATATATATATATATATATATATATATATATATATATATATATATATATATATATATATATATATATATTCACGAGGGGCGGTCAATAAGTTTTGCTAATCGGTAGGGCAAAATAGAGGAAGGGGGATGGCTATTTGTGGGGGTGTTAGGACAAGTTATAACAAGTCAGGACCTGCAGCCGCACGCTCCTACCTCGTCTATTTAAGAAGCAGTAGCTGATCGCAGATCGTCAGTCACAAATTTTTCAACAATGGAGAAGGTTAAGCACCGCGCTGTGATCAAATTTTTTACCAAGGAAGGCAAGAATGCAAAAGAGATCCATGAACGCATGGTTGCAATGTACACCGACCCCGCCCCTTCCTATACAACCATTGCTCGCTGGAATAGGGAGTTCTGCCATGGTAGTGAGTCTCTTGAAGATGACCCCCGTCCAGGACGCCCGTCAAACGTGACCAACGAGGACAATGTGGTCCGTGTGGAGAGGATGATCCTCGAAAATCGACGGGTGAAGGTCGAAGAAATCAAGTGAGAACTTGGAATATCACATGGAAGTGTTATCAACATCATCCACGACAATTTGACTATGGCCAAGGTCTCTGCCCATTGGGTCCCTAGTAAACTCACGCCCATGATCGACTTCAACTTCGTCAAAGTCCACAAGGTCAGATTTGCATAAGCTGCCCTGCGAGAGGCCGGATTCGAGAGCTCAACCATCCCCCCTACAGTCCAGATCTGGCCCCTAGCGACTATTTTTTATTCCGCCAGTTCAAGGTTGCACTGCGTGGACGCCAGGTTAGGGACGATGAAGATGTCCAGCTTGCCGTCCAGGAGTGGATTGAACAGTAGTCGGGTGATTTCTGGTTGTCGGGAATTCGAAGCCTCAGGGACAAGTGGCACAAGTGCATTGAAGTTGAAGGTAGTTATATTGAAAAATAATAAAACATTTTTCCTCATATCTCGTTTCCTTATATTCGAATTGCACAACTTATTGACCGCCCCTCGTATATATATATATATATATATATATATATATATATATATATATATATATATACTTATTCCTTAATAAAGAACTCGAAATAAAGTTCGAAAGTACTTGGAATCTTCGTATTAATATTTAAGGAATCGATACATTTTACGCAATATACATTACC
Source organism: Ceratothoa steindachneri (assembly GCA_963969495.1). Lineage (NCBI taxonomy): Eukaryota > Metazoa > Arthropoda > Malacostraca > Isopoda > Cymothoidae > Ceratothoa > Ceratothoa steindachneri. Next base: position 82,977,817 of record OZ018332.1, read on the forward strand.
AATAGGTGAAGGGGCGTTCTTGACTAATAGTTTAGAGATAGTATTATTATAGTTAAATACTACAAAAATGCTTAGAGATTTTAAAATATGAGGGAGAGAAGTAAGGGATGGATTACAAGGAAGTACAAGAGTATTCTTATTATTAAAAGGCGCGCGAGGTTTAAAACGATAAAAAGACTTTTTAGCTAACTGAGGCATTTATCAACGAAATGAAAAGGATAGCAAAATTTATAGCCAATGTCAAAAATTTTGGAAACTTCAGAGTCAAAGAATTCAGGACAACTACACGAAGTGCGCGGAGAAACATTGAATTAAAAATTGATCTTTTGACTTTAATATGGTGAGAGAAGTAAAAGTGAATGTAAGAAGAAGAATTTGTTGGTTTCCGATAGACAGAGAATTTGAAACCAGGAGGCGTGCGGTCTATTAATAAATCAAGGAAAGGAATACTTCCATTCTGTTCTATTTCAAGGGTAAATTTGATGGAAGGTACAAGGGAATTAAGTTTGTCCAAACAAAGAAAAATATTTTCAGAATTGGGCCACAAGCAAAGGATATCATCAATATAGCGAAACCAGATTATAGGAAAATCTACAATAGAGGGGAGGTAAACCGTTTCGAAAAATTCCATATATAGTTTAGCTAATATATATATATATATATATATATATATATATATATATATATATATATATATATATATATATATATATATATATATATATATTTATTATCAATTATAGTTATAACGTGACAACAATTAACAACACTCACCAGAGAGGTTGTGACGTGTTGGATGTAGTAATAAATATCACAATAAAAGTGTTAGTAGGGGTTAGTAAATAGAATATAATATATCATTTAGGTTATGATAGGAACGGGTAGGGTAGAGTTGTTCTGCCTATAGTTTTATCTTAAATAGTTCGATGTTCATCTTCATAGAGTGGGTTATTGGCGTAGACTGGCTGAATATTTCGACTAGACGTTGAAAGGCCACCTAGTATCGAAGTATTGACAACAAGCCTATAGTCAACTGAAAAAATAGATCACGTCATTACATTACTCTTCCCTTTGTTAGAACATAGACAAAAACTTATAAATTACGGCTATCTATAGGTTTCTTTACTCCCGAAGACTTGCATACATTACCTGAAGGAGAACGATTATCTTGCGATTAAGTGCCAACCACAGATGGAAGAAGAGTAGGAGGTAAACTAGGACAAACTAGTGAAGTAGGAGAAAAGGGTTGTAACACAGGAGCCCTTGTGCATCTAGGAATTACCCGATTTTGATGTCTTTTAAAATGTCCCCTGCGGGTGTGGGTACACTGCACCTACATATTAGATAAACACCAGCCTACGCCTGTACCTCAGCAGTTATCCACTTAGAACCATCAGAACTATAGTTCCTGATTATCAGTGAAGATGATGGTGGCAGGGATAAGTTTCTAGCAAACTTTGAATGGTTAGTTTTCTGACATTCCTGCCTACGGGCCATTCTAGCAAATAGTTGTTCTGTAGGGGATTGAGAAACTTTCGTCTAGAGATCTTTCGTCTAAAGAACTTTGGTCTAAAAGAACTTTGGTCTAAAGGAACTTTCGTTTAAAAGGTCTTACAGCTAGGTAATTTATATAAAAAAATATTATTCTCTAAAATTTATTCCTTTTTAATGAAATTAACAGTTTCTTAATATTCATGATTCGTCTCTCTTTTCTTTCAGCATTGGAGTTTTTCTTCCTCGGGCTTACACCTAATTCAATCTGCGATATTCTTGTTCTGTTTACATTCTCTTCTTTCCTCGAAGATCAATTACATAATATTTGTTTGATTTGGGTCGCACAAAGACACTAAATCTTTTATGTCAACCTTCCCATAGTTGTACGAGGGGAACCGTATAGAGTTAGTTCATAAACATTCCATTCGAGTGGGAGAACAAAGGTTCTAAACTTGCCTAAAATCTAAGTTTATTCAATATATTTAATGAAAGAAAGAGCTTCTTCAGGTACACTTTGTTGCAAAGGTTCAAGTCCTTTTGGTACATCAGCAACAGGCAGAAATACTAAAGCGTTAACTTTTCTGAAAAATAGGGAAAATTCCTCCATTATTATAAAGGATAGAGAGACACAACTGTTGAAGTTTTCTCCAAGTAGTTTGGCAAAAATGAAAAAAACAGAAATGTTTGGTGATTTCACCAAGAACACACAAAAAGAGCATTTCGCGCAGCCATTTTAAAATCAACACTTACGAGTACATCTAATTAGCAATCCATAACGTTCAATACAATCAATAAGAGCTGACAACATTCTAAAGTAAATTTCTCCGGTCTTGTTTATTAAAAAAATAATACATGCTGTACTTCATGTATTATGAAATACATGTAAGTACAGCATGTATTTTGGCTACCTATTTGATTTTAATGTATTTATTGCTTTTCTACAGATTATTTAATAAATATGATACTATCCATAAAACAGTGTTGCAATTTGCGATAAAAGTGGTCATAAGTCTCTCCTCCGCATTTTGAAGGGGAAGATGTCAGTTTTTTATGATTTAATATCAATCAACACTGTTAAAAATCAGGGTTTAAAAAGGGTTTTCTACGTGTCCCTATATGAAAACCCTTTTTTATTGAACATATATAAATAATGTTCAAATCTAATGTAATTATTTCATCACAAATGAAATAAAAATTCCTAAAAAATGTAAATTTTTACAAAATTTTCTCCGCTCAAATCAAATTCATTTAAGTATTTATATATGTCTATAATTCAGTGCTGGGAAATCGAATCGATAAACGTTTAAAATCTATATATTTTCAAACTCGAATCGAAAAAAAAAAATTCGAACTGAAAATTTTTTCAAAACTAGAATCGAAATTTAAACTTGAACCGAAAAGAATTAAAAAACTCGATTTCGAACTTGAATCGATTATAAATATAAATTTGAAGCGAAAACGTCGAGTATCATTAATAAAATAATTTAGCAATTCCAAGAAATAACAGTGGTTTAACTTGTGAATAGTAGGTAAATGTATATTTTAATCTTTCGTCCTAATCCTAGTCCTAATCTTGTTTTGCTAATCGCAGAATGAGCCAAGCTAAACCTTTTTTTTCCGTTTCGAGTTTTTAAATCCCTAAGAGATTTTGAATTTTAATTTATGTCAAATATATTCATCATATGGCTGTCAAGTTTGTTTTTAAAAGAGCTTAAATTGTTTTTATAAGATATTATTTGTATTATGTATGTTTATTGCATAACATTTCAATATAATAATGAAAATCTTTAATATATACTTTACCAGTTCTTTTGCACAATGGTTTAATGTACAATGTTTTAAAATGCTTCGTGGGTTCTGCATTTTTATTGCATAATATTTCAATAGAGAAAAAATGTAGTATCCCATTAAAAACTTCCATTTGACTATGTTTCTTTCATCCTTACATACGGTTACCGTGCATTGGGACTTTGCAAATATTTTACCCATTAATTTCAATTGAAAAGTACACAGTGAATTTGGGCGTCTGATACATATGGATAGCTATAGTAAACAAGAAATAACACCGTAAATAACCAATTTTCCTTAACTCAAGGAAAATGTGTAATAAGAGGGGAAAAAGTTTTATGTTACTTTGTTATAAATTAGATTTTACGAGAAAAAAGCATATAGAACTCTGAAATAATAGATTTTAGCATTTGAAATGAAGGCTGAACTTGAACTCCAATCGAATTCGAATTCGAATCCAAATCCATATAAAAAAAATCGAAAAGCCGAAAAAATTGAATCGAAAAAGAAATATAGAGGACTCGAATCGAAATCCGAATTGATATTTTTTAAAATGGCAAACTCAAATCGAAACTCGAATCGATATTTATTTCAGTTCCTAGCCCTAGTCTATATACATTATGCTAAATACATACGAGTATATGTAGAAATTTACAGCTCAAGGAATGTACTTTTGACGAAAGTCCCTTTAGACCAGTGCTCTCCAAACTACGGACCGCGGGCAAGATCAGGCCAGCGATGTCAGTTCATCCGGCCCGCTGCACTGTGTCACAAATGAACATTTGAAAGCAATTCTCTTTATTGGATATCTTAAAAGCTAAACGCCAGTTTCACAAATCTCACTGACCTTTTTTGCTGCATAGTTTTTTGAGACTCGGATATGTGTACACTGGGTGTGATAATACTATCGTATTGCTAACGACGCCTTCTTTGATAACTTTTTGGTAAATAAATATGTTTGTTGTCTTTATTTTTTGTATTTTTCTATTGGTAAATAAATATGTTTGTTGTCTTTATTTTTTGTGTATTCACTATATTGTACTGAAAAAAAAATGGATATGCGGCCGGCGCTCGTCATTCTCTCAGTTATCTAGCCCCCTGTAAAAAAGGTTTGCCGACCCCTGCTATAGACCCAAGTTCCTTTAGACCAAAGTTCTTTTAGACAAAAGTTCTTTAGACAAAAGTTTTTGAGACCAAAGGGTTTTAGACGAAAGTGCCCTATCCCTCTGTAGGCCACAACGAATCTAATCGAGACCTCAAGCGTCGACTAAACATCAACTCAGCTGGGGAAACAATAGTAGTAGGGTGTGTTGTCAATCGAAGTTAAACAGGAACTTATTTATAGTTATACGAAGGGGTTCGGAAGATGTACGGAAAGCTTTCTTAAAGGTCTGAACCATCTTCTAAGCTAAACTATTAGTAGAAGGTATTTTATACTGCCGTAGTAATGTGAAGAATACAACTTGTAACAATATTCTTAAACTTAGCAGAAGTAAAACAAGGACCATTGTAAGAAACAACTGAAACTGGCAAACCAAACTGAGCGAAAGGATGTCTAAGAAACTTAATAGTTTCTCTAGCAGTTGAACCTGATGTAGGGTTTATGGGGTTAGCTGTGTAAGCTCTATGTAAGTGGCTTGGTTACTAAGGGTGATTTGTCACCGAGTTTTGGTACCACTCTTGGGGTAACCAAATAGGTTTCTTAGTCTGATTTGGAGGCTACCGGTTTGATTTTTCTCGAGTACCATGTATGTAAGGTACCGACTCCAAAAGGGTAGAAAGTTCTCTTCTTTCCTGATTGTGGGCTGAGAAAAGGTGCTCGAAGTTTTCCCCAAAGTTAAGGAAATCTTGGAACTGGATTCAGTATTTTTATTCGGCAGGAACTTGGAAAGTCTTCAGATGTCACTTCTTAGAATAGAATCTTCAACTTGAGGCGCTTTCCAATTTCCCTTTTACATAAACGGCTCGCACACATGTTGGATTTACCATATCACAAATGGAATTATTAATAAAAAGATTCAACATGTTTTAAAAATAAGATTCATTTTGCACCTTCTAGTTACATTAACTTATTTTACAAAGCCTTACACCTTTATAGAATCCTACAATTCCTATTCAATAATACACAAGTAATTAATAAGACATTTTACTTTAATACTTCTACGAAAGACAGATCATATTCAAGGCCCTCAATAAATATAATGAGTTCGTATTAGACCGCTTAATACATATATGAATTCGAATAATCTTACAACTATACACTCAACTTACTTTAATTTATTTTATAATGCTTTACGTATATATTGAATCTTACATTTGTTGTATTATCGTAAATAAACATAATAATACATGAACATTTAATAAGCTTTCTTTAATGTATTTGTTTGACAAAAATGGGTTCAATTCACTCGATAGTTGGCTCTATCGGGAGAACTAGACACACCTCGCGCGATGCCTGGCCTGCTAGTGCGAATGCCTATGGTAGTCTCATTGCCGGATCTTTAGATGACGAAGTTCCTTTAATATATCATCCTACATGGTACTACTTCCCGACCATAGATATATCGTTACACAGTCGATGGTTGGTGGGAAGGTCCTCGAATCTTAAACCTGTAAATAAACAGAACAATTTGAACTGGCAAGACACGTGGAAATGCTTGCCCAGCAATCTCGGCATTTCACCACAGGTTGCGTGGCTACCTAGCGTTCTTATAGCTAAGACTGAGTACGTTCCGCCTTGGACAACTCTTTCAACTGAGTCTCTCATGACTTGAGTGGATAGGAGATCACATACTGTATCCATATCTAATCTGCCGTACTTAACAACGATACGCGCCGGAAATCCACCGATACCCTTTTAAAAACACCAAAGCTACTCTAGGGTAAACTTTGGACGGCCATGAGCATCCATGAGCATCCCCGATGCGCCAAGCCATACGATTGATCAGCCTTCTTCAAATATGTGGAAAGGCAAGAATAACCATGAACAGTGGGATGCCTTGCGTAGGCGAGGGGCCGTTTATGGCGGTAGACATCATTGACCCTGAGATGGTGGAAGTCATGTTGATGTGCGTGTAGATAGCTTAGTGTAGGGAAGGGGGGCAAAAAAAAAATAAAGAGAGAAAAGTAGCGAAACGAGTTTCAAACGCGCTTCCCGCGTCGCTGGACAGCCCCTCGGCCATCCTGAGTCACCCTAAAAGGCTCATTTAAGCAAACTATTTAAGCCGCTTACCTGAACTTCTCGCACGCTACACAGGGCCCTTCCTAGAAGGCGAGTGTATTTTTAGGATTGATGAGAACGGCGTCAGGAAAATGTTATTTCGAGGATTAATATTCTCTCTTCCCGGCCTCCCGGGTCTGCGCCACTATTGTAGATAGCTTAGTGTAGGAAAGAGGGGCAAAGAAAAATAAATACAGAAAAGTAGCGAAACGAGTTTCGAACGCGCTTCCCGCGTCGCTGGACAGCCGTTAGCGAGAGCCTTAAACCACTTGGCCATCCTGAGTTCCCCCAAAACACTTATTCAAGCAAAACGTTTAAGCTGCTCGCCTGAACTTCTCGCACGCTACAGCTGAATAATCGATGTAAATGAAATAATTATTGGACGAATAATTAAATAATAATATCATAGTAATTTAATTACCGCAAATGCTAAGATTTAATGGCAGGAGTTTCATATTTCGAATGACACACGAAGGTACCCTATAAGTGAATGCAGGAAAAAAAGAAATGAGCCCTCTCTATGAGTTTGAACAAAGAAATACTAAATGTGTGTTTTCTGCAAAAAAATTATCATATAGAATAATTGTTGCTTTCGTTTCACTGAATTATTATAAAATTTAATTGGTTCCAGAGGAAATATAAAATATAAATATGAATCGGCAACAACCCTAGTTCATTATTCTAGTATATGCTTTCCATCAGTCGTTATAGAGCTTGAACCAAGCTTTATATGTTTTAGGGATAATAGGATCACTGTTTATTCGTCACTGTCTTGTCGTTTTCTTCAAATGTGAGAACCATTTTATAATCAAATCTAGACACAAAAGCAATCAGCGCGCGTCCTTAGATGCTCTAAAGAAGTAGTAAATATGTATTGTACTAGGTCTATATTCTATGACATAATTTTTGTCCTACTTTTTCTTCATAAAATTATTACAACCGTTAATGGATTGCAGATGAAATACGAAATATAAGTGTGAATTTGCAACAACCCTAGTTCACCTATTCTAGTATACGATTTCCAGCGATCACCGTAGACAATTGAACCGGGCATTATAAAGGGTCTTTCAGCAAGGACGCTTGAGCTTTGTTATGAGATAGTGGCAATATTGTTAAAGTGACATCTAGCAACCTCACCGTGAACTGTTCAGTAATACTTGGCAAGTCACGATGGAAGGTTATATTGTTAAACAGCGTGTGCAAATCATCAAATGTTATTATCAAAATCATTGTTCCGTTCGACAAACGTTGGGCACATTACGTGATTTCTATCCTCGCCACAATTGTCCTGCTGAGTCCACTGTTCGACGCTTGGTGGCCAAATATAATTAAAATTATATTTGAAGTTGAAAAGGGTGAGAAAGCAAATAACTTGTTTTATTTAGATTTAAAAATCGAGCGACCTTATTGAAAGACCCTTTAGATTTGACTCACTACGATCAGGGTTTCTTCGTCAATTCGTCATCTTTTTCTTTAAATTTGACTATCACTTTCTCCGAAATTCAACACCATTCACTGAGATAATTTAGAATGTCTAATTAAATTCAATTTAAATATGCAAAAACAAAGCCAGCGAGCCGCCCAATTTCACCCAGTCATGGGTGGGGGCATACAGGTCAAAGATAAAATTCCATAACTCAGCATGTAGGCATTTGCACTAACTTTGACGATCTGTCTCGGGTGAAGAAAATCAACAGAAGCAAAAATGGCACCAGTAAACACAGGTGAAGATGAGCCACCGATCTTTATATTGGCCTAAATTAAAATTATATTTGAAGTTGAAAAGGGTGAGGAAGCAAATAACTTCAGGAGGAGATTTGATGTATTATGTATTAAAACAATGAAGCTCATTATGTACATTTTTTTACTTATTAAATTTAAAATAAGTGTATTAACTTCAAATAACTTTTAATTTTGTTTTGTGCGATATTTTTATATTTAATGCCAACGTCATGTAAAAGTCTTTCAAAGGGCTCTATTGTGATTAAAGCAAATAATGATTGCCAAAACTTCTCCAACTAGAGAAACAAACATTTGATAATGGAACAGCTGACCGAAATACGCGAGTACCTGTCGTAGGCATGTTAAGTTATTTGAAGTAAAATTAAGAATAAAATATTATGAATGCGCCAGAGAATCTATGAGTGAATCGTATTTAACATAAACCAAATGTCTGTTCGTGATCTCTATGTGAAGGTAAGTTGGTATATGTTAAGGTCGAAGGTTAGTTTGTCCCCAGGACTTATTTTGGAGAAAGTGGAAACTAAATTTGAAGTATAAAATTTAGATTTGGTATTAATGCATTTTAGGACAATCACCAATCGAATATGCATTGCCATAAACAAAATAGTCATGTAATGGTTATTATTTGATAAAGGTCCCAACTCTATCTTAAAAGTAAAAAAAAATTTTTATGGTACATTTTATGTTTTATTTAAATTTGACCTATCATTTTGTACAAATACATGGAAGTCTAAAAAACTGATTTTCAATAAGAGTGGCATACATTTTAGGCTATTAAAGCCTGTAATATTGTGATCTGCGAAATTATATTATCTCATTTTTAATGAGGTGCATGTGTTTAAGGCAGTAAAGTTGAAGATAAGCTGCTTGGTTACTTGTTCCTGAGGGTGAGCGAGGGGATATAGGGTGCCATGCCCCCCTCCCCCTTATATAGTAACTCACCTGGCTCAAAACTGGCTTCCAGTAACCAAATGCATATATGAATAAATAATCTATAAATATAAATTAGCAACCGAGGAGCTTATCTTCAACTTTATTGTTTAAGACTAGTTAAGCCTATGATAAATCTGAAGATCGGTGGCACGGCTGAAAAAAATTATTTTTTCCAGACGAATCTATCGGCACCAAGTTGCGTTTATGGTTTGTTCACCCGCGCATGAATATTCATGTGCATTTGAGTCCTAGTCAAAATCTACAAGGCACCATTTTTGTAAAAAAATACCTGAAAGTAACCAAACGGAAAACGCTGTTCATTTACTTTATTGCGGGGGGTATAGCTCTGAAGTAGTGGCAAGGAAAGCGTGGTATCTTTCTTTAATTCCCATTTTTAAAAAAATGGCAATTGCTAGCACTAGCTACAGGGGTCACGTTTTATTATAACATAATATAACATAACATAATTTCACGGATGACAAAAGCCACAAGGGCCTATCAAAGGTCATCCGTATCCATCAAATCCCACCCACATAATGCATCCATAGGATTTTGTCAGATCATGCATCTACAATTTAAACAATCCATAGGATTATGTCAGACCATGCGTCTACAATATATAATTTAAAGCCTCCATAGGACTCTGTCAAAAACAAAATCAAAGTCCCCCAAAATATATAATATAAGAAACTGCATCCACAGGAATGAGTCAGGAAACATACCACCATACCAAAAAGTAAGAAGTTTACCCTCTATTCCCATATAATCATTCAATCTGCGCTTGAAAACATTCATGTTTGGGCTGTCTACAGTCTCAGGTGGCAAACTATTCCAATAATCCACCACTCTGTTAGTGAAAAAATATCTAACATCCAGTCTGCACCTCTGTTTTTTAATCTTTAAGTGGTGACCTCTAGTCCTATTACTACCTTCTAACTCAAATAACTTGCTGAAATCCAATTTATCCATCCCAGAAAAGATTTTAAAAAGCTCAATCATATCTTCCCTCACACACCTTTCAAATGAGAACATATTTAATACCCTCAGTCTATCTTCATATTCAAGGTGCTTCAGCCCAAACTTCAATGTTTTCAAGCGCAGATTGGATGATTATATGGGGATGGAGGGTTAATTTCTTACTTTCGGTATGTGGATATGTTTCTTGACTCATTCCTGTGGATGCAGTTTCTTTTTATTGTATATTTTGGGGGACTTTGATTTTGTTTTTGACAGACTCCTATGGAGGCTTTGAATTATATATCGTAGATGCATGGTTGGACATTCCTATGGATTGTTAAATTGTATATTGTAGATGCATGATCTGACAAAATCCTATGGATGCTTTATGTGGGTGGATTTGATGGATACGGATGACCTTTGATAGGCCCTTGTGGCTTTTGTCATCCGTGAAATTATGTTATGTTATGGTATTATTTTTGTTGCCCTCCTTTGTACTGACTCTAACAAGTTTATATCATGTCTAAAATGTGGTGACCATGCTTGTATACAGTACTTCCCTAAATGTGGCCTGATATAAGAGTTATATAGTTTAAGGATAACCTCCTTACTTTTGTAGCTAACATTCCTTTTAATGTAACCTAGCACCCTATTTGCTCTATTTTTTGCCTCGATACACTGCTTTGAAAACTTCAGTGACCTATCTACTACTACTCCTAAGTCCTTCTCATCCTCAACTGAATTAAGCCATACCCATCCATCTCATAGCTAAATTCCCTATTATAGCTCCCCATGTTAATAACTTTGCATTTATTAAGGTTAAAAGTCATCTGCCACTTCTGAGCCCAAGCTAATAACTTATTTAAGTCACTCTGCACTTTAAAGTTACCCTCAACTTCTTTGACTAGAGCTGCCAATTTAGTGTTATCAGCAAAAATTAACACTTTGCTATTTACACCTTGCCCAAGATCATTTACATAGATTATAAATAATAAAGGGCCTAAAACTGATCCCTGAGGTACACCACTAATAACATTTCTCCACTCTGACCTCACTCCATTCAGTACAACTCTGTTTCCTATCTTTCAGCCATTCAGTTATCCAATTTAAAACTTTCCCACATATCTCATGCAGCTTTAATTTATGAACTAGTCTTCTATGTGGAACCTTATCAAAAGCTTTGCTGAAATCTAACTAGATCACATCAACTTTCTCTCCCCTATCTAATTCTTTAGTTACATAATCCATAAAATCCAGTAAATTTGTTAAACACGATCTATCTCTTCTAAACCCATGCTGAGCATCATTTATTAACCTACCATACTCTAGATGGTCAGAAATCCCCTTCTTAACTATCTTCTCAAGAATTTTACAGACTATGAAAGTTAAGCTTACCGGTCTAAAGTTATTTGGGTCCTCTTTGCTTCCCTTTTTAAAAATTGGCACTATATTTGCCAATTTCCAATCATTAGGTATTTCTCCAAACTCTAGTGATCTAATAAATATCTTCTCAAGAGCTACCACAATACTTTCTACACCTTTGAGTATCCTAGAATGAATGTTGTCAGGGCCAGATGTCTTACTAGTATTTAACTGCATTGGAATTTTTGTGGAGTTTTTTGTTGTTCTACCTTTAACTATTTGCAAATTAAAATGAACCATCTGATGATCACTATTTCCCAATGCTTCCCCGGCAGTCAATTCTTGAACCAAGTGATCATCATTTGAAAGAACCAGATCTAAGATATTGGCACCCCTCATTGGCTTATTAACAAATTGAATCAAGAAATTATCCCCAAAACATTCTATAAACTTACAACTTGCTCTATCCCTTCCTATCATATTTTCCCAGTTGACAGAATTTAAATTAAAGCCACCAAGAATAACTGTATCTACTTCACATCCTTTCCTTATTTCCCTGATCATTAAGCTCATCAATACAGTCATCAGTCATCATAGATTTGAAGAAATGCTATTTCTGATATAAATAATCAACCCACCACCAGTCCTATCTCTCCTTTGACTAATGTACATAGTGTAACCCTCTAGTTCAAATTCACTCACATTATCCTTAAATATATTTTCATTAACCCATGATTCAACAATACATATTATATCTTCATGAATGATATAACTAAATAATTCATCCCTCTTATTTCGCAGACTACGAGCATTTGTGTAAAGACAACTCAGCCTACCTATCCCTGAAGCACCTGAGGGCCTATCTCCTCTGCATCTCTTTTCTCTCCTTCCCCGAACCCTGTGTACTCTTGTATTATTTCCCTGACCACTATCATTACTCAACTAATTTAACCCTAAAGCACTTCCATTAACCTGCCTACCTTCTACAAATCTGTGTTTGCTTCCTTTCCCTGCCTCACTTTGAGCCATTAAATTTTCCTGACCACTATCAAAACCTAGTTTCCTGCCTCTAAAGACCTAATAACACTATCTAATTCCCGCCACAAAACCTCAACCCCATCTCGGCTCAGATGGAGTCCATCCATCGCATACAAACCCTTATTCCCATAAAACCCACTCCAAACATCTATAAACACCAATCCTGACTCCTCACACAAACCTTTCACATATTCATTCAACCCCATTGCACGAGACAACCATTCCATCCCCACATCGATTCTTGGAAGCACACCTGAAACAACGCCTTTTACTCTACTTTCACACATCCTTTCAATCAGCCTTTTATACCGCTGTCGTAACTCACAAGTACCCACCTTCTTTACATGGTTTACTCCCACATGTGTAATCACAACTGCTTCCCTCTCACACCCAGACACCAACCTATCATACCTCTCACACACATCATTTACACCAGCACCCAGCAAACAAACTCACTCCCTTCCATTTACTTTCACTCAACTTCCTATCTAAATAGCTAATTTGAGAGTCACCCATCACAATCACCCCAGTCATTCTCCTATTCTCTCTACTTTCAGGCACAGCCACAACAGACAAATCTCTCAGATTCTTCCTCTCTCAGGGCATCAAATCTGTTAGTTAGGTTCCATGTCCCTCTCATTCACACACCTAACCTGTCCTAACTTATCTATTCTGTTCAGTTTCACCCACCACTCATCATCACTTACTTCACTTACTACTTTCTCTCCAGTCCCTGTTCTAGGCCTAACTTCCTCCCTCCTGGTCTCAATCTTACTCTTCAAACGTACACTTGCATCTCTTCTCACTTCAGACACTAAATCGTTCAGTCTCAAGCATTCCTCACGTAATCGACTCGCCTCCTCAGTCAAAACACATAGATGGCACTCACACACATTCACTCTCCTCTCTACACCACAGACATTGCACACTACATACTACTTTCAAAAGGCATACTCTCTACATCCAAACAGTCAGCCATACTTCACTTACTGCTTTCTCTCCAGTCCCTGTTCTAGGCCTTCCTCCCTTCTGGTCCCAATCTGACTCTTCGAACATACACTGGCATCTCTTCTCACTTCAGACACTAAATCGTTCAGTCTCAAGCATTCCACACGTAATCGACTTGCCTCCTCAGTCAAAGCACATACATGGCACTCAGACCCATTCACTCTCCTCTCTGCACCACAGACATTGCACACTACATACTACTTTCAAAAGGCATACTCTCTACATCCAAACAGTCAGCCATACTCAAACAAGAATAATAATAGAAACAAAAACTTACGAACAACAAGAATTGACCCGAATTTGTGCGTGTAAGTTTAAAACCTGCTAATCAAGATGGCCGCTGAGGTAAACAAAAGTCACTTTTTCACCAAAACAAAATAACCACAATTTATACCGAGTTTAGAATCTATTTAAACTGTATTTGTTAACAATTATAATCCTTTCTAAATACACCTTTTGCAAAACTTTCCAAACAACAACAAAAAAAATAAAATCACAAAAATGTGAAAAACTTATCTAAATTTGTAATTATTTCTGACCTCTAATGCCTGACCACAAACTTCACAATCGATTGTAACTTTTATCAAATTATGCTCGGTCAAAAATGTTAATAACTTTTTTGATCGGAAAATAAACCAGAAAGTTTGATAATAGATGAAGGGCAACTTGTAGACAATGAATTCATGTTGAAACTGAAATTCCTGCATTAAAGTTCTCTCCTCCACCAAAACACCTCCACAAAAACTAGTTCCTCTAAAAGATCTAGCTAAGTAAATTTAAATTTATAAAAAAGATAATAAAAATAGTAAAATGGTAAAAAATATATTGACAAATAAAATGAATAAAACTGAGGTTAATAAAAAGATATTAAGTGAAAAATAAATTAAAAATTCTCTATTCACTCATTTCTGATGTCAGCCCCCTCCCCCCTATGGATTTTCACAGAAACGATTATAGTAGCAGAAAAGATTTTGTTAAATAAAAATGTTAAAAAAAAAGGTAAACCTGAAGATCGGTGGCGTGACTGATGGGACCCAAAATATTTTGTCCCTTTTCCAATATGTTTCACCTTTTTTGAGTAAATTCAAGGGGGACCCCCCCAGATGATCCTGAGTTTCAATGAATTGGAGGGGGTCTGGGGGAAACAGCCCCCAGTATATAATCATAATTGTTTATAGAATAATGTTCTAACATTTTTATTTAACCAAACGTGCATGAATATTCATGTGTAGGTGCATAAAATATAAATACAACTTATTGTCATTTCGGCTGAAAACCCCCCCACTTTTTCAGGCATTCTGCTGATCTTCAGGTTTATCCCCCCAAAATGTTAGAACATTATTCTATAAACAATTAGGTTTATATACTCGGGGTATGTGCCCTTCCCCCAATTAATTGAAACAGGATCATTGCTGTGATACCCCCTGCAAGCAGTTTCCCACACAAGCAGCCCCCCACACGAGCAGCCCCCTCTTGAATTTACTCAAAAAAAGTGAAACATATTCGAACATGGACAAAATATTTTGTGTTCTAGGACTGATGAACATCGGATGTGAGCCTGTGCCGCAGATCTTCAGGTTTACCAAGCCTGTAATACTTCTCATTGCATTAGTGTCCTCGGAGTAATATTTGGTACCTTATCTTACCTTTAGAGATAGTAAAGAGGCATGGAAATCAAAGCTCATAAAAGGTGCCTCTTCTCTGTTTTACAGTCTCAGCATATTTGTCATATGAATTTTTGAAGAATTTACACTCTGGCTCATGACTACCTCATCCGGGACACTATTCCAATGATTCACTATCTTTGCATTTAAAATTTTGTCCTCTGTGTAGTTCTGTGCCTGGGTTTAGCTAGCTTCAGGCTCTGTCCTCTGGTGTTTGGTTGGTTGTCCCTTGATGCTAATTGCAGGAATACCTATTCTGACAAAATTAAGTTTCTCGATACTTTTTTACTTTTACTTAGTTCTATTGAAAACAAATAGACAGGCTGCCATCTTTGGAGCCATTATCCATATCATTAATTGGAATTACATCATATTTTATTATCATTTTGAAGGGATTTTTTTTCTGAATTAAAAAATATAGACATTTACCAATTGCCTTTTGAATTCAAATCTAATGTTAGGCTTTCAAATTAGGAATATTACTAGTTTTTTTTTTAAACTTCAGAAGACCTATGCCGTGTATTTTGTAGTTAAAACAGTTCTAATGGTGTTTTATGCATCATAATCATCATTAATGACTTTGGTTAGGTGCAGAAAGCACTTATTTTTTAGATACTAGCACTCTGAGTATGACTCTATTTGCAGTGATACCATCTTAAAAATAATTTCTTTCTGCATGAAAACGAAGCTGTAAAGGATGACTCAAATGATGACAAATATCATTAGTACTATTTTTACGTACTTACTATTTATTTATAGATTATTCATATATGCATTCAAGTGTAATACTTCAGTTTAGGGGCGTATGATAAAAGGTGCTATTTCTGGCTCAGCATGAGCTTCTTATGAGTTCCTTTTGTTGATTGCCTGACTTCATCATCTCGATGACTAACTCAATCTCCCTCAAGACAAAATGATAATTTTCAGTGTGACTACCAGGAATTGGCTCAGGATGAGCTTCTTCTCTGTCCCTTTATGTGATTGCCGGGCACTCTCGCCGGACTTCATCGTCTCGATGACTAACTAAATCTCCCTATTCTACAGTTATCTGCCTATATACTTCACCACCCCACTGGGGGTAGGGGAAGGAGAGGGGGGTGAGTTCTTAGAAATTAAGCCTCCTCTAACAGCTCTTCTCCGAGCGTCTTTCACTTAGCCCTAAAGGCAGCTTTTGGCTTTTGGTCACCTCCTTTAATTTCGTATATGATGCAAAATTGGATCACAACTCTTAGGGGAAATATTGCCGGTTTAACCAATGTTATGCTTGCTGGCCCAGAAATCTGATGTTTCGTGCATCTTGTGGTTGTGGGAGGCTTTTCTGGTGGTCCATGAGAGGGGGGGGGAGTAATCGGGTTACGCTACCAAATGCCAGGCCATTGTGGTAACTGCACCAGGTCCTCTGTTTTTAGGGTGGGATATCGATTTCCCTACAATCACTTCATGACAAAATCTAAACCATCTCCACCTTTCTCTATTATAATCAAGCCACACTTCTTTTCCACTCCTGTTGCTAAAGTATATTAAAGTCGAATAAACCAAGTTTGCAAGAATCATGCTCCTTTAACTGCTTGCCTCCAAAGTTGCTTATGTTTGAAATAAGGTTGAACTAAGGGTTGCAAGTGTGTGAATATAATGGTTCATTTTCACATTAAAAGAAAGCAAGACTTGCTGTATTTTAATGTCAATTTAAACCCCTTTAAAGTATAATATCTTAAAAATATGTACTTTCTGTGCCAAACTGAAACCATATCTGCTGACTGGAATGCCTAAAAAGACAGTGAGTACTTGTATAACACTAAAAATACATTGTAGATCTTCTGAAGTTTGATAATTTTTTTTTCGAAACTGTGTGGGAGGTATAGGGTTGAAGGTCCCCATTTAGAAACCTTAAAAATCATCATTTCATATTTTGATGGCCCAACTTTATTTTTAATGTTAATATTAATTTTTACGTTTGTATTCTTAACAATAATGCAGAAGGTTAGTTGATTTTGTGGCACTAATCTTTAGTTATCAAAAGTAAACCTGTTTAGATAACCTACCACCCCGAACCTTATAACAGTACTGCTCAGATTATAAAATTATTCACTTTACATGATTTTTTGGTGTTAATCTGTAGAATTAACAAATCTAAACAAGCCTATATAACCTGGTATCCCTATCTTATACATTATTACCTATAAGGTAAAAACATTGTTTTTATAATCTTAACCCTTAAACAGCAAAACAAATTTGCTTGCAATTGCTGTGGGTGAAATTAGCCTTGGTACATCGTAAAGGAGAAAAATCAAATGAAATATTTAAAAAAAATTTATAAATAAAATATCTCATTTTAATTACAAAGAATTATTCTATTGATCTAACTTAAAAATTATTAATAACCTTTACATATTTGGAAATATTTGCTTGTTGCTCAAAATTATTTCTTGTTAACTATTGAAATTAATTATTACATTTTCATTATCGCTTAAAACTCATTCTATTTTATAGATAACATTGCTTCTATATATTGGAAACATTTTTTTATCTAAAAGAGTGATTAATTTAAATGACCATCCCCCTCACCACAAATTCACCTCTTTCTATTTTGGGGGCTGAATAGGCTTTCTCGTTCATACATTTTGAATAACATGCTAACCTATGCATTTTAAGCAGAAAGAATAAGTAACTGAAGCCAAGTTTATATCAAATATCAAAGCAAACCCCAATTGCTTCTACAGTTATGCTAAAAGATTCTCAAAGACAGTGGCCTCTATTGGACCACTTGTAGCACCCAATGGACAAATTAAGGAGAATGCAGAAAAAATAAGCATCCTTTTAGCTGTACAGTGTCAGGCAGTATATAGTATTCCGGACAGCTCAAAGATCATAGCAAATCCACAGACATTCTTCTAAACTGACCAAGGAACACTCACTGACATTGATTTTACTGAACAAGATATACATAAGGCTATTACTGAACTGAGACCAAACTCAGCAGCTGGCCCAGATGGCCTACCAACACTTATCCTCCTCAAATGCAAAGAAGCACTACCACACCCACTGTATTTGCTCTGGCGCCAATCCATAAACACTGGTACTGTACCAAAACATACAAAGAAGACAGTAATTACACCAATACACAAAGGAGGAAGTAGATGGGGTTGCAAAAAACTATAGGCCAGTACCCCTCACCTTGCACTTAATTAAAATCTTTGAGAAGGTGGTGAGGAACAACATCTACACCTATTTAGTAGACAATCAACCTACTGAATGCCAGACAACATGGCTTCAGGAAGGGCAGATCTTGCCTCTCCCAGCTACTTGGACATTATGACAACCAAATACACCAACTAGCTGAGGGCAAAAATGTGGATACTGTGTTCCTAGACTTCACAAAAGCATTTGATAAAGTGGATCTCGGTATCCTCATGCACAAATTGCAAAGTCTCTGGTAAACGGTAAACTTGTGGTGTGGATCCACAGCTTCTTCACATCAAGAACACAGACTGTCTGGAAATGGAGCTATGTTCCAACCAGGCAGAATTATAAGTGGAGTACCTTAGGGTTGAGTACTGGGGCCTCTGCTTTTCCTGATACTGCTGGGGGATATAGACAAGGAAATATGTCTATCCACAGTGATGTCATTTGCAGATGACACAAACATCTACAAACCTATTCACGACAAGGAAGACTTCGACAAACTGCAAGTGGACCTCACCATAATATGATTGGGTGGGCTACAAAAAACAATATGCAGTTCAATGCTGAAAAATTTTGAATTGTTTAGGTCTGGCAACTGACATGACATCCTAGAGGACACTACCTTGAAAACAAGAAATAAGAGCAAGGCCCTATGTGAAGTGTCTAGGAGTACACCTGAGCAAGGATAACACCTTCACACACCACATAGTGGAAATTATAAAAAAAAAGCGAGAAAAATCTCAGGATGGATACTGCGGACCTTCTACTCCCAGGAAGCGGAATGCCTGATGACTTTATGGATGGCCTTGCTGACTATTGCTGCACAGGACAATGGATATACAGGCCCTAGAGAAAATCCAGCGCGCTTTCACTAGGCAGATCCAGGACATGAAGGCTCATCCTTACTGGGAGAGACTGAGAGGCCTAAACACCTACTCTCAACAAAGGAGGAGGGAAAGGTACATTATAATCTATACATGGAAAGTGATAGAAAACCTATTACTGAACCCATCAAACACAAACAAGATGTAGCTATCTCAACCCTGAGGACTGGTCACCACTCTTGAGTAAAGTTTTACATACGGCTCGCACACATGTTGGATTTACCATATCACAAATGGAATTATTAATAAAAAGATTCAACATGTTTTAAAAATAAGATTCATTTTGCACCTTCTAGTTACATTAACTTATTTTACAAAGCCTTACACCTTTATAGAATCCTACAATTCCTATTCAATAATACACAAGTAATTAATAAGACATTTTACTTTAATACTTCTACGAAAGACAGATCATATTCAAGGCCCTCAATAAATATAATGAGTTCGTATTAGACCGCTTAATACATATATGAATTCGAATAATCTTACAACTATACACTCAACTTACTTTAATTTATTTTATAATGCTTTACGTATATATTGAATCTTACATTTGTTGTATTATCGTAAATAAACATAATAATACATGAACATTTAATAAGCTTTCTTTAATGTATTTGTTTGACAAAAATGGGTTCAATTCACTCGATAGTTGGCTCTATCGGGAGAACTAGACACACCTCGCGCGATGCCTGGCCTGCTAGTGCGAATGCCTATGGTAGTCTCATTGCCGGATCTTTAGATGACGAAGTTCCTTTAATATATCATCCTACATGGTACTACTTCCCGACCATAGATATATCGTTACACAGTCGATGGTTGGTGGGAAGGTCCTCGAATCTTAAACCTGTAAATAAACAGAACAATTTGAACTGGCAAGACACGTGGAAATGCTTGCCCAGCAATCTCGGCATTTCACCACAGGTTGCGTGGCTACCTAGCGTTCTTATAGCTAAGACTGAGTACGTTCCGCCTTGGACAACTCTTTCAACTGAGTCTCTCATGACTTGAGTGGATAGGAGATCACATACTGTATCCATATCTAATCTGCCGTACTTAACAACGATACGCGCCGGAAATCCACCGATACCCTTTTAAAAACACCAAAGCTACTCTAGGGTAAACTTTGGACGGCCATGAGCATCCATGAGCATCCCCGATGCGCCAAGCCATACGATTGATCAGCCTTCTTCAAATATGTGGAAAGGCAAGAATAACCATGAACAGTGGGATGCCTTGCGTAGGCGAGGGGCCGTTTATGGCGGTAGACATCATTGACCCTGAGATGGTGGAAGTCATGTTGATGTGCGTGTAGATAGCTTAGTGTAGGGAAGGGGGGCAAAAAAAAAATAAAGAGAGAAAAGTAGCGAAACGAGTTTCAAACGCGCTTCCCGCGTCGCTGGACAGCCCCTCGGCCATCCTGAGTCACCCTAAAAGGCTCATTTAAGCAAACTATTTAAGCCGCTTACCTGAACTTCTCGCACGCTACACAGGGCCCTTCCTAGAAGGCGAGTGTATTTTTAGGATTGATGAGAACGGCGTCAGGAAAATGTTATTTCGAGGATTAATATTCTCTCTTCCCGGCCTCCCGGGTCTGCGCCACTATTGTAGATAGCTTAGTGTAGGAAAGAGGGGCAAAGAAAAATAAATACAGAAAAGTAGCGAAACGAGTTTCGAACGCGCTTCCCGCGTCGCTGGACAGCCGTTAGCGAGAGCCTTAAACCACTTGGCCATCCTGAGTTCCCCCAAAACACTTATTCAAGCAAAACGTTTAAGCTGCTCGCCTGAACTTCTCGCACGCTACAGCTGAATAATCGATGTAAATGAAATAATTATTGGACGAATAATTAAATAATAATATCATAGTAATTTAATTACCGCAAATGCTAAGATTTAATGGCAGGAGTTTCATATTTCGAATGACACACGAAGGTACCCTATAAGTGAATGCAGGAAAAAAAGAAATGAGCCCTCTCTATGAGTTTGAACAAAGAAATACTAAATGTGTGTTTTCTGCAAAAAAATTATCATATAGAATAATTGTTGCTTTCGTTTCACTGAATTATTATAAAATTTAATTGGTTCCAGAGGAAATATAAAATATAAATATGAATCGGCAACAACCCTAGTTCATTATTCTAGTATATGCTTTCCATCAGTCGTTATAGAGCTTGAACCAAGCTTTATATTTTTTAGGGATAATAGGATCACTGTTTATTCGTCACTGTCTTGTCGTTTTCTTCAAATGTGAGAACCATTTTATAATCAAATCTAGACACAAAAGCAATCAGCGCGCGTCCTTAGATGCTCTAAAGAAGTAGTAAATATGTATTGTACTAGGTCTATATTCTATGACATAATTTTTGTCCTACTTTTTCTTCATAAAATTATTACAACCGTTAATGGATTGCAGATGAAATACGAAATATAAGTGTGAATTTGCAACAACCCTAGTTCACCTATTCTAGTATACGATTTCCAGCGATCACCGTAGACAATTGAACCGGGCATTATAAAGGGTCTTTCAGCAAGGACGCTTGAGCTTTGTTATGAGATAGTGGCAATATTGTTAAAGTGACATCTAGCAACCTCACCGTGAACTGTTCAGTAATACTTGGCAAGTCACGATGGAAGGTTATATTGTTAAACAGCGTGTGCAAATCATCAAATGTTATTATCAAAATCATTGTTCCGTTCGACAAACGTTGGGCACATTACGTGATTTCTATCCTCGCCACAATTGTCCTGCTGAGTCCACTGTTCGACGCTTGGTGGCCAAATATAATTAAAATTATATTTGAAGTTGAAAAGGGTGAGAAAGCAAATAACTTGTTTTATTTAGATTTAAAAATCGAGCGACCTTATTGAAAGACCCTTTAGATTTGACTCACTACGATCAGGGTTTCTTCGTCAATTCGTCATCTTTTTCTTTAAATTTGACTATCACTTTCTCCGAAATTCAACACCATTCACTGAGATAATTTAGAATGTCTAATTAAATTCAATTTAAATATGCAAAAACAAAGCCAGCGAGCCGCCCAATTTCACCCAGTCATGGGTGGGGGCATACAGGTCAAAGATAAAATTCCATAACTCAGCATGTAGGCATTTGCACTAACTTTGACGATCTGTCTCGGGTGAAGAAAATCAACAGAAGCAAAAATGGCACCAGTAAACACAGGTGAAGATGAGCCACCGATCTTTATATTGGCCTAAATTAAAATTATATTTGAAGTTGAAAAGGGTGAGGAAGCAAATAACTTCAGGAGGAGATTTGATGTATTATGTATTAAAACAATGAAGCTCATTATGTACATTTTTTTACTTATTAAATTTAAAATAAGTGTATTAACTTCAAATAACTTTTAATTTTGTTTTGTGCGATATTTTTATATTTAATGCCAACGTCATGTAAAAGTCTTTCAAAGGGCTCTATTGTGATTAAAGCAAATAATGATTGCCAAAACTTCTCCAACTAGAGAAACAAACATTTGATAATGGAACAGCTGACCGAAATACGCGAGTACCTGTCGTAGGCATGTTAAGTTATTTGAAGTAAAATTAAGAATAAAATATTATGAATGCGCCAGAGAATCTATGAGTGAATCGTATTTAACATAAACCAAATGTCTGTTCGTGATCTCTATGTGAAGGTAAGTTGGTATATGTTAAGGTCGAAGGTTAGTTTGTCCCCAGGACTTATTTTGGAGAAAGTGGAAACTAAATTTGAAGTATAAAATTTAGATTTGGTATTAATGCATTTTAGGACAATCACCAATCGAATATGCATTGCCATAAACAAAATAGTCATGTAATGGTTATTATTTGATAAAGGTCCCAACTCTATCTTAAAAGTAAAAAAAAATTTTTATGGTACATTTTATGTTTTATTTAAATTTGACCTATCATTTTGTACAAATACATGGAAGTCTAAAAAACTGATTTTCAATAAGAGTGGCATACATTTTAGGCTATTAAAGCCTGTAATATTGTGATCTGCGAAATTATATTATCTCATTTTTAATGAGGTGCATGTGTTTAAGGCAGTAAAGTTGAAGATAAGCTGCTTGGTTACTTGTTCCTGAGGGTGAGCGAGGGGATATAGGGTGCCATGCCCCCCTCCCCCTTATATAGTAACTCACCTGGCTCAAAACTGGCTTCCAGTAACCAAATGCATATATGAATAAATAATCTATAAATATAAATTAGCAACCGAGGAGCTTATCTTCAACTTTATTGTTTAAGACTAGTTAAGCCTATGATAAATCTGAAGATCGGTGGCACGGCTGAAAAAAATTATTTTTTCCAGACGAATCTATCGGCACCAAGTTGCGTTTATGGTTTGTTCACCCGCGCATGAATATTCATGTGCATTTGAGTCCTAGTCAAAATCTACAAGGCACCATTTTTGTAAAAAAATACCTGAAAGTAACCAAACGGAAAACGCTGTTCATTTACTTTATTGTGGGGGGTATAGCTCTGAAGTAGTGGCAAGGAAAGCGTGGTATCTTTCTTTAATTCCCATTTTTAAAAAAATGGCAATTGCTAGCACTAGCTACAGGGGTCACGTTTTATTATAACATAATATAACATAACATAATTTCACGGATGACAAAAGCCACAAGGGCCTATCAAAGGTCATCCGTATCCATCAAATCCCACCCACATAATGCATCCATAGGATTTTGTCAGATCATGCATCTACAATTTAAACAATCCATAGGATTATGTCAGACCATGCGTCTACAATATATAATTTAAAGCCTCCATAGGACTCTGTCAAAAACAAAATCAAAGTCCCCCAAAATATATAATATAAGAAACTGCATCCACAGGAATGAGTCAGGAAACATACCACCATACCAAAAAGTAAGAAGTTTACCCTCTATTCCCATATAATCATTCAATCTGCGCTTGAAAACATTCATGTTTGGGCTGTCTACAGTCTCAGGTGGCAAACTATTCCAATAATCCACCACTCTGTTAGTGAAAAAATATCTAACATCCAGTCTGCACCTCTGTTTTTTAATCTTTAAGTGGTGACCTCTAGTCCTATTACTACCTTCTAACTCAAATAACTTGCTGAAATCCAATTTATCCATCCCAGAAAAGATTTTAAAAAGCTCAATCATATCTTCCCTCACACACCTTTCAAATGAGAACATATTTAATACCCTCAGTCTATCTTCATATTCAAGGTGCTTCAGCCCAAACTTCAATGTTTTCAAGCGCAGATTGGATGATTATATGGGGATGGAGGGTTAATTTCTTACTTTCGGTATGTGGATATGTTTCTTGACTCATTCCTGTGGATGCAGTTTCTTTTTATTGTATATTTTGGGGGACTTTGATTTTGTTTTTGACAGACTCCTATGGAGGCTTTGAATTATATATCGTAGATGCATGGTTGGACATTCCTATGGATTGTTAAATTGTATATTGTAGATGCATGATCTGACAAAATCCTATGGATGCTTTATGTGGGTGGATTTGATGGATACGGATGACCTTTGATAGGCCCTTGTGGCTTTTGTCATCCGTGAAATTATGTTATGTTATGGTATTATTTTTGTTGCCCTCCTTTGTACTGACTCTAACAAGTTTATATCATGTCTAAAATGTGGTGACCATGCTTGTATACAGTACTTCCCTAAATGTGGCCTGATATAAGAGTTATATAGTTTAAGGATAACCTCCTTACTTTTGTAGCTAACATTCCTTTTAATGTAACCTAGCACCCTATTTGCTCTATTTTTTGCCTCGATACACTGCTTTGAAAACTTCAGTGACCTATCTACTACTACTCCTAAGTCCTTCTCATCCTCAACTGAATTAAGCCATACCCATCCATCTCATAGCTAAATTCCCTATTATAGCTCCCCATGTTAATAACTTTGCATTTATTAAGGTTAAAAGTCATCTGCCACTTCTGAGCCCAAGCTAATAACTTATTTAAGTCACTCTGCACTTTAAAGTTACCCTCAACTTCTTTGACTAGAGCTGCCAATTTAGTGTTATCAGCAAAAATTAACACTTTGCTATTTACACCTTGCCCAAGATCATTTACATAGATTATAAATAATAAAGGGCCTAAAACTGATCCCTGAGGTACACCACTAATAACATTTCTCCACTCTGACCTCACTCCATTCAGTACAACTCTGTTTCCTATCTTTCAGCCATTCAGTTATCCAATTTAAAACTTTCCCACATATCTCATGCAGCTTTAATTTATGAACTAGTCTTCTATGTGGAACCTTATCAAAAGCTTTGCTGAAATCTAACTAGATCACATCAACTTTCTCTCCCCTATCTAATTCTTTAGTTACATAATCCATAAAATCCAGTAAATTTGTTAAACACGATCTATCTCTTCTAAACCCATGCTGAGCATCATTTATTAACCTACCATACTCTAGATGGTCAGAAATCCCCTTCTTAACTATCTTCTCAAGAATTTTACAGACTATGAAAGTTAAGCTTACCGGTCTAAAGTTATTTGGGTCCTCTTTGCTTCCCTTTTTAAAAATTGGCACTATATTTGCCAATTTCCAATCATTAGGTATTTCTCCAAACTCTAGTGATCTAATAAATATCTTCTCAAGAGCTACCACAATACTTTCTACACCTTTGAGTATCCTAGAATGAATGTTGTCAGGGCCAGATGTCTTACTAGTATTTAACTGCATTGGAATTTTTGTGGAGTTTTTTGTTGTTCTACCTTTAACTATTTGCAAATTAAAATGAACCATCTGATGATCACTATTTCCCAATGCTTCCCCGGCAGTCAATTCTTGAACCAAGTGATCATCATTTGAAAGAACCAGATCTAAGATATTGGCACCCCTCATTGGCTTATTAACAAATTGAATCAAGAAATTATCCCCAAAACATTCTATAAACTTACAACTTGCTCTATCCCTTCCTATCATATTTTCCCAGTTGACAGAATTTAAATTAAAGCCACCAAGAATAACTGTATCTACTTCACATCCTTTCCTTATTTCCCTGATCATTAAGCTCATCAATACAGTCATCAGTCATCATAGATTTGAAGAAATGCTATTTCTGATATAAATAATCAACCCACCACCAGTCCTATCTCTCCTTTGACTAATGTACATAGTGTAACCCTCTAGTTCAAATTCACTCACATTATCCTTAAATATATTTTCATTAACCCATGATTCAACAATACATATTATATCTTCATGAATGATATAACTAAATAATTCATCCCTCTTATTTCGCAGACTACGAGCATTTGTGTAAAGACAACTCAGCCTACCTATCCCTGAAGCACCTGAGGGCCTATCTCCTCTGCATCTCTTTTCTCTCCTTCCCCGAACCCTGTGTACTCTTGTATTATTTCCCTGACCACTATCATTACTCAACTAATTTAACCCTAAAGCACTTCCATTAACCTGCCTACCTTCTACAAATCTGTGTTTGCTTCCTTTCCCTGCCTCACTTTGAGCCATTAAATTTTCCTGACCACTATCAAAACCTAGTTTCCTGCCTCTAAAGACCTAATAACACTATCTAATTCCCGCCACAAAACCTCAACCCCATCTCGGCTCAGATGGAGTCCATCCATCGCATACAAACCCTTATTCCCATAAAACCCACTCCAAACATCTATAAACACCAATCCTGACTCCTCACACAAACCTTTCACATATTCATTCAACCCCATTGCACGAGACAACCATTCCATCCCCACATCGATTCTTGGAAGCACACCTGAAACAACGCCTTTTACTCTACTTTCACACATCCTTTCAATCAGCCTTTTATACCGCTGTCGTAACTCACAAGTACCCACCTTCTTTACATGGTTTACTCCCACATGTGTAATCACAACTGCTTCCCTCTCACACCCAGACACCAACCTATCATACCTCTCACACACATCATTTACACCAGCACCCAGCAAACAAACTCACTCCCTTCCATTTACTTTCACTCAACTTCCTATCTAAATAGCTAATTTGAGAGTCACCCATCACAATCACCCCAGTCATTCTCCTATTCTCTCTACTTTCAGGCACAGCCACAACAGACAAATCTCTCAGATTCTTCCTCTCTCAGGGCATCAAATCTGTTAGTTAGGTTCCATGTCCCTCTCATTCACACACCTAACCTGTCCTAACTTATCTATTCTGTTCAGTTTCACCCACCACTCATCATCACTTACTTCACTTACTACTTTCTCTCCAGTCCCTGTTCTAGGCCTAACTTCCTCCCTCCTGGTCCCAATCTTACTCTTCAAACGTACACTTGCATCTCTTCTCACTTCAGACACTAAATCGTTCAGTCTCAAGCATTCCTCACGTAATCGACTCGCCTCCTCAGTCAAAACACATAGATGGCACTCACACACATTCACTCTCCTCTCTACACCACAGACATTGCACACTACATACTACTTTCAAAAGGCATACTCTCTACATCCAAACAGTCAGCCATACTTCACTTACTGCTTTCTCTCCAGTCCCTGTTCTAGGCCTTCCTCCCTTCTGGTCCCAATCTGACTCTTCGAACATACACTGGCATCTCTTCTCACTTCAGACACTAAATCGTTCAGTCTCAAGCATTCCACACGTAATCGACTTGCCTCCTCAGTCAAAGCACATACATGGCACTCAGACCCATTCACTCTCCTCTCTGCACCACAGACATTGCACACTACATACTACTTTCAAAAGGCATACTCTCTACATCCAAACAGTCAGCCATACTCAAACAAGAATAATAATAGAAACAAAAACTTACGAACAACAAGAATTGACCCGAATTTGTGCGTGTAAGTTTAAAACCTGCTAATCAAGATGGCCGCTGAGGTAAACAAAAGTCACTTTTTCACCAAAACAAAATAACCACAATTTATACCGAGTTTAGAATCTATTT
Organism: Ceratothoa steindachneri; assembly: GCA_963969495.1. NCBI lineage: Eukaryota > Metazoa > Arthropoda > Malacostraca > Isopoda > Cymothoidae > Ceratothoa > Ceratothoa steindachneri. The sequence goes on from OZ018332.1 coordinate 83,006,001, forward strand.
AAACTGTATTTGTTAACAATTATAATCCTTTCTAAATACACCTTTTGCAAAACTTTCCAAACAACAACAAAAAAAATAAAATCACAAAAATGTGAAAAACTTATCTAAATTTGTAATTATTTCTGACCTCTAATGCCTGACCACAAACTTCACAATCGATTGTAACTTTTATCAAATTATGCTCGGTCAAAAATGTTAATAACTTTTTTGATCGGAAAATAAACCAGAAAGTTTGATAATAGATGAAGGGCAACTTGTAGACAATGAATTCATGTTGAAACTGAAATTCCTGCATTAAAGTTCTCTCCTCCACCAAAACACCTCCACAAAAACTAGTTCCTCTAAAAGATCTAGCTAAGTAAATTTAAATTTATAAAAAAGATAATAAAAATAGTAAAATGGTAAAAAATATATTGACAAATAAAATGAATAAAACTGAGGTTAATAAAAAGATATTAAGTGAAAAATAAATTAAAAATTCTCTATTCACTCATTTCTGATGTCAGCCCCCTCCCCCCTATGGATTTTCACAGAAACGATTATAGTAGCAGAAAAGATTTTGTTAAATAAAAATGTTAAAAAAAAAGGTAAACCTGAAGATCGGTGGCGTGACTGATGGGACCCAAAATATTTTGTCCCTTTTCCAATATGTTTCACCTTTTTTGAGTAAATTCAAGGGGGACCCCCCCAGATGATCCTGAGTTTCAATGAATTGGAGGGGGTCTGGGGGAAACAGCCCCCAGTATATAATCATAATTGTTTATAGAATAATGTTCTAACATTTTTATTTAACCAAACGTGCATGAATATTCATGTGTAGGTGCATAAAATATAAATACAACTTATTGTCATTTCGGCTGAAAACCCCCCCACTTTTTCAGGCATTCTGCTGATCTTCAGGTTTATCCCCCCAAAATGTTAGAACATTATTCTATAAACAATTAGGTTTATATACTCGGGGTATGTGCCCTTCCCCCAATTAATTGAAACAGGATCATTGCTGTGATACCCCCTGCAAGCAGTTTCCCACACAAGCAGCCCCCCACACGAGCAGCCCCCTCTTGAATTTACTCAAAAAAAGTGAAACATATTCGAACATGGACAAAATATTTTGTGTTCTAGGACTGATGAACATCGGATGTGAGCCTGTGCCGCAGATCTTCAGGTTTACCAAGCCTGTAATACTTCTCATTGCATTAGTGTCCTCGGAGTAATATTTGGTACCTTATCTTACCTTTAGAGATAGTAAAGAGGCATGGAAATCAAAGCTCATAAAAGGTGCCTCTTCTCTGTTTTACAGTCTCAGCATATTTGTCATATGAATTTTTGAAGAATTTACACTCTGGCTCATGACTACCTCATCCGGGACACTATTCCAATGATTCACTATCTTTGCATTTAAAATTTTGTCCTCTGTGTAGTTCTGTGCCTGGGTTTAGCTAGCTTCAGGCTCTGTCCTCTGGTGTTTGGTTGGTTGTCCCTTGATGCTAATTGCAGGAATACCTATTCTGACAAAATTAAGTTTCTCGATACTTTTTTACTTTTACTTAGTTCTATTGAAAACAAATAGACAGGCTGCCATCTTTGGAGCCATTATCCATATCATTAATTGGAATTACATCATATTTTATTATCATTTTGAAGGGATTTTTTTTCTGAATTAAAAAATATAGACATTTACCAATTGCCTTTTGAATTCAAATCTAATGTTAGGCTTTCAAATTAGGAATATTACTAGTTTTTTTTTTAAACTTCAGAAGACCTATGCCGTGTATTTTGTAGTTAAAACAGTTCTAATGGTGTTTTATGCATCATAATCATCATTAATGACTTTGGTTAGGTGCAGAAAGCACTTATTTTTTAGATACTAGCACTCTGAGTATGACTCTATTTGCAGTGATACCATCTTAAAAATAATTTCTTTCTGCATGAAAACGAAGCTGTAAAGGATGACTCAAATGATGACAAATATCATTAGTACTATTTTTACGTACTTACTATTTATTTATAGATTATTCATATATGCATTCAAGTGTAATACTTCAGTTTAGGGGCGTATGATAAAAGGTGCTATTTCTGGCTCAGCATGAGCTTCTTATGAGTTCCTTTTGTTGATTGCCTGACTTCATCATCTCGATGACTAACTCAATCTCCCTCAAGACAAAATGATAATTTTCAGTGTGACTACCAGGAATTGGCTCAGGATGAGCTTCTTCTCTGTCCCTTTATGTGATTGCCGGGCACTCTCGCCGGACTTCATCGTCTCGATGACTAACTAAATCTCCCTATTCTACAGTTATCTGCCTATATACTTCACCACCCCACTGGGGGTAGGGGAAGGAGAGGGGGGTGAGTTCTTAGAAATTAAGCCTCCTCTAACAGCTCTTCTCCGAGCGTCTTTCACTTAGCCCTAAAGGCAGCTTTTGGCTTTTGGTCACCTCCTTTAATTTCGTATATGATGCAAAATTGGATCACAACTCTTAGGGGAAATATTGCCGGTTTAACCAATGTTATGCTTGCTGGCCCAGAAATCTGATGTTTCGTGCATCTTGTGGTTGTGGGAGGCTTTTCTGGTGGTCCATGAGAGGGGGGGGGGAGTAATCGGGTTACGCTACCAAATGCCAGGCCATTGTGGTAACTGCACCAGGTCCTCTGTTTTTAGGGTGGGATATCGATTTCCCTACAATCACTTCATGACAAAATCTAAACCATCTCCACCTTTCTCTATTATAATCAAGCCACACTTCTTTTCCACTCCTGTTGCTAAAGTATATTAAAGTCGAATAAACCAAGTTTGCAAGAATCATGCTCCTTTAACTGCTTGCCTCCAAAGTTGCTTATGTTTGAAATAAGGTTGAACTAAGGGTTGCAAGTGTGTGAATATAATGGTTCATTTTCACATTAAAAGAAAGCAAGACTTGCTGTATTTTAATGTCAATTTAAACCCCTTTAAAGTATAATATCTTAAAAATATGTACTTTCTGTGCCAAACTGAAACCATATCTGCTGACTGGAATGCCTAAAAAGACAGTGAGTACTTGTATAACACTAAAAATACATTGTAGATCTTCTGAAGTTTGATAATTTTTTTTTCGAAACTGTGTGGGAGGTATAGGGTTGAAGGTCCCCATTTAGAAACCTTAAAAATCATCATTTCATATTTTGATGGCCCAACTTTATTTTTAATGTTAATATTAATTTTTACGTTTGTATTCTTAACAATAATGCAGAAGGTTAGTTGATTTTGTGGCACTAATCTTTAGTTATCAAAAGTAAACCTGTTTAGATAACCTACCACCCCGAACCTTATAACAGTACTGCTCAGATTATAAAATTATTCACTTTACATGATTTTTTGGTGTTAATCTGTAGAATTAACAAATCTAAACAAGCCTATATAACCTGGTATCCCTATCTTATACATTATTACCTATAAGGTAAAAACATTGTTTTTATAATCTTAACCCTTAAACAGCAAAACAAATTTGCTTGCAATTGCTGTGGGTGAAATTAGCCTTGGTACATCGTAAAGGAGAAAAATCAAATGAAATATTTAAAAAAAATTTATAAATAAAATATCTCATTTTAATTACAAAGAATTATTCTATTGATCTAACTTAAAAATTATTAATAACCTTTACATATTTGGAAATATTTGCTTGTTGCTCAAAATTATTTCTTGTTAACTATTGAAATTAATTATTACATTTTCATTATCGCTTAAAACTCATTCTATTTTATAGATAACATTGCTTCTATATATTGGAAACATTTTTTTATCTAAAAGAGTGATTAATTTAAATGACCATCCCCCTCACCACAAATTCACCTCTTTCTATTTTGGGGGCTGAATAGGCTTTCTCGTTCATACATTTTGAATAACATGCTAACCTATGCATTTTAAGCAGAAAGAATAAGTAACTGAAGCCAAGTTTATATCAAATATCAAAGCAAACCCCAATTGCTTCTACAGTTATGCTAAAAGATTCTCAAAGACAGTGGCCTCTATTGGACCACTTGTAGCACCCAATGGACAAATTAAGGAGAATGCAGAAAAAATAAGCATCCTTTTAGCTGTACAGTGTCAGGCAGTATATAGTATTCCGGACAGCTCAAAGATCATAGCAAATCCACAGACATTCTTCTAAACTGACCAAGGAACACTCACTGACATTGATTTTACTGAACAAGATATACATAAGGCTATTACTGAACTGAGACCAAACTCAGCAGCTGGCCCAGATGGCCTACCAACACTTATCCTCCTCAAATGCAAAGAAGCACTACCACACCCACTGTATTTGCTCTGGCGCCAATCCATAAACACTGGTACTGTACCAAAACATACAAAGAAGACAGTAATTACACCAATACACAAAGGAGGAAGTAGATGGGGTTGCAAAAAACTATAGGCCAGTACCCCTCACCTTGCACTTAATTAAAATCTTTGAGAAGGTGGTGAGGAACAACATCTACACCTATTTAGTAGACAATCAACCTACTGAATGCCAGACAACATGGCTTCAGGAAGGGCAGATCTTGCCTCTCCCAGCTACTTGGACATTATGACAACCAAATACACCAACTAGCTGAGGGCAAAAATGTGGATACTGTGTTCCTAGACTTCACAAAAGCATTTGATAAAGTGGATCTCGGTATCCTCATGCACAAATTGCAAAGTCTCTGGTAAACGGTAAACTTGTGGTGTGGATCCACAGCTTCTTCACATCAAGAACACAGACTGTCTGGAAATGGAGCTATGTTCCAACCAGGCAGAATTATAAGTGGAGTACCTTAGGGTTGAGTACTGGGGCCTCTGCTTTTCCTGATACTGCTGGGGGATATAGACAAGGAAATATGTCTATCCACAGTGATGTCATTTGCAGATGACACAAACATCTACAAACCTATTCACGACAAGGAAGACTTCGACAAACTGCAAGTGGACCTCACCATAATATGATTGGGTGGGCTACAAAAAACAATATGCAGTTCAATGCTGAAAAATTTTGAATTGTTTAGGTCTGGCAACTGACATGACATCCTAGAGGACACTACCTTGAAAACAAGAAATAAGAGCAAGGCCCTATGTGAAGTGTCTAGGAGTACACCTGAGCAAGGATAACACCTTCACACACCACATAGTGGAAATTATAAAAAAAAAGCGAGAAAAATCTCAGGATGGATACTGCGGACCTTCTACTCCCAGGAAGCGGAATGCCTGATGACTTTATGGATGGCCTTGCTGACTATTGCTGCACAGGACAATGGATATACAGGCCCTAGAGAAAATCCAGCGCGCTTTCACTAGGCAGATCCAGGACATGAAGGCTCATCCTTACTGGGAGAGACTGAGAGGCCTAAACACCTACTCTCAACAAAGGAGGAGGGAAAGGTACATTATAATCTATACATGGAAAGTGATAGAAAACCTATTACTGAACCCATCAAACACAAACAAGATGTAGCTATCTCAACCCTGAGGACTGGTCACCACTCTTGAGTAAAGTGCTTCCCCCGCAAGCACCAACCAGGGTCAAGACCCAGCTCACAGCCAGTCTGGGGGGTATAACTGTCTCAAAATCTTCAATTCTTACCCAAGTAACTTAAGGGATCTCACTGGATGCCCTGCTGACAAGTTCAAGGCCAAACTGGATGCCTTGCTGGGGACAGTCCCTGATGAGCCACCAGTCCCAGGATATATAACTCTCTGCAGGGTAGCCTCAAACTCTGTGCCGGACCAGCTGAACCTACAGTGTAAGGATAATGGCACTGAAAGCAGCAGTGGACTAAGTAAGTGAGTAGGATGAAAAACCACAAACATAAGTGTGCTAAGCCAAAAGAAATGGAAGAGTCCTAAAAAAAAAATGGGTGTTTACACAAGTGTGAAGCATAAATCAACTGTGTGGTATTTTATAAGTAATTTAAAAATGTTTTTCTTATGCAGTTTTATATACCTATACTTTTTAAATATGACACCCCTTTGCCCCATAGTTGACTGAAGGATCATAATACAAAATGTATATATTTCCAGCAAAGACAAGATTCAGATCTGAAAAGTACACATAAAACTGCATAAGAACAACATTTTCAAATTCATTTAAAAGATCCAGACTTAACCTTATCTTACCGTACATAACCTAACCCTAATGATATTTTCCTCAGCTTCTTGCTGAAAAATGTTTTGTGCAGAAAACAGTTTATAAACAAGAGACTAGCACTTGGTCAAATGTGGGCATTAGAAAACCACATGCCCTTAAATGCACTTACCGAAAATTTGCATCTGGTTTTACCACCTTTCGAATCCATTGTAATTATATTACAGTAAAAGAAATTGTGATCTTGGTTAAATTTACAATTCCTGCAGCATGTAAGGCATTTAATAACTCATGATTATGCTATGAGCCCTATATATTTCTAAGTCTGAATATCATCCTCAAAGAATTTACATATTATTTGATATTGACTTAGAACAACCACCGTACACCATTGTAACAATTAAACTGAAGAGGCAACCATGCGTGAACTGCCCAAAATATAATGCATGTTATTGACTAATTAGTCAAGATAAAAGTTGAAGAAAATACTGCAAATGGCATGGAAAGATTCAAATTTAGCAAAATAATAACATATTTTTTCAAAATGAATAACTACATTATTATTAAGTTCCAGAAGGTAAAAATGACATCGTTCAACATCATTTTAAGAATGTTTGTCTTTGAAAATTTAGAAATTGTTAGTCTTGAAACAAATATTATCAAGTTGTGCTTAAAACTGAGTGTTTTTTAATTCCATGTTTTTCTTGGGTAAATTCCAAAAAGAGTATTGTTTTTTGTTCAGGTTATTGCAATCGTATCATATTGTATTATATATAATTTTTAAGGTAATTTCAAAATGGGGGCATTTTTCTCCCATAGCCCCCTTTAATTATGGGGTGTTGCACCCGCACACAACCCACTATTTTTAAGTAAACTCATAATATTGCTAATTTGAAAGCCTAAGATTAGATTCTAATTCCAAGGTGATGCCAGATTTCATTAGGCCTCTAGTTTTTATACTGTGTTGCTTGACTTCAGACATAGTCTCTCCCCTAATGCTATTTAAATCAGAAAAAAATTCACTTCAAAATTGTGATTCCAATCTATTTTTCATCATATCATAATTAGAAATTTACCCACATTAAATAGTGCAGAAACTATGAGTATATCTACAATATACACTATATAGCATTTGTGTATTTTTAAAAAAATATAGATATTTATAACAAAGTGCCCACAAAATAGAGGCCAGTCATTTATGGAAAATTTATCTCCCAATATAGGAGTAATATTTTGATGCCAAAGATGGTCTATCACACATTATAAAGTCACAAATAGAGAATATTTCAATCTTCTATAATGCCACCTTGAAATGCTATGAGTTAGCTTCACATCTATGTTAGCAAAGCTACTATAAAATTTAGTAATTCTTTGTGAAAATAAGTGATTTGTGGAGACAGCGGTGATTTTAAATCACTAACCTAACCTAAGCAAACTTAAATCATCATATAAAGGTTAGGTTAGCGATGCATGATTATCATCTCTGCAAATCACTTATTTTCACCAAAAATTGCTTACTAATTGTGGTAGCTGTACTCATATAATTGTTGAACTAATTCTGTGGTAACCCTAAAACACCATAAAAGTACATTTTATGACCAAAAAATCACGGTGGGGATGTTCTGGAAGTTTACATAAATGTGCTAGTGAGCATAACTCAGTCCACCTCTCAAACAAATAGTGAAACAGGCATACAAGCATTAGCATTTCAAGGTGGCATCAGAGACGAATCATTGTTTCAGCATCAAGTAGAAATATTGTCTATTTGTGAGTTTATAATGTGTGATAGACCATGTCTGCCATCAAAATATTACTCGTAGGATAGTATTACAATGATACAAAGCAATATAACAGGCTTTAGTATCCTAAAATGCATGGAAATTAACAAAAACAAGTACATAAGCGTAAATTCAAGATGGTGGTGTGGAAAAATTCTTGATTTGCAGAATCAGGTTGAAATATTTTTTTTGATCTTATAAAGGGTGATAGGCCTTCCACACCATCGGAATATTAGTTTTAGAGCACTATGAAGAAGTGATACAGTCTTTAGTAGTCTAAAATGGGTGCACAACTCATTCAAAATTTTAAAAATAATTAGGTTATATTAAGTAAAACGTGTGTTCCATTAAAGTGTATTTTTTACCTACCTAGCTATCTTTACTTAATCTTACCTAGCCAAACAAGAAATTTTGTTCTAATTAATCAAGCAGGAAACTTAGCTTAAAATTACTAGGGGATATAACTGGGCTATAGCTTTTAAAAACTATACCTAGATCCTGCCATAAGATTGAATGTCATGAAAAAATAACTATGGCAAAATATTTCTTAAAATGTTTCTTTTTATTGACTGCATGCAGTACCCAAGATTGGCTTGATATTTAGAAAAATGTAATTGCTTAAAAAAAAAATCTAATCACTCATTGTTTCAAGTACATTTTTGCGAATCTAACTATATAGAATTTGCCTCTGTTTTGGATTTAAAAGCTTTGTGTTATGACTTGTAGTAGATGACCCTAATCATGAGTTGGACATTTTTCTTGGTAAGTTAATCCAAGGCTGTACATGATAATTCTGTATTATGTATGGTCCACTGTGTCATTTTCAAAGCAATGTGGTGTGCATCTCTTGAAGAAAGAAATCCTGGCCATTCAAACTCCAGATCATCTCTCTTTCTGCAAGACTAGGAATTTGGTCCTGGTCCGCTCAGCACTACCTGGGATGTCTGCTTCTAGACCCCTCCAGAGCTATGAAATAGTGGGTTCCTCACCAATTTGGAACCCTTGTGTGGGTTATAGCCCTCTTCCCTTCTGAGCACATCCCTGCTAGAGCTAAAACTAGGACTGCCTCACACCTCCACTGAATCGTTAGACTCACAGGAGACGCACAAACCCCTTTAGGTCGTCCTAAGGCCATCTTTGGGGATTCCTAAAGCTGTCTCCCAAAAGGAGGATAGCACTAAAGGAGCTTCGACTCTTATTCCCCAACCCAAAGCTGGACTGGGTGACTCTGAGACATGGACTCTGGACCAACTGGGAGGAGCTGTAGAGCCACATCTCTTCCCATTCCCTGTTAGTTATTTTTTTGTAGTAGAACATGCTGGGCGCATGCTCCCTGCCCTCCCTCTCATGGTATGAGGGTTTGGGAGCCAGACAGGAGGATTCCCAGCATGATGTCTCCATTCCTATATTTGATATAAATGCCTCCTTTCAGGCAGGTCCAATGCAGCTACACCTGGATTGGAGGTATACTGTTATTTCTGCATACATTACATCAGATGACTTTGAAATGGTGGCTTTCCACCACATCATAGCACAGTTGCTGAGGCCCTTTCTCCTGCTTGAAATGGTAGGTACCCCCTCTGGGTGGAGTATACAATTAATCACAGGGGTCAGGTCCTTGCCGACCTGATCAAAGATAGGGGTACTGAATGTTGAAGTGTTTGCGCATCGCTACCAGAGAGTCACTTCATTTTCTTGTCTTGATCTTTCTGTGATATTTTCAAATACACAGCCTGATTTTGGGTGGAGGTGATTAATGACCTTCATTGTACTAACTACTTTCCCATTCATATTCTTTGAGGTGCAGCTGCTTGGTGGCGATTGGAGTTGGTACTGTGGTCTGCATTTCAGGAATGACCTTCATTGTACTAACTACTTTCCCATTCAAATATTATTCTTTAAGGTGCAGCCGCTTAGTGGCGATTGGAGTCGGTACTGTGGTCTGCATTTCGGGAATTGATTGATTTCTTTTTCTGACTTGAATTTATATTTTATATCAGTTGACTAGGAAGTTCAGTTTTTCTCTGGTAATTTCAATGCTAGCCTAACTACCATTCTCCCCAAAGAAAGACGAAAAGACTGGGGATCTTCTGATGGTGGGGGTGCGGGGGCGCTCTTGTGAATGGACGGGTCCCTCACTGACCTAACTGAAGATGCCCCAAATAAAGATGATACATCCTGCCTCGGGTCCCTATCAAATGGCGTTGGGGTGAGCTATTTCCCACCACAATATCCACTAGAATGGATAAGCATAAGCATTTGATAGAGAGAATCAGAGGATCTTTGAGCCGACTAGATTCAAGGTTTTTTTGGTCTTTCATGGAACTGAGGAAACAAACTAAGCAGTGCAGTGTGCCAAATTGAGGGGTCTCTTGCACTCAATGATACGCCTTTGTGGGTGACACTACACTAAATAATAAACTTTGTAAAAGGGGTAGTATATGCCAGGGAACTGGCAAACTTCATTGTAGATATCACAAAGGAGCTGGGTGACCAGGGCATGAGGAAGGAAGTCTCTCTAGAGACACCCCACATTATGCATTACTTTTGACCTGCACATGCTCCTGAGTTGGTGTGGGCTAGATGTACCACTACCACACAAATGCTTTCATGCTATTACCATAGAGGATAACACTGCCACTTTTTTAGCCACACAGACAAAACTTGTCATCATTGCTAATTAGGTCATCCTTACATATGTGCTAGCTATTCTAATGGTGCATTAAAAATGTAATGTGCAAAGCCAAGTGCATAAATTGGAGTGAATCGCAGTCATTACAATTCATATTTGTTTGAAAACAAGACCTGGCTATTAACTGAATCTCACTCCAAAGGTCAAGCAGGAAGCCATATTGCGGTCTGCCAGGCACTTCCCAAGTTAAGAAAGGATTTCCTCCTCCTGCCTCCTCAAAGCTTACAGGGTGTGATCTATTCATCAAAATTACATATTAAAATCTATAGTCTTGCCTTCTCTATCCTCTTTTTTTTCATTACGATACTCCAAACACAACTTGAAGAATTGTAAAATCCATTTTATTAAATTAAATTATTTTCAGAGCTCCCAGCATGAATACCAAGCAACACAGCTTGCTTTTTCCAAATTTTTTGAGAATTGAAATCAGTAATGATATTGATGATGCACAATTGAGTCTATTATGATAGGAAGAAGAGAGAACCTATGCCAGACACCATGTATGCACAGAATTCAGAGTTGCCAATGGTGACAAATTACCCATCACATTCCAGCATGTAGCTGCTTTGCATAAAACCGAAGTGGCTAGACTCTGCCTAGTCACTCAAGGTGGCTCTAAAAATGCCCAAGAAGGTAGTTGTGGGCAGTTACAAGGAGCTACAAGGAAAATAAGTACTCTAGAAGACCTTGCAGTCCATTCAATGAGGGTAACTTTGGACTAGCTGTCAAGCGGGCACATCCCTGCTCAATTGCCTTATGTCCTCCCTAAACGGCCACTTTTCAAGACTTTGTTTAGTCTTACCTTGAACTGGTCAACAGAATTGCTGTTGACAACCTCCCCTATAGATGAGGGAGATAATAAGGTAAAATTTGAAGAGTGTACAGGTAGGTCTCGAGGGCCAGTCGTAGTTTTCTCATCACAAATTTGACTTGAGGCTGGAGGGGGGGGGGGCTTTCAAACTAGGCCTCCTCCAAAATATGAGGAAATCTAAATACCAAAACCTCTCAACTATTCAATCATTCAAGGTAGGAAAGGCTCTTACACCAAACCAGCCCTTGATGGCAGCAATGCCTTCACTGCATTTCGCTTCCAATAACCTTCAGAGTTTTACTTCTTGAAGAGGTTCTTGGTGCCTCCTAAGTAGACCTGGAGAGCATTTCCCTTCAATGGTATTGCTGTGTATTCTGGGCTATTTGTCAGGAGCTACATGGTACATCTGTTCCCCTTTAGTTATCTTCCTTCAGGAGACTTTGTTGGGTGCAGTTTTCCTCTCTTTCCTCCCAGGGAATAAGGGTTTTGCGTCTCCAACCAGTGAGGTATCAGTGATGTTGGCACCCTTAATCAAGAGGCCACTCTGAGTCTTTGAGCCTACCAGTTTCAATTTTTTTTTTATTTGTTCGCTCTACTGATGGTAGCAAGCTGTCAAATAGATACATGTTCCAACTGACAACTCAGTGAACTCCCTAGAAGACATTATCAAAGAGCTGACTAACTAGGTCGTAATTAAGGTCAAACATGTGATGAGAAAACAGGGACGGCCCTCGAAACTCACCTCTTCAGTCTCTGTCACATTTTACTGGGACGGGCACCAACCCATGTAAGGGGCATGGCGATTGCCATCCTGGCCGCCGTGCTGACGGGATCCAGCGCTCCGTCTGGCCCCAGCTTAGCCTCTCTTCCTTCCTTCAGATAGCCTGTATTTCTCCCCTACTTCGTTGCTTTTCATACAACTACTCCAACAACTTTCAATGGTCAGCCTCTAATTTCACAGGGTAGATGCTGACCTTCTTCTCAAGCCAACCGTCCCGGATCGGGGCTGAGGGGGGAGGAGACAACGTTCCCTAACCCCTGAGCTCCGGTTCGGAATGTTTTTTTTTAACAACCTGCTTAACCCCACCCATACCTTCCTCACATCCTTTTCCTTTCTTCTTCACACTCAGTTTTACGCCGCGTCTAAGGTGGAGACGCCATGCCAATTGACTGCCAGGCCACCAGGCGGGAGGGGTGGTCCCAAATGGCGGCGCCTGGCTCTGCCAGGCCTGTAAGCACCTCTTGCAGTGCGGGCAACTGCGAGAGGTGATGAGCGATTGCATCACGTGAAACAAATAGGGTCACCATGCCCAATGATGAGAAACATAAAAATCTCCCCTTAATTCTCCCTGTGTCACCAATGGAGCCACCCTCAGGCAGCTCCACCAAAAAAATGGAGGCCTACCCATCCTGTGCTTGTTCAGGGGACCCTCCATATCTCTCTAACCGGAGAGGAGGCTTACTCCTCTCCTTTGCTTACGGGTGTAGGGGACTCCCCCTCACCCCTTTCTCTGGAGGTGCTTTTGGGCACCTCCCTTCTTCCAGCGGCAGTCCCCTCTGTTCTTTCCAAGGGGACTGCCAAGAAAGCCAGCAGGCAGCCCTTAGCCAGCCGCTCCAAATCGAATCGGCTCGGTAGGGCAAACCCCCTTAGGGAGGAGAGGGAAGCCAGGCCCCTTCGGTCGCTTCCCTCAAAAGACCTGCTGGCAAGAATATTGAACCTTGCAAGAATAGTGATTATACTGCCAACGGGACGTGCGATGTCTTGGTGGGGGAGATGGCCAACTGGAGGCCCCACCTGAGATAGACATGGTCCTTGAGGAAGCCCAGCCTCAAACACTAGGGCCTTCCATGGGGGGAAATCCGGGCTCGGTTCCAAGCACCGAACTTGATCCGCCCCTTTTCAATGTCCTCCTCAAACGGCTAGGGTCTCCGAAGCAGTACAAGGAGGGGAGGGATCTCCTCCGACCGGTGCCCCCACGACTACCAGGACCTTCTCCATTTCGGAGAAGGACCTGGCTGAGGCTGGTCCATCTGGCCTGGGGGCTCCTTCCGGCGGAGGTGAGAAGCGGGTTCATTCCCCGCCCTCCTCTCCAAAAAAGAAAAAGACAAAAAAGACTCGGGGCTCCTCTCCATCCGCGGGGGCTACGGAAATGGATTGGTCTGCTGCCACTTTGGCAAGCGACCAAGCCAAGATCGGCACATCCGGCCCCTCGGAGCCCCTGACTAAGACCAAAAGTGCACAGAGCGGAGCCTTGATGACATCGGGGCCCCTCATTCAGAGGTTACCTGGCGTTTTCGAGCCCGCTGGCTTCAAACGCTTCGTCGTTATTCGCTCCACTCATGGCAGCATGTTGGCCAAGGGCAACATGATCCATCAGAGGAGAGGATTAGCTAGTGCAATTGGTAGAGAGCCGAAGGTGACCCGTGTCTAGGACGGGTGCCTTCTGGCGAATGCGGCGAATCTCGCTGAGGTGGCCAAGATAAGTGCTCTTCGGACACTTGATGGCACCCCGGTGAGTGTGACGCCGCACTCTACCATGAACTTTGTGAAAGGAGTAGTTTATGCGAGGGAACTCGTTGACTACTCCATTGAGAACATCACCTTAGAGCTGGCCGACCATGGGGCGGTCAAGGTCTAACGTGTGATGAGAAAACAGGGAGGGATCCTCGAGACCCACCCCTACACTCTTCGTCACGTTCGAATGTGACAAGCTCCCTGAGTCGGTGCGTGCTGGTTGGTACCGCTATCGCGTGAAGGCATTCGTGCCACTGCCGCGGCGGTGTTATTACTGTCACCGCTTCGGCCATACGAATCGATCTTGTAGACGTGCAAAGTCGGGGTCACCCGAAGTTTGTGCAAATTGCTCCAAGGCTTCACACGATAAGTCTAAATCATGTGTGGCCAAGTGTGTCAATTGCGGAGAGCCGCACCTCGCTTCTTCGAAGCAATGTAGTGCATATCTCCTCGAGAAAGAAATCCTGGCTGTTCAGGCCCAAGACCGAATCTCATTCCGCGATGCTAAGGACTTGGTCCTGGTGCGCCCGGCTCTGCCTGGGACGTCATATGCCTCGATAGTTAGAAAGGCACCCTCTGCTCCTGGCCCATCCATGCCAACGAGCACGGTTGTTTCCGCGCCTATTCGGAGCCCTTCTGCGGGCTCTACTCAACCCGGGCGCTTCCCTGGTAAAGCTGTCGGCAAAAAGGGTTTACACCCAGCCCCGGCTAAAACCAGGGCTCCCCCCTCTCCCCCGAGCGTGACCGTTTCCCGTAAGGCGAAACGGCCACGCGCCTCCACCGAGTCGTTAGACTCACAGGAGGCAACCCCCTGATGTTGGTCGATAGGCCATCTTCCGGGTTTCCTAAATCTGTCCCCCGAAAGGAGGACAGCAACAAAGGAGCTTCGGCTCCTTCGCCCACGCCCCGAGGTGGAGCGAGTGGCTCGGAGACGGTAGTTCCTCGAAAAGAGGGCCTCCCGCCTCCGAAGCCGCAACGCCCGCCGTAGGTTTCGAGGCGGGGGCAAGAAAAGACTCGCATGGCGAGCCCAACCTTCCCCAATAAGTCCTCGAAGGCGACAGTGCCTTCAGCGCTTTATCCCGCCAACAGCGCCCGGGGTTCTGCCTCTGGGAACCTTACGGCCATTCCCGTGAGGGGCTTCTGTTCGAGGAGGGCCCCCGCGTCTCCGAGCTATGCCTGGAGGGCATATTCCTTCAATGGAATTCCTGTGGACTCCGGGCCAACTGGGAGGAGCTGCGGAGGCTCGCCTCTTTCCGTTCCCCGTTAGGTATTTATTTGCAGGAGACCATGATAGGCGCGTGCCCCCTGCCAACCTTCCCGGGGTATAATGGTCTTTCGACCCCACCACCACGGGATGGCCGGGCTGGGGGATGCGCGGTTTACACCCGGCATGATGTCTCCGTTCTTCCTTTCGCTTTAGATACCTCCTTTCAGGCAGTGGCTGTGCAGCTGCACCTGGATAGGAGGTATACTATCATTTCTGCGTACATTCTACCGTCAGCTGACTTCGACGCAGGGGACTTCCGCCGCGTCGTGGCACGGTTGCCGAAGCCCTTTCCCTTGCTTGGAGATCTGAACGGCAGGCATCCTCTCTGGGGAGATTACTCAATAAATCCAAGGGGACCAGTCCTTGCCGATTTGGTCTTGTATTCGACCGACGCCTCACCTGGGAGGCTCATATTCGCAGCCTTAGGGTCTCTTGTACCCGCGCTATGGATATTCTCCGTTCCGTGACGTTCAGCGCTTGGGGCGCTGATAGGGCTACTGCCCTACTCTTTTATCGATCCTTTGTTAGTTCGAAGCTCGACTACGGATGCGAGTTTTATGTATCCGCAGCCGAGAGTTTATTGCGGAAGGTGGATTGGATCCACCACACCGGCCTTGGCCTTGCGACCGGTGCCTTCCGCACTATCCCCATTGAGAGCCTGTTGGTCGATGCTGGGGAGATGCCACTCGCTGTGCGCCGCATGTAGTGCATCACTCGCCTTTACGCGCGAGCCCGGTGCCTCCCTCAGTCGCCAACAGCTTTCACTGCATCCGTAGCTGATCTCGACGGTGCCTATGCCTGAGAGACGCGTCATACAGTAAGCCCTTTGGGTTTAGGGCCAGGAAACGCCTTCGAGAGCTAGATATAGCTCTCGGGCCGGTGGCGCCCCTGGTTCTGCCCAGGACGCGACCCTGGACGGTACCACATAGGCTATTCGTCGCCACGCCTCTGCTCCCAAAGCTTGTACAGCGCCGGCAGTATTACGTTCGACCTTTTTGGAGCACATCTCGTGTCACGCTGGAACCGTGCCAGTGTATACGGATGGCTCCAAGTTCCAAGAGGGGGTCGGCTTCCACGCCCTATCCCCTCTGTTTGAAGTCAGCGGGGCTCCACCAGGCGCTGCGTCTGTCTTCACGGCCGAGCTGGTTGCAATACACCACTCGGTACCGGAGATTACGCGACGTGCCCGGTTCGGAGCCTGATTGTGATATATAGCCACTCACAAAGCGCCCTGAGTGCTCTCGGGGCATTGGAATCTCTGCATCCCTCAATGCCGCGACGGCTTCAGGTCGCTTTCTGTCGTCTCCGAATCGGGCACACTCGTGTGACGCATCGCTATCTGATGGAGCGCTCGCCTTCGCCCTATTGCAATGACTGTGTGGTCCCCCAGACTGTTGACTACCAGAGCAACCTAAAATAACTAAGAAGGGGGTGGTACTCTTTCTAGAATGGCCATATGTAGCCTCCCTCGCCCCCCTGAGAAGATACATGTGCTCCCAAACTGTGTGTCCACATCAAAGGCCTGGCTCTCATGTTTGATTTGAATTGACCAGACCCAGGGAAGCAAGCCCATTCCCTCTATGCACCCACTTCTTTCTAATGGTATCTCCTGATTATTTGCTCTATCTTGGGTTGAGGACCATGCAGGGAAGGGTACCCTGTTTAGTTGCTATACCTGGTAACTGGACGACTGACACAGCCTGGTCTGAGTGCTTATAGAAAGGCTTAACTCACTGGTTTACTTGGACTGGTGTCTTCCCGCTTTACCTCTAGCTTCGCTTAGCTCTTGCTGGTTGCAAGAGACCAAGCTTAGGGGACTTGGGCATTGCAGCTTGAATAATTTGAAGATTGTTCATGCTTAAATAAACAATAATAGGTATTTATAATGCGCCCCACAAGGTTGTTAGCCCTCCCAGAGCGCAGGTTGTGTAGCGAGTGTAGAGAAAGTTTACAGGGGACAGAAGGCAATTCGGAAGAGATGAGTCTTCAGGAGACGTTTGAAAGTAGCAAGGGAGGGAGAGAATCGGGCTTCGGCAGGAAGAGCATTCCAGAGTCTAGAAGCACAAACTGAGAAGGAACGGTCACCTATCGAGCAGAGGACAGAACGAGGAGTGTTCTTGGAGGGACACGTGAGAAGTTGCGGAGGAAACCGAGGGAAGACTTACATATACGATGGATGTGCGGTTTAAACGAGAGTTGCTCGTCGAAAATATCAACAAGATTACTGACGTTATCAGAGAAGGCGACATTGGTTTCCCCAATGGTAAGGGAGAGGAAGAGAGCTTTAGATTTCTCCACCATCGAAGCGGTACCAACAAGGAGAACTTCATTTTTATCGTGGTTTAGTTTGAGAAAGTTAGCAGACAGCCATTCGTTTGTGGAGGTGTGTGCTGAAAGGAGCTTGGTAATTGATTCAGAGAAGGATACAGGGGATGAGGAAAGGTATATCTGAGTGTCATCAGCATAGAGGTGGAAGGACAGGCCCAAATCCCGAAGAAGGGAGCCAAGGGGGAGTAAGTAGATGCGAAAGAGGAGGGGACCAAGGACTGAGCCCCGAGGCACCCCAAAATGAATGGGCGCGGGCACGGAGGAGAGTAACAACAAGGAAAGAAGGTACCCTAGGAGACCTTACGGTCCATTCAAGGAGGGTACCTTTGGACTAGCAATCGAGCGGGCACATGGCTGCTGAATTGTTTTGCGTCCCTAAACGGCCACTTTTCAAGACTTTGTCTAGTCTTGACTTGAACTGGTCAACAGATTCACTGTTGACAACTTCCACTGGAAGTGCGTTCCACATACCGCAGATACTGTAGGTGAAAAGATTTCCACACAGATTGCGGTTGTAACGCTTCAGTTCAAGTTTGAACCGTGATTGCGCGTTCTGTTCTCACTCAGTGTGAAAATATCCCGGTAGTCAACATTGTCGAACCCTCGAAGTATTTTGAAAACTTCGATGAGCTGACCACGCAGTCTACGGGTTTCCAGCGAGAACAGATCTAATTCCCTTAGTCTATCCTCATAACTTTTATGTTTGATAGAGGGAATCAGCTTGGTTGCCCTGGCTTGTACGCGTTCCAATTTCGCGATGTCCTTTCGAAATGAAGGACTGCAAAATTGTACGGCATACTCCAGGTGCGGTCGGACAATTGAGTTGTACAAACACAGTACAATCTCCTTGTTCCGATATCTAAACTGGCGCTTAATATAACCTAGCATCCTTTGGGCCTTTTTCTCCGCCCCAATGCACTGTTTCGAGAACTTGAGGTCACTAGTGATTGTTACGATGACAGTGTGGTCGATGGTGTCGATCGTCTGTTATACGTAAACCGTCAGAAACATTAAGAAAAGCGGTTTCAGCAGAGTGCTTCGCTTTCTTTGAACCCCGACCAGTACATTTCATCGATATTGCAGTTAGAAATATGGTCATTAAGGCGAGAGAAAACCACTCTCTCGAAGATCTTAGAGAGGAATGGAAGCTGTGAGATAGGGGGATAGCTAGATGGTTCAGAGGGGTTGTGTTTTTTAAGGATAGGACGAAACACCTCACTCTACGTCGCATTTGATCGTGACAGGCAACCTGAGTCGGAGTGTGGCGGTTGGTGGAATTGCCGCGGTGCTACTATCCCCACCGGTTCTGTGATAGCAATATGTGTATATCCGGACGATGTCCAGTATGCCATACTTCGACACCTGGGTGAGCCTAGGCATGGCCTTTGTTAGATTTGTTTAACAGTCTTGGCGAATCGCTACTGTGCTCGCTTTTCGCAAACCGGGGATAAATGACTCTACCCCGGCCGGTTTCCTCCCAATCTCTCTAACCTCGTGTGTTTGCAAGTTGATGGAGAAATTGGTAAATGTTAGATTAGCCTTTTTTTTCTGGACAATGGAGGCCACCTGTCTTTCGCAAGTTTCACTCCACGTCGGATGCTCTGCTCCGACTGATAAATGACGTCTGCGAGGCCTTCCTTCGTAAACAGCACTACGCCACGGTGTTTTTCATCTGGAGAAGACCTATGATACCCCATGCCGATACGATATCATGGAGACTCGACACGATGGGGGCGATGGAATGGCTCCCAATCTTTGACTCTGAATTTTCGCGAGATCGTCGATTCCGCGTACGGGTGTGTGTGTTTGAGGGTGGGGGTCGTCTCTCCAGCTCAATAGAGCAGGGAAGTGTCGTTAATGCGCACTCTTTGCCCGGAGCATCAACGACATCACCTCCGTGCTGCCGGAAGATGTTCTCGCTACGCTCTACGTGAACGACCTTTTGATCTCTTTTGGTGCGGCCCAGATGCCAACTCTTTAACGTCGACTCCAACAGGCATTGACCCGCATCTCTCGCTATGCTGCTATCCACGGCTCCACCCTGGCCCAGACTTGTTTCTCAATGGGGTACGCCTGGAAGTGGTTGAATCGCACCGTTTCCTTGGTCTTGTATTTGACCGACGCCTTACCTGGGAGGCTCATATTCGCAGCCTTAGGGTCTCTTGTACCCGCGCCATGGATATTCTTCGTTCCATCACGTTCAGCGCCCTGCGCCCTATTGTGACGACTGCGTCGTCCCCCAGACTGTTTGGCACATTCTTGTCGAATGTCCCAGTCTGGGTGATCTTCGCGCACGTTACCTGTCCCGGTACCGGGATGGGTGGGGTCCCTGGGGGGAGGCGGACCTTCCCCCGATGCCGGAGCTTGCCTTTTTCCTTTTTTATTTTTAATTTTGGTTTTTTTAATCTTATTTTAAAGTAGCCTAGTAATAGGCAGTTTTTAATACGGCGACTAATACCCAAGTAGACAGTCGCAAGATGAGCTCTTAGAATTTAAAATAATCACGTTCAGCGCTTGGGGCGCTGATAGGGCGACTGACTTACTTTTTTATCGATCCCTTGTTCGTTCGAAGCTCGACTACGGATCCGAGTTTTATGCATCCGCAGCTGAGCGTGTATTGCGGAAGGTGGACTTCATCCACCGCACCGGCCTTCGCCTTGCGACCGGTGCCTTCCGCACTTCCTCCATTGAGAGATTACTTGTCGATGCTGGGGAGATGGCATTCACTCTTCGCCGTGCACAGTGCATTATTCGCCCGTACGCGCGAGCCGGCGCCTTCCCCAGTCGCCAACAGCTCTCACTGCATCTACAGCTGATTTCGATGGTGCCTATGCCGCCGAGAGAAGCTAGTCATACTCTAAGCCCTTTGGGCTTAGGGCTAGGAAACTCCTTCAAGAGCTAGGTATAGCTCTCGGGCCGGTGGCGCCCCTAGTTCTGTCCAGGATGCCACCCTGGACGGTACCACCCTTGGCTATTTGTTGCCAAGCCTCTGATCCCAAAGCTTCTACAGCGCCGGGAGTATTGCGCTCGACCTTTTAGGAGCACATCTCGTTTCACGCTGGAACCGTGTCAGTGTATACGGATGGCTTCAAGTCCCAAGACGGGGTCGGCTTCCACGCCGTATCTCCCCTGTTTGAAGTCAGCGGGGCTCTGCCAGGCGCTGCGTCTGTCTTCACGGCTGAGCTGGTGGCAATCTACCATTCGGTACAGGAGATTACGCGACGTGCCCGGTTCGGAGACAGGGTTGTGGTTATAGCGACTTAAAAAGCACCCTGAGTGCTCTCGGGGCCTTGGAATCTCTGCATTCCCTGGTTCGCGATATCCGCGACTCCACGGTTTTGGTAAGCCGGGTGGATGTCAAGATTATCTTCTGCTGGGTTCCTGGACATGTATGAATTGCGGGGAATGAGGGCGCCAAAGAGTCCGCGAGGACTCGGCGACCGGATCAGCGTTTCGCTCTTTCTCACACCGACTACATAGCAGGAATACGGGCAGCTCTTCGGACTTCTTGGCAAAGGAGATGGGAGACGGCCGAAGGGAACTTAAAGTTGCGTGCCATTGCGCCGCGACTGTTCCCATGGACTTACCCACCAATGCCGCGAAGGCATTGATGGAGCGCTCGCCTGCCCCTTACTGAGACGACTGCGTTGTCCCCCCGACTGTTCGGCACATTCCCGTTGAATGTCCCAGTTTGGGTAATCTTCGCACACGCTACTTGTCCCGGGACCGGGAGGATTGGGCTCGCTACCAATTGTATCTTGTACTTAGGACGGTTTCGTGTACACAGAGTTACGGACTACCCCCGACTCCGGAGCGCGCTTCCTTCTTTTTTTTTAGCTTGTTTCTAAGCTTTCTAAGCCTTTGTTCTCTTTTTATGTTATTTGTTATCTAAATGTTTGTTACTTGTTTTTTAATTTAGCCTAGTGTTAGGCTGTAGCTTGAGTACGGCTACTTAGGCCCTAGTAGGCTGTCGCCAGATGGGCTCTGAAAATATAAAAACACCAAAAAACTCTACTGTGTCATCCTTTTGGTCATATCCTCGTTTAAGGGAGCTTCTCGCGCAATACCTGCCCCGGTATTGGGACGACGGGTGTTGTTACCATCTCTCTCTAGTACTTGGGGTTGGGTTTTTGCGCTCCATTTTGCGGCCATAGTTCTTAGGAGAAGCGGCCCTCCTGCAGGTGACCTTGTCATCAGTTAATTTTGGAATTTGTTCTTCTTTTGCTTGTTTATCTTTTCCATTTTGCTTTTTATTTACTCTTTGGTTTATTTATATCTTGGGTAAATGTTTATGAGATTAATATATGGGTATTTCGGTATTAATACCCTTCATGGCTTTGCTAACATTGATGGGAGTTTAAACTTAAAAAAAAAGAAGTCCACTTACCTTGCGTTCTTGAGAAACAACCGAAAACTGGTTGTCAGATTAGTTGATAAGTGTGGGAGTCGTGTCTAAGAATCGCCGTCCTATGTAAAGATAAAGAATACACCTTGATACCCGCGTTCACTGCAGTGGAGGAACTTCAACTGCGTTAACTTGGAACTCCGATCTTGCAATGTGTGTGTGTATGTGTGTGTGTTTTGTTTTCTTAGGGATTTGTGCCAAGCGTGACTCCTACCGATATGAGGCGATTACTGAGGACTAACGCGATTCCTTGCGAAGTGCCCTAACATCCTCCCACAGTTTAGTCGCTCGTTTGTAAGGTTAATAGAGTCTGCCTCATCTCGCTGTGTGATTTTTGATCCAACATCACCCTTCACCCCCAAATTTCACGATCTTGTCAGTTTCAAGTTGTAACGTTAAACATTCTGCCATTTTTCCATTCCTGTGGTTTCATTTCCGGATAGACTTAATTGATCGTCCGTTCATTCCCTGTGCCTGGTTCCCCATCATCTTCGACCATGCCTCTCAATTCATGGGCCAAGGGGTGGACAACTTCTTTAGGGGAGAGGTACCAGCACCTTATGGCCATGCAGGTTTCAACCTGTGATTATAAGCATCATTACGTGTCTGTAAGTTCCTTATTTTGCCCTCCATGTTACGTGGCCATTCGCCCGCACTCAGTTGAATCGGGAGTGGAGGTTTTAGTTGTGAAACTCGTGACTCCTGGGCTACTTAAAACCCGATTCCATGTTTAGTTGTACTTCGCCAGAGCATGTGAAAAGTACAGGTGTAAATGTGTTTAAAAATAGTGGACTAAATTGATGACGACACAACCTCTTCGAATTGGCATTCATATACAGCGAGACTTCCTCGAGTAGGCCGCAAGGGCTTTCAGGTTTCATTGTAACTCTCTTGATTACAGAATTTGGGTCCGTTGAGTATAGTTGTGGCACCATCCAAGTTCCTCCCCTGCGAGGAGGAACTTGGAGGGCCCGATACCACCTGACGTTTGAATGATTATGTGCCTTCCAGGGCCCAATGCGGGCAGAATGATCTTCGGTTCTTTCTTCCACACATTTTTACTTTTCCTAACTTCACCACTTTATTTACAGATCTTTGTATACAAACCCTGCTCGAGATGCTCTCGTTTGTTTAAATGTTGAGACCCCCCCCCCCTGCCTTGGTCTAGTCAGACTGCCTACGTATCACCTTCCGCACATTTTCATTGTCACTAAATTGATCTCTTTCCAATTTTCTGGCGAGATGTCCTCGTTGGTTTTGATTTTTATGTGTAATTGTCCCTGGTAACACCCTCGGGAGGTACTCTGTGTGGACCTTTACTCGTGGTTTCAAGGGGCGGCACGTCCTCCCGGCCCCCACTGCGTGCAAGGAAGGCCTGGCTCTTTGGTCAGGCTTCGCGAAGCTGGTGCGGTCTCACGGGGCCTTTATGCACCCTATTTTCTGAGACCCTCCTCTTCTCTACTTCTTTCACTGGCACTTTCCGCTCCTTCCTATCCCACATGCTAGTGTCAGCAGGCAATCGTAAGAATTACGTACCTACCCTCCTGGCCCCAACGCCCACAAAAAAAGTCTGGTTCACTAAGTGGTGGTTGTGCGTTCCTCCGACCGTAAACGAAGGAAGGGAGGGAGATCTTTGCGCGTGTTATCTGTCTCGGTAGCAGGACGAGCTGGCTCGCTATAGTTTCTCCTTTGTAATCGGGACCGATTCGTCTCACCTGATAATGGAGTTATTATTTGGAGGAACTTGGCCGCATTCATTGCATATAGTTTTTTTGTGTGTGTGTCCGATGGTGCCTCGGAGAAAAAATATATTTGAGCGGCTTTCCTTCGTGGACAGCACTTATATAATGCTCTTTGAATAGTAGAAGGTCTATGATACCGTAAGGCGATACGATTTCATTGAGACGTCCACGTCATGTGGGCGAATGAGCACCTCGCCATTCTCCTGAGGTTTTGCGAGATCGTCGATTACATGTACGGAGGAGGGGAGTTCTCTCTGTTTCCATTGGGCAGGAAGAGGACATTTCGCGGGGAAATGTCCTCACTGTGATATTGTAGCCGGATCTACCACCTTTGCTATAACTAAAACTTTTAGGTTCAGCCATGACTCCCGATCTGAGTTTTGTAGGAGGGAAATACACTGTCTAGACTGTTACACTCAATATCCAGAGGAAGTGCGAATAGGAAAGGCCCCGCTCACCGGGTTGACGAACTCCTTTACCAAGCCTGTGGGAGCAGGTGTGCTTCCTTCTCGTTCCCTCTCAGCATCCATTTTCTCTTTCTACGACTCTCCCCTCAACATTTTTGTCTACACGCAATATGATGCATAGTGTAGCTCCTGGCCTCCCGTTTCCAGTGCGCCGCAGGGTTGTTCCTCACACCGACTACATGGCAGGAATCAGGGTTGCCTGGCAAAAAAGATGCGAGACAGCCGAGGGGACCTTAAAGTTGCGTTCCATTGCGCCGCGACCATTCCCATGGACATACCCCCCAATGCGGTGACGGCTTCAGGTCGCTTTCTGTCGTCTTCGAATTGGACACATTCGCGGGACGCACCGCTGTTTGATGGAGCGCTCGCCTGCACTTTATTGCGACGACCGCGTTGTCCCATTGACTGTTTAGTACATTCTTGTTCAATGTCCCATTCTGGGTGATCTTTGCGTACGTTACCTGACCCCGTATCGGGACCAGCGTGGTCGCAACCACTTGTCCCTTGTACTCGGTATGGGTTCGTGTATACGTATATCCAGCCTCCTCCAATTTATTTGACTTTTTGTTGTAGGTCGCATGTTCTTGCGTCGGGGGAGGCGGGCCTCCCCCACCTCGACGCTGTAGCATGTTTCCTTCTTGCTCTTTTGCTTATTTTGTTTTCTTTTTTTGCATCTTTGTTATTTTCTTTTGCATTTATTTTTTTGTTTTTTGATCTAATCTAGTATTAGGCTGTAGCGTATTACAACGACCTTTGCCCTAGAAAGCACTCACCAGATGGGCTCATTAAAAATAAAGCGACGACTGCGTTGTCCCCGGACTGTTCGGCACATTCTCGTTGAATGTCTCATCTGGGTGATCTTCGCGCAAGTTACCTGTCCCCGTATCGAGATGAGCGGGTTTTTCCGCTACCATCCAATGCAAGTCGTGATGTCGCTGAATGCAGGAGGATGGAGTCCCTCTTCAACGGTGTCAACTCGGTGCTTCTGGCTGATGTTCTTGCTACTTTCTACGCGGATGATCTTTTGATCTCTTTTCGGGCGACCCAGCTGCCAACTCTGGTGCGTTACCTCAAACAGGCATTGAATCGCATCTCTCGCTATCCCGAAGCGCACAAGTTTCGGTTTTCCTTGACCAAGACTAAGGTGGTGCACTTCTGCACCTATCCTCGGCTCCGCCCCGACCCGAACTTGTTTCTAAACGAGGTTCTTCTTGAAGTGGTGGATTCACACCGTTTACTTGGGTCTTGTTTTCCCTCTACGCCTCTTCCGGGAGACTCTTGTACCCGTGCCGTGGACATTGTTCTTTCCGTGACGTTTAGCACTGGTGTGCTGCTAGGGCTACTGCCTTATTTTTCTATCGATCCTTTGTTCGCTCGACGTTTAACTACGGATGCGAGTTTTATGCATCCGCAACCGAGTGTGTATTGCGGAAGGTGGACTCGACCCATCACACCGCCGTTCGCCTGGCGACCGGTGCCTTCCGCACTTCCCACATTGACGGAATTCTTGGCGATGCAACTCGCTCTGCGCCTTGCACATTATACCTATTATGCATCTCCACGTGTTTGCCTTGCACCTCTCTCATTCGCCAACGGTTCTCTCTGCATCTGCGCCAATCTGGATGGTGCCTCTGTCTCCATTTTATTCGACTCCGTCGTGCTGGTTGCATGATCCTACACCGGGGTTAGGCAGGCCTCTCCCCGGGGCCGGAGCGTGCTTGCTCCCTTTTTTTCATGTTTATTTTCTAATCTAACCTATCATTATTAGTCCCCAAGATAAATACGGCAGTCGTCAAATGGACTCTAAAAAAAATCTCAGGATATTGGAATCCTCAAGAGCGTAGTTCCTGGTATCCCGTGACGTCACGGTTGCCGCGAGCCAAGGAGTTCGAGATTATCATCTGGGTTGCTGACATGTGTGAATAGCTAGGAATAAGGGCGTTAAAGAATCCGCGAGGATGGAGCGCTCCTTTGCGCAACGACTGCGTTGTCCCCCAGACTGTTCGGCACATTCTTGTTTAGTGTCTCAGGATTGGGGGATGTTCTCGCACATTACCTGTCCTACTACCGGTAAGAGTGGGGGCCGCTATCGCCTGTTCCTTGTGCTCGTTACAAGTTCGTACACACAGGCCCGTGGACTCTTTGACTTTCTGGAGGAGGCTGTCCTCCTCCATTTTATTTGACGGTTTTGGATGCATGGTCCGACCCAGGGTGGAGTCGCATCGACGCTAGAGCCTGCTTCCTCCTCCTTGCTTTTGTTCCCTTTTTGGGGGGTGTTTGGTGTGAATGGTTTTTGAAGTAACTTATGAGTGTTTTTTGTTTTGTTTTTAATTACAACGAGGTATGCCTTTGGTGGCAGTCGCCAGTTTGGCAGTTAAAAACACAAATTACTCGCATCATGGAAAAGATCACGAAGACAATGAATTGCACAAAAAAAAAGATCAGAATGACATTCACTGGCAAGCTCACAGACATCCACTAGGCAAAGATGGATGGTTCAATCACATTTATTCACCCACGATACGCATCCTGTATCAGGGTAATGGCATTTTAAATTATAATTTCAGAATTACTAAAAACACACAACTCTCAAACTTTCCTTATTATAGAATCTTTTTTTTTTCTCTATTAAGAAAGCATCTGCTGAATATTTGGTGATTGTGAGAGTAAGGATGGTTGATGAAAAGAGACATGTATATACTGAATAGTCACATAATTGGAGCCCTGATGGTTGTATAATGTTTCCTATGCTGGTATTAGTGCTAAGATACCCAATGGAATGAATTCTTATTCATAATGGTTTATTTTGGTATCTTTGCTGCTTTATATAGTCTTAATTTATATTTTGTATTCCAAATACATTTTTGTTTATATTTTATCTAGGGATTTCATTAAGGCCCCCACGAATTCTATTTTAGTTATAGGCTTATATTAATATATATTACTTAGGGTGGGCTTACTAATTAAGTAAATTCTGGTTCTTTGATTTCAGGGGGCTCGTGTCTGGATACCAGACCCTGAAAAGGTTTGGAGATGTGCAGAACTCACCGAAGATTACTCGCACAAGAAACTCAGAATTGCCTATGAAGATGGCGGGGTAATTATTTCGTTTTGCCACCAATGTGTATCTGTATCCTCATAGAGCGCCATTACATAACAAGTTACAGAGCGTCAAGTGCCGGAGGTGTTTTCATGAGCACTTTAACCTCAATATATTGTAAAAGCTGCAGTCCTCATCCAATGTCGTTAGAGTAGTGGCGTGAACACCCACGAGCGCTCGATGGCATAGGTTCGAACCTCACCCATTTTCACTTTCATAACGGATAAAACAATTTATATTATTTTATCCAGTTATTATCTCTCTCTTAATCTATGTTTGATCCTGGTTTGGTCTTATAAAAATGATTGTGAATCAGTCTTTAATTATTGTTATGGGTTAGTGAGAGGCTACCATGTCACGTTTACATTGTGATTTCCAATATATATATATATATATATATATATATATATATATATATATATATAGTGAGGTTGCAGTGTGAGCAATTGAAGGGGAGTTTCTTGATAGTAGTTATATAAATGCCATTTATATTTCTTGTGTACATCAGTTGGTTTTAATTTGATTTGATCAGAGAATGGCAGAGCTGTAGCATTATGGCTTTCGTGCCCAAAGACATTTGGCTTGGCATTGGCATGAGTCAGTGCCAAAGAATTGAAAATTTCTTAACAAAAGCACAAATTGTCCCTCCGACATGATCCATGTTTATTCAGGGCATTCATTATGTTGATTTAATGATAGGTTATTGTGTGTGATATAGCATAAAGTGTGCGGGGGAGTGACGTGTAGTTATTGTGGTGTAGATGCGCACCGACCACACTGTGGGGCAGTGGTTTAGGTTTGACTTGATTATATAAAAAGAACACGTTCTCAACTGTCTTCTCTGTGGGTGAGGTCACAGTTAATCATTTTCTACAAAAATGCAACTTACATTACCATGATTTTAATCTCTCACCAGCCACAGGTACTTAAAAATTTACCACTATATCATTTAACACACTTTTTTCCATGATCAAAAACTATGAAATATTTTATCTATATAATGAACTACACTACTGAGCAAAATAAGAAAACAATTTTCCTTAAAATATTTAACAAAAATATGAGTAGGTAAATGAAATTTCCATGGTACATAAAGGCTTGCATTTAATATATTTTTTTTACGATTTCACATGATACAATCGTATATTCAAGAAATTCTACTAAATATATTAAAATAAAATATTGACACATGCAAAATAAGAGAATGATTATTCTCATAATTTCTTAGTAAGCAAATACACTAGAAACAAAACAAGATTTGACAACGATCAAACTTAAAACACTTAATATGAGGTGTTGAAGCCTTTGTTTTCTATTACTTAACTGCAACGACGATC
Organism: Ceratothoa steindachneri; assembly: GCA_963969495.1. Classification (NCBI taxonomy): domain Eukaryota; kingdom Metazoa; phylum Arthropoda; class Malacostraca; order Isopoda; family Cymothoidae; genus Ceratothoa; species Ceratothoa steindachneri. The sequence goes on from OZ018332.1 coordinate 83,034,541, forward strand.
TCACCAATTTCTTGCAATTTTCTAATGTTATTTTGTTCCATTCTTGCTAAATGTTCGTCCATAAATCCGTCACAGTTGAATGCTGCTGGTCTCGAACTTTGTCTCCAATGATCTTCCAGAGATTCTCCATTGGGTTCAGGGCCGGGATCTGAGCAGCATGCCCCTTCATTACTTCTACATCTTCTCGTTCGAAATAGTATTTTACTAGCTTTACAGTATAGCATGGCACACTGTCCTGCATAAATACTGCTGGCTGGTTTCAGAGATGCTCGGAGTGAAAGTAATAACATGTTGTACGAGGCTTAGGTACACCTTCGCATTTACCGTTCCAATTATTCATACTAGCGGACCAACTCCTTCAGACGAAACATCCCCATACCATGATGCTACTTCCTCCATGCTTGGCAAACTTTTTAACGCATTTAGGGTTAAGTCTGTCACCTGAACTTCATCTAACAATCCTCTGTCATAAAATCTAACTAAATTAAACTTACTTTCATCGCTCAAATGAATTCTCTCCCAATTTTCATCACCCCAAACAACATTAGCTTTAGCATTTTCTAGTCTCGCCTTCTGGTTATTCTTACTGATGATTGGTTTGGTTGCTGGAGAACGAGCTTAATACCAAATACATTGAGGCACTGGGACACTGTGAAATGACTCGCTTCTTTTGAAAAATTCCTGCTGCAGTCTCGAAGTGATCCTTCATAGAGAAACACCTGTTAGTTCTGTCTTTTCAGATGGTGGTTATGCGGAGTCGAGTGAATTTTGCTGGAGCTTTTTAGTTTTTGTTTTCATTGCTTAACTTCAGAATGCGCCAATTCACACTCATTGACATTCCTACCTCTCTTAAAATCGGAGAAGAGTTCTCCCCGAAGTCTTCCAGCGAACATTTATCTTATGGAGCTCATTAGTGATTACGACAACAATGAGGGTTGTTCAGTTCTTGCCTACTGAGCAAAATGTTGCCAGATGATTTCAACAAACTTCGAGAATGTTCCTAAAAGAATCTTTGTCTTATTTTGCATGTATGAATATTTTATTTTGTTAGTTGTTTTTAGTGTAATTTCGTGAATATACGATTGTATCATGAAATCTTCATAAAATATATTAAATACATGTATCGTGGAAATTTCATTTAACTACTCTTCCTATTTTAGAAAATATTTTAAGAAAGGAAAATCGTTCTCTTATTTTACTCGGTAATATAATAGGGTCTTTTTAGGGATTGTGCTTAAGAAGCCTGGTACTCCTAGCCCGTTTCAAGTATGCCATATGGTGGTTGAATGTAAAATTATATGGAATTAACGTGAGCCATCTAAAGTATTTTGCAGTTCTGTCCCGGACCATGGAACAGGGTAAAATATACTTTGGGGAAGACAGAGAAGCATCAAATGTTTAGTTGAGGGAATATTGGTGGGTATTGAAGAGACTAAACGGTATAATTGATTTCCAAAGCTTCCAAATTAGTCGGGGTTTCTGTTTTCAAGACGGATGAGCTCGACATCAGTTTGGATGACAGTCTGCCTCCTCTCCGCAATCCAGACATTTTGATTGGAGAAAATGACTTGACCTCGCTGTCCTACCTGCACGAGCCAGCCGTCCTGTACAACCTCCAAGTCCGCTTCTGTAACCAGAATTCCATTTACACTTACTGCGGTTAGTTCCTACTTTTTAAGTAACTGGATGTGGAAAGAGTTTAAAACGCGATGAGTGTTCATCGTATCCTAGTTCGCCTTCGTTGAAATCACTTCTTTTTTTCAGGTATTGTGTTGGTTGCCATCAATCCCTATCAAGAACTCCCGATCTATGGCTCTGATACGATTGCCACTTACCGGGGACAGCAGATGGGAGACCTCGATCCCCATATCTTCGCCGTGTCTGAAGAAGCCTTTACGAAAATGGAAAGGTCTGTATACACGCTACAATGTTCGTGTGCCATTCTGAGTAAGGTTGTTGAAGATTAATTGAAATCGAGGTTTGATCTCTATTCGTTTAACTTGCTACTCTTATCCATTGCAGAGAGGACCGGGACCAAAGTATCATAGTGTCGGGTGAGTCAGGAGCTGGAAAGACCGTCTCGGCTAAATACACGATGCGGTTCTTCGCCAGCGTTGGCGGCTCGGCTGATGAGACTCAAATCGAGAAAAGGATCCTCGCCTCGAATCCCATTATGGAGGTTGTATTTGATCTCGGCTTTTGATTTTCATCCACCTTTGTGGGATCCGAGTGTCTTTGATTCCTCGGATTTCCTTTATACATATCTCTAGAATTATTATTTTATCCTTCTTTCCTGCAACATCGCACGCAAGTTAAAGTTCGTGTTCTCTGCAGCGGCTGTTACTGTGTAGTTTGGATAACTATGTTGAATTAACGTCTAGAGGATTGTGTAGCCTCCCTGCCCCAGCCCTAGGAGGGTGGTAGATATCTTAATTTTGTAGGTAGGGCAGTTCTTTGAGAGTAGCGCACCCTCTGGTTACCAAATGCTCCAGGTTCTCTCTTAAAAAGACTCTGGGGGGGGGGGGGGGGCATGTACAGCATCCTCCACTTACCGACTTTTCTCTTCCCCCTTCTTCACTTTATCTGATTTGTTCAAGTGTGATGATTCGCCTTCCTGGCTCCACTATTTAGTGACTGCCGCAATACAGAACACCTGCACCCGCAAACATTTCAACATTTGTCACCAAGACAACCTTCTGTTTATTAAACTTAACTTCCTGTATTTCATGTCCCGTGCTACGTTCCGATCCTCTTACAATCATTTTACAAATTCTACTTTAAATTCAAGTACTTATGCCAACTACAAAAGAGCAAACTGAACCTCTTCACAACTGCAGAGAACAAAACCCACTCAAGACTTCTTTATCACGCATTTTACCTGAATAAACGCAGCCTTCACGGACTTTGCTAATATGCAACAGCATGTAGCAAATAATTCTGTGGGAACAGCAATAACATTACAAGCAAACCTCCGTGGAGATCAGACAACCATCAAAACTAGAAACACCCTAAGTAAAAAGTACAGGCAAAGTACTTGACTGGAGGCATCAAAATCTCAAAAGTATCGTTCTAACATGTATCCAGCAACATGTTTCTTGGCCATCTTAAACTTTGAATGTTGCTGTCAGACATTCGGGAAAACAACTTAAACAAGAAAACACCTGCCTGAGTGCAGGTTAGGGAGGCTCTTCATATTTTTTTCATTGTGGTAGCCCATCTGGCAACTGCCTACTTGGGCATAAGTCGCCGTAGACAACAAATAACAACGATAAAAAAGGACAAATGCTAAAAAATATCAACAACGAGAAAAGGCAAGAAGGAAGCGTGCTCCGGCGTCGTGGGTAGGCCTGCCTCTCCCCGGCGCAGGAACATGTGACCTACAAGAAGAAACAAGAGCCCCTGTCAATGGGTTGACATGAACCTTGATGGGACCTGGGAAAGGTGTTTTAGCTCCCTCTCAGTGCTACTTTATTTTATTTTTACGACTATCCCCTCATCTTTTGTCTACCTGCACTTTGTACCAGGGAGAACTGTTCTCACCTGGACTCAGTTTGGTTCGCTAGATATGGTGCATGTGTGTACTGCACACCATCGCGGGATCACCAATGCTGAGGTGGGTATGATAATAATTGGTGATCACCCACCCTGCCCTTTAGTGGACCCGCTTATCTCTACTTCTCTTTAATACATACCCCCTTCCAAACTTGCTATTCTATCCACACACCTTCTGGCCCCTCTTTGCATCCTTCGTCGAATTGCAGTGTATACCGTGAGGTCCCTATCGCTGAGTGGTCCGAAAGCCCGTGGTTGAGACAAGTATTAGTCACGGGATATGCTAAGAGGTCGACTCTGCTCACCTTCTTCTAGTACTCATACCGTGCATTGAGGTGTGTTTAAATTGTAATATTAATCAATGTGGCCTCCCTCGGCGGCGAGTCCAGCTTCATGCATGCACACACGCGATTGACGGAGTGCTTCGGCTCGTCGACGTTGCTGTGGCGGACTTTACAGGCATTGCCCTCGACATGCGCCCACACGATGTAGTCGATGAGAATGAGGTCGGAACTGCGGCTGCCAAAAGTCCTTCGACCAGAAGTTCATGCTCGACCTCAACCACTCTTTCACGGTCTTGTCCATGTAGGCCGGAGCACCGTCCGGTTGAAAGACTTAGTCCGCATTCTTCGTGATCTTTCTCAGCCAGAACAGGACTTTCGTCCTGTCATAACGGAGGCCGGGCGCTTGGTCTTGGACACGTAGTGGACCTCGGAGACGTCTTGGTTGAAGCTTACCACGCGGCCGTTCTGCTTGATGATAATCGGATCGACCGTAAAGGTATTTTTTCCTCAGAAAAAAAAAGAGAATTCGATTATCACGATTCTTCAAGTCGTTGAGAAGGCGACCACACCGCTCCCGTCCTTCTCCTATAGGGTCGGTAAACAGAAGCCTTTACATGCACCTCAAGCGATTACCGCCCTCCTCCTTGACGTCCCTGGTCACTGTTTCCACCGAGATGTTCTTCGTGAACTCAGTCATTTTGAGCTTCCGAGCACTTTCGAAGTTCTTTCTCACCGCCAAACGGTTTACAACTTAAGGTCTGCCTGAACGAGGTCGATCTTTGAGGTCTTCCCGGTTCTTGAACCTCTCCGCGACTCAGTGGACGGTCATCCGGCCTACATTGAGCCACTTGGCGATGTCGGACTTGTGGCCCGCAGGCAGGAGAGCAGAGATGTCTATTCTTCTCACTTCCATCTCGACACAGCTGAACACAATCGAAAAGACGTTTTAATGACACATGCTGGAAAAGTAGAACTTTATGTTTGTTCAGCGGAACTTTTTCTATCACAAGCGTAAACCTTTCGAAATATAAAAAAAAGAATGTAACATAACTTTTGCAAATTCCGATATAAGGGGACTTCGTCGGCACCATCCTTTCTGATCAAAGATCGAGGACAAATTCACCTGAATGGCGGGCCGGGTTGTCAAGGTCCATTTTAGCTCAAACTCCTAGGCCTAATATGTGTAAATGATCACATGATGGAATTTTCAGATCCTATGGAGACTTCTCCTTTAACCTCATGAGACATTGGGAGGTTCCCCGACCCCGGAGTGTGCTTCTTTTTTTTTTTTGTCTGGATCTAACTTTAAAGTAGCCTAGCACAAGGCTGAAATTTTAATTTACGGCGACTTATGCCCTTGAAAACATTCCCCAGATGGGCGTATTTAAAAAAAAAATGGTGAGATTTGGTTCAAATTCAACTAAATTTGCCCCCCTCCGCTTGGACTCTAACTCTTCCTCGGTCGGTTAACCGGAAAGTTTAGATCGGCTCAAAATTTGTTTTTCGATCTGCGAGAAATAAGAAAGTTACAAATGAATCGTATGACTACTTCCACGTTTCCTCAGGACTCCTCTATACAATGTTTCTCTACCTTGGGACAACTCTCGGCTGCGGCCCTGGCGACTTTAAACGATTTATTTCTTATAAACCCGTTGTAAACATTAATTTGCCCGAGCGTCTTCAACGATGAAAGCTCTACTACATTCTGTTGACATGCGAATAACTAGGTTGAAAGTTTGTGAGGGTCGAACCAAGTAAAACATTCGAATGAACAATTTAAACAGTTCACACATTGAACCTTATAAAAAGAAGACTGTCTTTCCGGGTCTGGGCACCATTGTAGATAGCTTAAAGTAAGAAGGGCACAAATAATAATAAATAAACAAAAACTAATTTAGAACGCGCTTCCCGCGTCGCTGGACAGCCTAACGTTAACGAGAGTGTTAAACCACTCGGCCATCCTGAGTCCCCCCAAAAAGACTCATTCAAGCAAAGCATTCAAGCCGCTCGCCTGAACTTCTCGCACTCTACACAGGCCCCTTCCTAGAAGCGGAGCATATTTTGAGGGATTCGTGACGCTCCTTTTTTGGATAATTTTATTAGACGAACGAGACTAATTTCGGGACCAGGATACTTCGGAAACTAGTCTCCTTCGTTTAATAAAATTACTCCCAAAAGAGCGTCCTTTTCTCAATAATTCATGGAATTATTACCCATTTCATGTAAATGTGCATTTACATTTAGTCTCCTCCTTCCATTTTTAGGCCATTGGAAACGCCAAAACTACCAGAAATGACAACAGCTCTCGCTTTGGCAAATATATCGAGCTTGACTTTAACAAGACTTTCCATATTATTGGTGCGAACATGAGGACCTACTTACTGGAGAAATCTCGCGTTGTTTTTCAGGTAAGATTTTTTTAAAAGGTTTCGTGTCCTTACCCTTTGTTGGATCGGAAAAGATAGTGGGAGATTTAATTTATGTTCAAAAGACGACCCGAGAGATACCACCAATTTTTCTTGCTGCCCCTAGAGTTGGCAGGCTGTGCCACTCCTACAGGTTACAGCTTTAGCACGGGTATCACTCCTGTAACACCATTCACCCCCTTGCAGAGATGGACAAAACGTAGAATAATAGGCAGGCCAATTAATTCGTTTAGTAGGGTGAATAATGGAATAAAAAATTTCTTCCTAGGCTCCTGAGGAAAGAAATTATCACATTTTTTACCAGCTCTGTGCAGCTCATAACTCCCATGAAAACTTGGCTTATCTGAAGCTCGGTAAGTAAGAAGTTCCTATCTCAACTATAAATTAGGATGTTTTTGGTAAAGTTATAGGAACTGCAAAGGTCATAAGCACCATTTATAATTTGATGGGCGAATTTTTATCTGAAAAAAAGTCCTTTAGCTGTTTGAAGTTAAATTTCATCATATGATATTTTTATTAAGCTCATTTTCAAGTAATTCGCGAGTAAAATATACTTTTAAATTATCCTAAGCAATGGAAGTCATTTGTCTGAATATTCTAACTATGGCATCCCTGGATGAAGATGTATTTGCTAATTTTTCATTTTTGCCTAAACAATTTTTGGAAATAGTAAAAAATTGCAATTTGAAGTTTTTTTTTATTTAATTATATATCTAAGACGGGCTGAGAATCAGGTTTTGTCTCGCTTTGTCGTCTCAGGCGACTACAGACGCTTTAACTACCTGAATCAAACTCTCGTGATGAGTCGATCACACTTCTCCCGTCCCAGGCCTCTCGTAGCCCCCAAAGAAAGCCGTCCTAAACCGATAGGAAAGCTGCCTCCTCGGCACAAGAAAGCTGGTTTGTTGTCCTGTGTTTTGGTACCAATTGCTTTTCCCCGCTCATAATTTCGCTTTTCGATATCTGTAAATAGGCTTGTCACATATTGAAGAGACCTTTTGGACTATCGCTCAACCATCTTTACCATCGTCCACTACCGAAATGAGTATTTGGACTAACTCTTGGAAGCGTCTTTGTGTATCCATCTCTACCTCTTTCTAATACCCAATGTCGCAGTGCTCGTATTTTGGGACCCTGAGGTGCTATCCGTCTAGTTATTTCTTTGTTTTTTTTCCTTTACTTATTATCTATAGATTTAAACTGCATTTTATTTAAAAGGCGTCTTTATTCTTCTTAATTCATGGTAGGAAGTTAAACCACATTGTTAAACCAGAGCCACTGAAAACTTTATTCTTTGGTGTTCTTATGTTCATCTAATCTTCGTGTACATCTCTGCTTTAAAGACCGAGGCTTGGGTATTATTGGGTAATACGTGTTAAAAATAAATATTAAAGTTCAGGATAACATACGAGTTGTCAGCAGATATTAAATTTCCCTTCTGTAACCTCGTGCTTTTATCTTTAATTCTTTATCTAGTGTCCACACCTTCGTTAATAAGTACTAGTCCCCTTTCATCCCTAAACTGGAGAGGTACCAGGCAACGAAGTGTGAGCGCCCAGTTGGGAAAAACGCGTAAGCAAATAGGCGGGGGAAAACATGAGATAGACACTGAGGTTGACATTACTTGATAAGCTTCAGCAAATTCTCTCTCTGTATTATGGAAAGAGATGGGTGTCTTCGACCACCTTCATGAATCAGTAAGTACAAGGAAACGGTGCCTTTAGAATATTGATTTTAAATTTATTGATAGAGCAGTTTTTCCTATTTTAATCCCGCCAAAGAATTTGAGGTTTATTTATTTTTACCCTTTGGTGTCTTGCCTCCGTTTTCTTTTCCACACAAGAAAATTTCTCCATCGAATGGAGTACTTTGTGCTTTAAATTCAGCGAAGATGAGGTTCATCCAATTAAATCGGTAGAGGTAAAAAAAATCAAAAAAGGCGTCCCTTGCTGATAGGTCTTCATCCATCTATTGTTCATTTCTTTTAATCTTACAAGTCCGGGTAACAGCTTTTTATACAGGCTCAACACTTCATAACGGTGTAATTATGTAAAGTGCTACATTTAATGTCTTAATGAAGATTTGTACATAGTTTTTATCTCTAAGCTTCGCCAAAGTATGGATTCAGTATTGTTGCTTTTAGATTTGATGTGCGATTATTTTTTTGCTTTGTTTATTGCCATACAAGATCTGAAAATAAGAATTTGATTTCAGTTGGTCTTAATTCTATTGCATCTTGAATGCGACATTGCTCCAAATTTAATTTTTTCCACGTTTGTTTCTGGACTTCTAAGGTATTCGTGCATTTTTGTGTGCAATAAACTGCTCTTATTTGTATATATTGGGGCAATTCGGAAGGCATCTCGCTTTAAGGTGGTAGAGGTGCGTCTGGTTGAGTACATTACTTAAGCTGTCAACTCGCCCACCCCAAACTAACTTCCGTGCTACATACAGCCTCGTTCCTATTGCGCTTTAAATTTTATTTAAAAAATCATGATCGTCACCATAGCTCATTTCCCTAGCCATAGGCCTTTAAGCCCCCCTTTCCTTATACGTAACTTCTCCATGCACACCCATCATGCACACTTCTTCCCGCTTGCTCCATTGTCGAGGAAGTAAATATACTACGATGCTGATGTCAGCTGCGAGTCGTAGAAGGTAACCGTGAACGCATCTGTTCAATGAACTGAAGGAGACTATGGTGTAGGAACCATTTGGGTAATAATCCCATGAATTACGGCCCTTTGGTTGGGTTAGGAGCCCTTCGCCCCTTGATCTGCTCTACTCAGCCTCATAGTTTGCACTCTTTTGGTGGGTGGAATGTGCGAGGGTGTGTGAGTGACTAGCCAAAGCGAGAGGAAGTGTATAAAAAGTGCGAGTGAACATGTTTATGGTGTGGTGGCGGCACGGCCCCCCGCCCGCCCGTTGACCGAGGGCGTTCGTTTTGAAGTTTGTAAGTGGAAATCTGTCAAGAAAGTGGGGAAGATTAAGGACTGGGAGGATACTTAATTATCCAGATGTCACTGCAGCATGGTTTCCATGTTGCACCTGTCACCCCCTGATGGGTTAGATAAGGAACATATTTGAGGGTAATAGCCAAGAAGGCGAGGGGAGCCCCCCTCCTCTCCCTTTTTGCCCCCAAGCAGGGTTGAACGGATGAAAGCTGGTAGGTGACTAGCTTACAAAATTAGCCGCTGACCAATGACCAAGATAGAGGCAAGAAGAGGCTTGTAAAAAAAGTAAAATGGAGATGTCCTGAAGGAAAAAGTCGAGGCGTTTTCAAGCTGCGTAGGGCATGGAGGGCGTCTTTCTCCGCTGGGTATCATACTCTACACGCCCTCCCCCCTTTGCCGGCCATTGCAGGTCGACCACAAAAAAAGAAAACGCTTTGTATTCCATGCCATTGCGTATATTCTTTTATGATAGGCGTGGTTGGTGACGAGCCAGCTTGGCTTTAGTTGTCCCGAGGGCGTGAAACTTTGAAGGGAAAACTTGTCACAACCTCGTCTGGGTAGAGGGAGAGCTCCAGGGCGTCCTCGATTCTTGTTTTCGTTTCCTTTACGCCTCATTGATGCTGGCTGACTTTCACTCAGTAGGCAGAGTGGCGATGCTGCTAGTGTTCTTGAATATTTAAAGATACCCGAATGACAGGTTACGAAGAATGTCATCCCCGTTCTTTCTGAAGTAGAGAGCATAGAATGGAGGGGGTGGGGCTGGGTTTGAGATTCACCCTTTCTTATCACGTCTCCATGATCTCTGATCCTGTTCGGAGACTCGGCGGTCTCTTTGCGTTCTCTTATGACTTTTATATGTGCAAACGCGCAGTCAGTGTAATGACGTAAATGCATTTAAATTTGGGAGGTAGTTTTTCATTCTGGAACGGATTTAGGTACATATTCATCAACCTTGCCTTTTGGTGGCGGACGTGAGAAATCGAAGGAGAATGAAACGGATTGTATGTACAGTCCTTTACTAACAAAAAAAAATACAATATTTACAAAAATATGGGTAAATATGCACCCAATGAGCCTATTTTTTTTATATATATATATATATATATATATATATATATATACTAAAACAATCCTATCTTGGAACCCAATCAATCAAAAAATATATATATTAATACTAAGAGTCAGCAAATACAAAAAGGGACAACCAAAACAAGAGACAACAAAAAGAGGAGTTTTCTTACGTGGTACCACGGTTTACGATTTGCCGGCCTCCCCGGGGGAAAATCTTGTCGGCAGTCACTCTTGTGACAAAATTGGGTGTGCGGGTCTTATGGTGCCTGCCGCCTCGGAGCTCAATTTTCTTCAAGATCCAGTCAACTACTATTAGAAGACTTCTTAAATTTTCTTTAAATTTCTCCAAAATGTTTTCATTCCATTCACTCTTGCAAAATGCAGGCAATGTTTTTGTTTGTTTTGTTCTTTTTTTTTATTCTGGTACTTGAATGCTGTCTCATAAAATCTTTAACATTTAGTAGCTAATTAAAAAAACATGAAATCAAATACATATGTACAAAAGAAAATATAATAAAAAACCCATTCCCACTCACACACACATTCTTACAGAAGGAGGGCGAGTGTATTGGGAAAAAGGGTAAGAGAATGGCCCCTTATACACACACTCACATTCGCTCCATCACACCCCTCCTTCCTTAAGCCATTCGACCACAGTCACTCACAATACACTCAATCCTTACTCACAGTACCTTTTATACTCAATCGCACCCTTCTGCACCCATTCACACTCGTCTACTGGTCCCTGGCTACGCATAGCAATCAGTCGGGGTTGTTCATCAGTCTTCCTGTCAGTCTCATCGTCACTATTAATCATCTCGTCAACCATACTCTTAGCCCTCATTACCAGTTCTCCCATCTCACTACAGAATTCTTTCATACTCTTCCGTTCAGAACCTTCACTCTTCATACCCCCATTCATCAGCTCCTCACTCACAGCTCTTATCCAACTCAAGGTACACTCTTGCGAAACAGACAGGTCACTCATATCCTCTGTATTCTCAACAGGCATACCAGAAACCCCTTTGACTGGTTCCCACCAGAAACCTGAATAATCAGCTACTTCATCATTCACTACATCAAACTCACCCCTAGCCTTACCATTCATAAAACCCGAAAAATCAGCCACACTAGGTTCATTCAGCCCAAACACACTATCATTCATACTGTTCCCAAAACCATAAAAATCAGGCACAGGCAGCTCACTCACTCGTCTACTTATACCAGCCAAATCACTCGCCTGTTTACACAAAAACTCAATCTCCCTTTCAAGATCCCCCATACCAGAAAGACTCTGCTCGGACTTACTTTCATTCGTACTTGCATTCTTCCTTTCACTCTTCTTTGTACGCTTTCTACTCCTCGAGACTAAGACTAGCTCTTTTCCAGACAGATCCATACTATCACATTCAATCTCATCATCATGCACTTTACCTCTCTCTCTACACAGTCCATACACCGGATGGCTCACCAGGTAGTCAGGAGGTTCTCTCCATCTCCTAAACTGACTCTGATGAGCCCGCACTCTCTCAGTCATACCGTCATTCAAACTCTCCAAAACATACGTCACCCCATTTTCCCAAACTCTCACAACTCTATAAGGTCCATCAAACTTCTCACTCATCTTTGACACATTCAACCTACCCTTCACTTCTTTCACCTTCAATACTTTCGCACCCAATACAAATGAATGGAACCTTTCATGTGCCTCACGCCATACACTCTGCTCACTTTCACTCAAACGAAACCTATCTTTCACTTGCCTTTCAAAATTCATCACAAACTGACATGGGGACATTCCAGTTGCACTATGCACAGTCGAATTATACGCCCACAACACTGTCCCCCGACATACATCCCAGTCATTCACTGTCGTACTCATCATTCTCAACATCTCACACAAGGTTCTTATAGTACGTTCAGCCATTCTCTCTCAACATTTGCTCAAACACTTCTCCTACAAATTCAGGCCCATTATCACTCAGACATCTTCTAGGCTTCCATACACACATAGGAAAAAAAACTGCTCAACCACACGCGCAACAGTCACGCTCCTTTTATCTCTCACAGGCGCTGCATACACAAACTTACTTTTATGATCAACCATCACAGCCATACCAACATTCCCAGCACTCGTACGCGGCAAAGACACAATCAATCACTACCAATTCAAACGGTTCTTTCGCATCAACTTTAAACATCGGTGGTTTCACTTGCACACCTTGCACCTTTCGCTTCTGACACCTTTCACACGTAGTTGCAACATCATTCACAACAGTTCTCAGAAACGGATGGAACACACGCTCCTTCATACACTCCCATAGCTTAAACTTGCCCATATGCCCATAATTATCCTGCACAACCTTCACCAGACCAATCATACCAACCAAGGATCTCACAGGTACATACATATCATCACCACCCTTCACATACCTCAAAAAATATACAACATCCATACAAACAACAAAATCCTTAGCATACCTTTTAAAATCACTTAAACACTCTGGCCATTCATTCAAATCAACACGCGTCATTACACACCTCTTCAACTCACTAACAAAAGGACAAATCTCTTGCATCTCTAGATTATCATCATCACTTAAAATCTCATTCTCATCATCCATGACCAACTCAATCATACCACAAAATTTGACAACATTTTTCGCACACTCATTCAACCTCATCACCTCACATTCACCTTTCATAATACAATCCTTATCAGCATCCAAAGACAAATCATTCAATCTCATAAAGTCTACACCAAGCAGAAAACAACACGGCATTTGCTCATCTTTCAGAATTACAAAGTCATGCTTCACATTCACACCATTACCCAAACTCACTTTCAGACTAACCTGTTCCCATGCCACCATCATGCCATTCCCTAATCCACTTATCCGTAACTTCACAGATTTATGCTCGCAACATCTAAACTCATCATACTTACTCAGAATACTCTCATTCACTAAAGACACTTGCGCTCCAGTATCAATCAAACCACAGAAAAACCTTTCACCAACTTTCACTCTCTCTTCCATCATATCAGGTCCACCATGTTCGCAATACACAGAAGGAACAAGCACACCAACATCAGCCTGACATCCACACCATCATCAACTCCCACATCATCACTCACCACACACTCATCTTCATCCAGACAATCATTCTTCTCTCTCATATATGAACACTTTTCAATCACCCAATTGTAGTGCACACCGCTCTAACATTGCAGATGTACCACATTAGGATTCAAACCCTTCATCTTCTTATCCTTGTACACAATCGGCCTCTCACCACCAAAGTGCACATAAACAATCACTCCATACAAACGACTCACTACAATCAACACTTCCTGAAATGGCGGGACCCCTTGCATACACATCGCTCTCAATTCTTTCATGAAGTTCCGCACCTTTGCCATACCATTGCTTTCAGGCTTCCTACTTACTTCATTCATTACCGCCTTCCTTAAGTCATCCACACTATCGGGCACTCTCACGTCTACTCCATCACTCTTCAAATCTTGCAAACCATTCCATACACTCTCAAACAAGGAATCACCACCACCCTTACTCTCCTTTCCATTCATAATTCCTTTCGGCAAATACTCAGGATCACTCACTCCACACACATTTTCATCATTCGTACCAGGATACCTTGACATCAAGTCAGCCACTCCATTGCGTTCACCAGGCACATACTCAATCACATAGTCAGTCATTCAAATCTTCCAAAGTCCTTGCAATCCTACTATCAGCCCACTTCATACGCTGCAGATACACAAAAGGGTTGATGATCTGTTTTGATCACAAACCTCACACCATACAAAAACGGACGCAACACTTTTAAACAATACCTTATCGCAGCCAACTCTCGCTCCACAGGCGAATACTTTCGTTCTGCAACATTCATAGCCTTGGATACATACCCAATTATTCGCCTGACATTCTCTCCATTCAAACGCTGCTCTCGCATCAGAAAACCTCCCATACAATACCCACTAGCATCTGTATACAATTCAAGCATTTTTGCATTCACACTATAATCTGGGTAAGCCAATTCACCATCTTCAGCCGCTGCCTCTTTCAGTGTCTCATATGCCCCCTTGTCGCGGGAAGAGAGCTTGTGTGGACCTTGGACTTTTCGAGCTATGTCGGCGGGGGTACCTCTTCTGGGTACCCCTGGTAGGGCTTCCCTTGTCGATTTGGTCGGAAACGAGGTTCCAGACTAAGTGCGTCATTCCTTCCTTTTTCTACTCTATCCCTCTCCTTTTTTTTACTTTTATGCTATCTCCCACTCATACAAAAAGAAAAAAAACAAAAAAAAAGCCTACTCCTATCGTGTCACTCTTTCCCTTTCTTCCTCTATCTACCTATAAGGACCTGGCAGCTACCTCATGCGTCAGAAGAGAGGCTTTGGAACCTCTATAAACAACGCCAATCCACGCTCACTGGTTGCGAGAGACTAGGACTAGAGGTGTCCTAGGCGTTGGGGCACGATTAATGGGATGAGGGTAGTGCCTCGTTAACCCTTTCCCTGGCGCGTAATTATTGACCGTTCCCAGTGACCGTTGACGGGTGCTTATGGTAGCATTGGTCCGAGGTGACGGCCCTTTGTTCCCATGTTGGTTGCCAGGCCAATAAAAAGCCTTGGGTCGAGTTCCTTGGTGTGGCGGGATATCCATTGAACGCTACTCCGAGATCCTGGCCGTTGTGAAGGGAACTAGTAGGAGTTTAGTACGGGGCGTGCTTCGTTGTTGTTCACCTGGTGAGAAATCGATGGCCCCTTCGGGGACCGTCAGTGCTGTTTGGTTGGGAGCCACGGCACGCCGAGGTTTGACGACTTGGTCGGACGAACAGCAGCACATGGAGCGTGCCTTCTGAAAGATCCGAAACCTCTCCGATCGATAGGCGGGAGCGACTCACGCTGGGAGAACTCACCAACCCCCCTTTTTTATCATTGATTGGTCACGAGTTTTCAGAGAGAGAGAAAGCGCTCAAAATGACAGGCAAAAAAGGACCCGTTCGTCTCAAACACAACTGTGCAATATGCCAGTTAGAAAAGTGGTGCGTTGACTTTCCGGAGGGCTGCTACTCAAAATGCAGCCCTGAAAGTATCTGCACTACTTGCATATTGACGCGAGAGGTGGAAAAATTAAAAGACCTCTATAGAGCCTCAGAGGAGAGAGCTAAGGTCCTTGAGGGAAAGTTGGAGAAGCTCGAAGCCCTTAACGTAGCTCAGGTTCGATGCCTAGAAGAGGCGCCGCCCACTGACGTTTCGGAATCCCCTGGTAATGAAGCGGACATTCCGGCATCATCTGAGGCTAAGCCAGCTGAGGCGAGAGAGAAGGAGAAAAAGAAGAAATGAGAAACGAAGAAAAAAAAGAAAAAGGTGATAGTTGAAACAAGAGTAGAACCCAAAATAGAAGAAAACAGATAAAGAAGAAGAAAAAGAAAGATAAGAATGTGGAGAGTAAAGAGGAAAAGGGGAGGCCTCTTCCACAAGGGAAGACCCCGTCTTCAGAGACCAAGTGTCCGAAGGTCACCCTCATTGGTGACTCGCAAACACGGGATCTGCAGCCGCTGCTAGCGGCCCGCCTTCGCACTAGCGTGAAGGTAAGCTGCCTGTCAGGACGGGGTAACCACACCATCAGAGTAGAGGCAGAGAAAGCTCAGATTACTGAGAATTCTGTTGTTGCTCTGATGGTGAGCGGCAACGACATCTACCTCAGAGGGGGTAAAGTGGGCCTCAGTGGTAAGACCATCCAAACAGTGATGGGAGCCGTGGACGACATAGGGCTTAAAACCCGCAAACGTGTGGTGGTTGGGATGCTTCCGAGAAGAGGTCCATCCCGAACCGCTCACGAAAGAAACGTCGCAGTGAACAAAAGGTTGGCGGATCTCTGCACGGCAGAAGGAGTCTTCTTCGTGGACCCCTATCGTACCTTTATCGGTAGAGACGACCTCTACCAAAGGGACGGGGTACATCTCTCCTTTAAAGGGAAGGCCTTTCTCGCCAATCTAATTCAAGATGTCGTGGAACGCACCCAAAGGAGCGTTCGAAACAGAGCGAAAGCGGACGTGCGCCAGCATGCCCGTGTCACTCCTGGAACGACCTTCTCGGAGGTGGTCAAAAAGGGTGTGACCACGAAAACAGAGAAGCCGGGAAACGGAAGAGCGTAGGGAGTCCTACACTAGGGGACTCCCTCAAAGTTCTTCTGTTCAATGCGAGGTCAATCAGGAATAAGTTTCTTGAGCTCCGTGGCCTCGTAGTAACAGAGGAACCTGAGATGGTGGCCATAACGGAGTCGTGGATAAAAACCTCAAGCCGAGATTTTGAAGGTGAATTCACGATTCCCGGTTACCAGCTCTTCCTGAAAGATAGGCCAGACAGAGAGGGTGGCGGTGTGATGTTGTATGTCAAGGATACTCTCAACTCGACGGATTGCAACATCATATCCGACCATGAACTACTAGGTGTTGACCTAGAGATAGGTCCTGCCAAATACAGGACCCTGGTGCTTTATAGACCTCCTGCCCAACTCGTTGAAAAGGACAGAGATCTGTACCAGCTACTAGGAGAACTTGTCGAAGACAGAGTGTGTATCGTCATGGGTGATTTCAACACACAAGTTGACTGGGAAACCAGAGAACCCTGTGGCGAGAACGCACTACTCCTGGAGTTCACGAACAACGGGTTCCTCACTCAATGGGTGAGAGAGCCAACGAGAGGAGACAATATCCTCGACTTGGTTTTCACCTCTGAAGATGACATCGTTGAGGACCTCTCTGTTGGCGAAGAGCTCGGTGGCAGTGACCACTGACTAATTAGATTTGTAGTCAAAGTCCCCAAGGCAGAGCCTGCAACTAGTAAATCAAGGAAACTGGATTTGAGAAGAGCAGACTTTGCAGGTCTACGCGCGGGACTGACTGACGCGAGGCTAGAAGAGTGCGATGCTGTTGAAGACTCTCGGAACAGTTTCAAAACCACATTCATGAGTCTTCAATCGCGTTTTATTCCTCTGAAATGCCCCCGTCGGTCTTCTGTTCAACCAAAGTGGTTTAATCGAGAAATCGGGCAACTGCTTAGGGAGAAGAGAAATGTGTACCGTCAATCGAAGATCTCGGGTGACTTTGACGAATACCGGAGGCTAGCCAGGAGAGTGAAGTCCAGTATAAGGGCGGCTAAGCGGTCTGAGGAACTCCGAGTGGCGAGACTCTGTAAAGAGAATCCCAAGGAGTTTTTTGGATATGTGAACAGCCGTAAACCAATCCGTCGAACGATTGGCCCTTTGAGGAATGAGGAGGGGACATTAAAGCATTCAGATGCAGAAAATGCCAACCTCCTCAACGACTACTTCTCTTCAGTGTTTACTGAAGAGTGTGGTCCCATTCCCCAGCCGACGGATTCCTACTCGGGGGAAAAGCTGGAGGCAATGGACTTCACCGAAGGAGAAATAAAGAAAAAGATCGCTGACCTAAAGACGAATAAGTCCCCTGGACCGGACGGGTTTCTACCTAAAGTGTTGAAGGAAGTGTGCGATGAAGTATCACGACATCTGTGCGCTATCTTTAACATGTCAATCCGGACCAAATGCGTTCCTAGAGACTGGCGTGAGGCGGAGGTGACTCCGATCTTCAAGAAAGGAGACCGTAGCCAACCGTCGAACTACCGACCTATCAGTCTGACTTCGATAGTCGGTAAACTCATGGAAAGCATCATGGTGGACAAAGTGACGTCGTATTTAGAGTCAAACCTGCTACTAAGGAGTTCCCAGCACGGCTTCCGAAGGCAACGGTCATGCCTGACGAACCTTGTAGAATTCTTCCACTTCGTTTTCAGTGAGCACGATCGGGACAAGGCGGTGGATGTGGTCTACCTAGACTTTCAGAAAGCCTTTGATAAGGTACCACACCGCCGCCTTCTCCGGAAAGTGCGAACGCTTGGCATAGACGGAAAGGTAGCCGGCTGGATCGAGAACTGGCTAGGTGGCAGACGGCAACGGGTGGTGGTAAATGGACAGTCTTCTGAGTGGGTGCCCGTTACTAGCGGGGTGCCTCAAGGTTCTGTCCTGGGACCACTACTATTCATCATCTACGTCAACGACATGGACGGTGACATGGTTGCCAAGATTTCCAAATTTGCCGACGATACCAAGCTTGGTATGAACGTTGCAAAGGATGGAAATACTGCCCGCCTGCAGGAAGATCTTGGGAAGATTGGGGAGTGGTCGGACACGTGGCAAATGCCTTTTAACGTGGGCAAATGCAAAGTGATGCATATCGGCCACAGAAACCCCCAATCTCAGTATATCCTTAAGGGCACTGCTCTTGAATCGAGTGACACTGAGAAGGACTTGGGTGTTACTATTACTAGTGACCTCAAGTTCTCGAAACAGTGCATTGAGTCGGAGAAAAAGGCCCAAAGGATGCTAGGCTATATTAAGCGCCAGTTTGGTTATCGGAACCAGGAGATTGTACTGTGCCTGTACAACTCACTTGTCCGACCGCACCTGGAGTATGCCGTACAATTTTGGAGTCCTTCATTGCGAAAGGACATCGCGAGATTGGAACGCGTACAAGCCAGGGCAACCAAGCTGATTCCCTCTATCTGACATAAAAGTTATGAGGATAGACTAAGGGAATTAGATCTGTTCTCGCTGGAAACCCGTAGACAGCGTGGTCAGCTCATCGAAGTTTTCAAAATACTTCGATGGTTCGACAATGTTGACTATCGGGATATTTTCACACTGAGTGAGAACAGAACGCGCAATCACGGCTTCAAACTTGAACTGAAGCGTTACAACCGCAATCTGTGTGGAAATTTTTTCACTTACAGTATCTGCGGTATGTGGAACGCACTTCCAGTGGAAGTTGTCAACAGTGAATCTGTAGACCAGTTCAAGTCAAGACTAGACAAAGTCTTGAAAAGTGGCCGTTTAGGGACGCAAAACAATTGAGCAGCCTTGTGCCCGCTCAATTGCTAGTCCAAAGGTACCCTCTTTGAATGGACCGTAAGGTCTCCTAGGGTACCTTCTTTCCTTGTTGTTACTCCTTGTTGTTACCTTTCTTGCCCATCCACTCAGTCAGAGGCTTACTCACACCAGAACAATCACGTATAAACTTTCGTTGGAACTCAATCAAACCCCAAAATGACTTCAGTTGCTTCACAATCACCGGTTTCGGAAACATTCGCACCTTCTCAACATACTTCGGCGACTTTCGTAACCCATTCTCACTCACCATATGACCAAGAAATTCCACTTCTTTCGCAAACCATTCACACTTCGCCACTTTCACCTTCACACCAACACTCTCCAACGTTCTCAACACATCATTCACCAATCTCATATGCTCCTCAAAAGTCTCAGTCATAATCAAAATATCATCTATAAACGCAATCACATTCTTACTTGCAAACTTACTCAACACAACATTCATTGCCCGCTGGAAGGCTCTTGGAGCATTAGCCAACCCAAAGCTGAGGTTCCGGAACTGGTAATGCCTCTTTGTAGAAGAGAAGGCAGTTACTGGCCGGCTCTCCTCAGCAATAGGCATCTGGTATACCCCCGTACCAGATCCAGCTTCGTAAACCACTCCATCCCATGCATACTATACACACACTCAGATACCACACACATTGGAAACCTTTTTTTCACAGTCCTTTCATTCACCTTTCGATAATCCACACACAGACGCAATCTTCCATCCAGCTTACGTACAGGCACAATTGGACTATTCCATGCACTCTCGCTCTCTTCAATCACCCCCAATTGCTCTAATTCTGCACGCTGCTCCTCAATCTCATTAGCAACCGGACGTGGTAAATGCCTCGACCGCTGATAGATTGGGGAGTCCTCCTTCAGGACAATCTTGAATTCCGGGAGCTTTGCAACCCCGAAATCCAGATCACCCTTACTGAGGGCTCCATTCCGTTCAAATATCATTCGATACACATCCTCGCTTTCATACTCAGTCAAACATCCATCCAATTTCACCATGTCCTTCACCTCATTATACATCCATTCACATGTCTTTTCATTCGCAACATTCACCCTGATATCCGTGCTATCATCCATACCTACCTCAGTGACAGTGGAGAGGTGTCCTAGTACATCTCCGACTTGGATACCCCTCACCTGTCCCTTCACCCTGGGGTCCGCCTGCACACATACAAAAGGATCATTCATTCTCATCAAGCCATCAAACACACAAGCAACACGCCTTACCTTATAATATGCATCCTTTCCATCCAATATCACAGTGTTCTCACCCACATTCAAACTAACATCCTTACTCCAACTCACTCTAACAGACACCCTTTCACCCTTCACAAGCCTTACATTCTCCATAGCAGTCACCTCAATACTAGTAAACACACCCCTCAAAACACTACCATCTTTCCCTACATATAACTTATACACCCCATTTTTACCAATCTTTCTCTCAATCTGATCACTTGCAGGATGCACAACCATACGATTCATTTTCATAAAATCATAGCAATCACCGAGAATTCACATTCATTCATCAACATACCATGCATTCGAACAGCTGACCTTATCATTCCAATCACAGGCACTCTCCTATTACCAATACCTACCAAACTACCCTTGCACTCAGACAGAAGGGCTTTCCCGCTAACCTTGTCATACACATCTTTATACACCAAGCTCGCCTTGCATCCAGAATCTATTAAAGCCAAACACTGAATTCCATTCAATTCCACCTTCACACTCAGACACTCATACTTCCTACCAGACTAGACAGACTTACCAACACATTACTCACACTCATGCACCCAAAGGATACTTCTGCAGGTACCCTCTTACAATTCAGTTTCTCACTTCAGACTTTCCATTCACACCTTGCGCTCTCAGTCTAATCCAACACTTTTCACTTGAATGTCCTTCCATTGCACAATAGCTACATACATTCCTCTGGTCACGACACATCCTCGCATAATGACCAGCCTTTCCACAATTACCACAAGCATACTTCACACTCCCCCCCAGCAGTTGCTCCACCATATAACCTCTGACAACCTTTCTTCAAATGGCCTATTTCTTTACATTTGAAGCACTCTTTCACACTTTCCTGGCAATCCTTTATCGTATGCCCTTTCTTACGACAACCAAAATATGCACCAGACGTCCACCTACATTCTGCCAACATATGACCTTTCCTTCCACACCGATGACATTCCACAATCCTTCTCCCACCATTCGATCTCTCGTTTGCTGGGACATACCTCGGTTTCTCTCTCATATATCCGTTCCCACGCTTGAAATTCATCTGTCCCCTTCCATTCGACCACCCTCCATTTACCCATCCATTCTGCCGGCCCAGGAAGTTCGACCTCACTCCAGCTGGTGCAGCCTTCAGGGCATCCCTGTAGCTGACATACTGCTGGGTGGATGAAAGCTCCTGGGCTTCTTACCCCTAACATTCGCACTGTACCATCCATCCTCTTCTAGATCGCTTTCATCATCAAATCGTCCATCTTCCAACAGCTCCAACACATCCTCCCACATCAACCGTTCACCTGTAAGTCTCACTCTCTCCTTTCTCTTTCCACTCAGCCATTCACTCACCTTTCGCGGGATCGTGTCCAAAAACTCTCATGAGTGGTTTACATTCATTTACATCATCATCACCATACCTCGTTCTTGCCATACTCTCAAGCCTATGTGCATACATATTCACACTTTCACTCTTCCCCATTCGAGCCTTCTCAAATTCATTCACCCTTTTATATTTCACACTCTCTTTCATTCGTTTCACCTGCCCAATCAATCTCTCCTTCACCACATCGTACCTTGGTTCCCCCACACTTGTAATCACGCGGAAAAACTCCAATACTTTTCCCTCCAAACATTCCCCCAAAACATTCATCCAGTATCCCTTATTCTCCGGGTACTTGAGCTTACAATATCGCTCAAATTCCCCGAAGAATTCTTCCACACTTTTCCCACCATGTAACCTAAATCTATCTATCTTTGGCACTTCCCTTATCACAGTACTCTTTCCCACATTCACTTCACTCTCACTTGAGCTGCCTTCACTCTCACTCATATTAATCATACCATCACTCTCTCCTTCATCCGAGTACAATGAGTCCACACTCTTGCCTCTTACCTTCCTATCCTTTCCCTTTGCACCACTCTTCCCTCTTCTCTTTTGTTCAACTCTCTTCCATTCTCCGTCCTTCCTATCACTTATAATCACCCTATCCTCTCTAGACTCGCACACACTCCCATTGATCCCATTAGTCTTATTCCCTTCAGTCGGAGCAGGGGTCAAAGTCGAGGGTCCTGGGGCCGGTCCTGACCCCTTCATCATGTCATACAAGTCCTTCATCCGTTGTTTGACCTGCCTCTGTCTCTCGTCCATTTCTTCCCTCATCCTGTCTGTCTTCTCATCCATACTCATCATATCACTCTTCATTCCATCAATCATGTTCCTCAACATCATACATTCCTCCTCTTTCTGCCTCAATTCCAGCCTCAGTCTCACGATCTCATCATGGAGGCCCTGTTGCACAGAAGCCATCCTCCCAGGTTAGTAACAGCGATAGACAAAGGTGAAAAACAACCAAACTACTTGCCACGCTAATTGGGTATGGACTGCAATCCAATCCCGTCACGCTCCCAGTTTCGAGATCTCACGTCCCTATTCGGGCGCCAAATGCAGCGGGTCGAAAAATTTAGACTAACCCCAATCGATCCAACTCGCTTCTACACTAATCCGGACGTGAGAAATCGAAGGAGAATGAAACGGATTGTATGTACAGTCCTTTACTAACAAAAAAATACAATATTTACAAAAATATGGGTAAATATACACCCAATGAGCCTATTTATATATATATATATATATATATATATATATATATATATATATATATATATATATATATATATATATATATATATATATATATACACTAAAACAATCCTATCTTGGAACCCAATCAATCAAAAAATATATATATTAATACTAAGAGTCAGCGAATACAAAAAGGGACAACCAAAACAAGAGACAACAAAAAGAGGAGTTTTCTTACGTGGTACCACGGTTTACGATTTGCCGGCCTCCCCGGGGGAAAATCTTGTCAGCAGTCACTCTTGGGACAAAATTGGGTGTGCGGGTCTTATGGTGCCTGCCGCCTCGGAGCTCAATTTTCTTCAAGATCTAGTCAACTACTATTAGAAGACTTCTTAAATTTTCTTTAAATTTCTCCAAAATGTTTTCATTCCATTCGCTCTTGCAAAATGCAGGCAATGTTTTTGTTTGTTTTTGTTTTTTTTTATTCTGGTACTTGAATGCTGTCTCAAAAAATCTTTAACATTTAGTAGCTAATTAAAAAAAATATATGTTAAATAACCTTATTCATACAACATGAAATCAAATACATATGTACAGAAGAAAATATAATAAAAAACCCATTCCCACTCACACACACACATTCTTACAGAAGGAGGGCGAGTGTATTGGAAAAAAGGTTAAGAGAATGGCCCCTTATACACACAATCACATTCGCTCCACCACAACCATGCACGATGGTGAAAATCAAAATAACAAACCTCTCTCCCCTTTCCCTCCCCTTTCTCAGCGTCGGATCCGCCCTCGTGTAACTCCACCGAACAAACGGAGTTCCACCCCCTCCCTATGCTTTCACAGGGGACCCTCCAAACCTCTCCGACCGGAGATAAGGTTTACTCCTTCTATACATACAGGTGTAGGGGACTCCCCGTCGCCTTTTTCCAGCGGCAGTTTCCCCTTTGCTTTCCAAGACCCTTAATTGACTGCTCCCGGTGGGAGCGGCTCGATAGGGCCAACCCCTTTAGGGGGGCGAGGGACGACAGAACCCGTTGACCCGTACCCTTCAATGTCCTGGCGCATGCATATCAGGCTTATATGGGGGTCAATATACGTGACCCCATCTCTTTCCCGACGGATGCCGGTTCGCCGGACCATGTCTTAGGGGAGGATGGCCACATGGAGGCCGCCCCGTGAGATGGACATGGTCGCCCCTATGGACATGTCCGCCCCTATGCAAGTTCCCCCCCAGAAGGCTCGGGTCCCCGAGGCCTCACAAGGAGAGGAGGGATCTCTTCCCCAGGCTGGTGCCGCTGTGACAGACAAAATCTTCTTCATTTCAAAGAAGGATCTTGCAAAGGCCGATCCATCTGACCTAGGGATTCCTGCCTGGGGTGGGGAGAAGCTGGTTAATTCGCCACCCTCCTCCCCTAAAGAGAAAAAAATAGAAAATAACGAAAAAGACTCTGGGCTCCTCTATCTCCGCGGGAGCTACGGGGAGCGACCCAGGCTTGTTTCTCAATGGGGGTGCGCCTGGAAGTGGTTCACCCGCACCCTTTCCTTTGTCTTGTATTTGACCGACGCTTCACCTAACACGCTCATATTCGAAGCCTTAGGGTCTCTTTTACCCGCGCCATAGATATTCTTCGCTCCGTAATGTTCAGCGTCTTGGGTGCTGATAGGGCTACTGCCATACTTTTTTATCGATCCTTTGTTCGTTCGAAGCTCGATTACGGATGCGAGTTTTATGCATCCGCAGCTGAACGTGTATTGCGGAAGGTGGACTCGATCCACTACACCGACCTTCACCTGGCCCCCTTTTCAGATCCTACTCCTCGATGTTGGGGAGTGCACCCTTCGCCTGTCCACGCGAACCCGGCGCCTTCCCCAGTCGCCAACAGCTCTCACTGCCTCCGCAGCTGATCTCGACGGTGTCTATGTCGGCGAGAGACACTAGTCATACCCTAAGCCCTCTCTGGGTTTATGGCCAGGAAACTCCTTCGAGAGCTACGTTAGCTCTCGGTTTGTGGATTCCCAGGGTTCTGCGCACAATGCTACACTAGAGGGTACCACCTTTGACTATTTTTCGCCACGCCTCTTCTCCCAAAGCTTCGGCCTTTTTGGAGCACACTTAGTGTCACGCTGAAACCGTGTTAGTGTATACGGATGGCTCCAAGTCCCAAGGCGGGGTCGGTTTCCACGCGCCAAGGTGGGGTTCTGCAATGCGCTGCCCCTGTCTTTACGGTCGATCTGGTTGCAATACACCGCTCGGTACTGAAGATAACTCGACATGCCCGGTTCTGAGACCGGATTGTGATTTATAGCGACTCACAAAGCCACCTGAGTGCTCTCGTGGCATTGGAATCTCCACATCCCTTGGCTCGCGATATCCGTGACGAAACGGTTTGGGCGAGCCGGGCGGATGTCGAGATTATCTTCTGCTAGACATGTAGGAATTGCGGAGAATGAGGGCGGCAAAGAGTCTGCGAGGACTGGGTGACCATACCAGCGTTTCTCTCCTCCTCCCATCGATTTCATGGCAGGAATACGGGCTGCCCTCCGGGTGGCTTAGCAAAGAAAATGGGAGACGGTCGAGGGGAACTTAAAGTTACGTGCCTTCGCACCTCAACTGTTCCCATGCACCCCCCCCCTCCCCCTCCATGCTGCGATGGCTTCAGGTCGCTTTCTGTCGTCTTCAAATTGGACACTCACTGGGATGCACCGCTATTTGATGGAGCGCTCGCCTGCGTTGTCCCATTGACTGTTAGGCACATTCCTGTTGAATGTCCCATTCTGGGTGATATTCGCGCACGTTAACTGTCTCAGTACCCTGACGAGCGGGTTCGCTAGCGCTTGTAATTTGTACTCGAGACGGGTTCGTGCACACAGACTTCTGGACTACATATACGATTTTTTGGAGGATGCTGTACTCATTAGTTGGCTGATTTTTTTTTTTTGCTTCAGGTGGTATGATCCTGCGCTAGCGGGAGGCAGGTCTACCCCCGACGCCGGAGCGCTCTTCCTTCTTGCCTTTTTGCTTTGTTTTCTTGTTATTTTTTTATCCTTTTTCCTTTTTTATCGTTATTTCTTATTTACATATTTTTTTTATATAGCCAGTCGGCTGTGTTGTGTACGGCGACTTATGCCCAAGTAGGCTGTCGCCAGATGGCCTTACTTAATTAAAAAATATAGATTCCGCCTACATATCCTTGGTCGCGTCCCGTTCGCTCATCAATACGATGCTATTTGTACTATAATCTTGCCCTGTCTGTTTTTATCTCGGGCGGAAGTCCCCAAGTACGTCCCCTCTCGCGTCCCCTCTCATGACTCCATGCGCACCATTATGACAATATTTTAAACTCCTCTCCCGACGTTTTCTCCTGAAATCGTGCACTTAACGCATTCAAATAAGTCTCGTCCAGCGCTCTAAACATTTCAAACCATAACACAATACCGTAAATTTTGCTTGTAGATGGTTTATGTCGATTACTTTTTTTTGTTTTTTTTTAATTTTAAGAGCCCATCTGCCTATATTGATTACCTGGCTAAAACTAATGTATATTCTGTACACTCCCACGTGTACCATATTTATGAAAACAGTCTTGGCCTTTCGTGAAAAGTGATAATATGCCATGTTACTCGTCCTAATATCGTAATTGAAGTAGTCTTGCTATGTAAATGAGTGAGTGTGTTCTCAACAGATCTTCGAACATCATAAAAAAATTTGTCAGGAGACTCATTTTAAACTGGGTCTGATTCAATTGATGATTTTCAGTATTCTGCGGGTTGGATTAATATTCAGTCCTCAATAGAAAGGGACAGTCAGATATTCCCTTTCTCGTCCCTACCTTTCGTTGTCGAATAAAAGCAGATTTAGGAGTGGGGTTACGACCTACCAGAGAAGGCGAAAATCAGTTCCCAGCCTAAATGAAGTTATACTACATTGGTTATTGTTATACCGAGAGTTGTGCCAATTTTTTGTAGTGGTATGACGGTTGTTGTCGGGGAAGCTACCCTTTGTTCGGAACCCATATTAAACTGTAGTTCCCATCGAGGTTTGTATCACGTGCAAATCAGTGGTAGAAAAAGAGTGGGAGAGGAAGCGGGTCGCACAGCTAAAGAGAAAAAGGAGTATCTCACGAACGAAGAACATTCCATCGGAAGCTTTCGGTAAACTTCAGGAGCGATATCGAAGTCAGACTGGAACCGGGACACCATTTAGTGATATGGCGCTAAAACCATCGCCGTCGTGTCTTTGGGACAGAGTCGGAATCGCTTCCGGCGGAGTCGTATATATTCCCCAGCTCGGGAATGATCAAATGAGTATTCGGGACGAGATCTGTATCCACGCCGTTTTCACGCAAGCAAGATTCACGCAGTACTCCTACACTACTCACGCGTCATCTTGAGAGGTCATTGGAACCATCGAGCGACACTCCGACACCCTAAGGGCTCGTAGGCAGAAACCATTATTTCGAACGACAGAGCTCAAGGACGAAAGACTCGTGGTCTCCAGAAAATCGTAAGCCATTACATTTTCTTTTTCATCGTCGAAGAGGCGTGACGTTCTCCGACCGCAAGACTAGCTCCATAGTCTCCT
The DNA here is from genome assembly GCA_963969495.1 of Ceratothoa steindachneri. NCBI lineage: Eukaryota > Metazoa > Arthropoda > Malacostraca > Isopoda > Cymothoidae > Ceratothoa > Ceratothoa steindachneri. The sequence continues at coordinate 83,062,249 of OZ018332.1, forward strand.
CTCAATCCCTCTCGGGTAATTATTGTGCTTTTAAAGGGTCGTTAAAAGGTTTCTTCTAAAAGGCTTCTAAAATTGGTCGTTTTAGGATATCAAGGAAACAATTTTCTTATTAAATTACTTGCAAATTTTAGATACACGATCGGTAAATATTTAAATTTAATTGCGGTGTTTATTGTGATTCACTAATTCCCCAAGCCGAATATTATCTGTTCTTTCTCTGCTATTTGAGATTAAAAAATTGTATTTGTCAGTGGTATTTAGTGCGTAAAACGGTCAACGCTAGGGCTTGTTCGCCAACACATAGTTCGCATCGTGCGAATTAAGCGAGTTCTTTTGCGTGTTTTTTGGGGGAGAGGGGGGGCGTATTTTTGGGTCACGTTAACCCATTTTTGCACCGCGATACTTAGTGCATAAAATCCGGGTTCGACAAAACCGCTACAGCCTCTCGTTGTGTGCGGGTTTTTTTGTGCGAACCAGCAAGACATCATGTCGTCGTTCGAGATTTTCAAAGCACAGGAAGAATCTCTGGGTCTAACGGGAAAAGACCTAATGTCTTACATCCAGGAAGAAGAGAGGACGGTGAGAGAAGAGAAAGAGAAGAAAGGGAGAGAATTCGAGTACATGAATTAGAGATAACGAGAAATGAGGCCCTATCCATCACTTCGGGGCCCGGAACCCAACAACCTGCATCCGTAAAGCTGCCTGTATTTAAAGAAGGGGAAGACTTTGCCTCTTACTTAACCCACTGCAAGAAGATCTTCGAGGTAAACCATTGGGATATAGAATCTGACGGTTTAGCTAAATTGTTGCCACTTTTGAACACCCACCTGAGAGAGATTTTTATTTCCCTCTAGTCCGAGTCAACAATTGACTATTCCACGTTAAAGGCCGAGCTGCTCACTGCCTATAACATGACTCCCGATTTTTATCGTGTTAAGTTCAGGCAGTGCTGAATCCAACCCAATCAAACGTAGCCAATTTGGGTACACCTTACAAAGGCACCTCAATTTCTTGTTGGACGCCTCAAAAGTGCTCAAGGATTACGATGATATGATTGATTTCATCTCGAAGGACCGATTTATGGCATCGCTTCCATCCGAAATCCAGTCATTAATCAAGGACAGAAGATGCACCAGCTTCAAGGAGAGCATGGAAGAGGCTGACGTATATGCCGCCAGTCACAACTGTTACCCTAAAGAAGGGAAGAAAGTAGAACCATCTTCTCCTAAATCGCAGATGAAGAAGCAAAAATTCGTTTCCCACAACAAAGAAAGATTTGTCAAGGTAACAGGTCAGTCTAAACCGAAACCTGTTCGAACGCCCATCAAACAAGAAGCCCGACCATTCTTTTCTAACCCCCCTTCGTCAGCATTCCCTAGGAGGACCGTCGTATGTTATTATGCCGATCGAAGGACATATAAAAACTAATTGCCCTCAGAATTCGTACTTGAGGAATAACTTTCCCACCAGGTGCAACAGGTGAGTGCTATCCCTTCTCAGACCCTGTCTCGACCAGAAACTCCTCTCTCTTCAAGCGAACCAGGTCCCGCTGGCCCTAAGTTGAACTCTTTGTTCAATAAAAGCAACCTTAGGGGCCTTCAATTCGAGGCGGGAACGGTAAACGGCTGCCTTATCTCTATCCTCGTCCGAGATACAGGGTGCACGTGTATCGTGGTCTCGGATAAGCTATTTCCACCGGTAGCCACTGATCACGATCGGTTCGCCATCGTCCATGATTACCTGGGACGCGCTAATTGGTTCCCCATTGTGAAGTGCCATATTGACTGCGCCTAATTCACTGGCTGGGCAGAAGTAGTGGCAGCATCCATAAAGTTTTACGTGGTTTTGATTGGGCAGAGCCCAGAAGTTTCCTCACCCCCGGTGACTCAACCAGTGACCACCCGCTCTCAGGAGAAACAAGACTTGGAAGCGCCCGTTTCCCTTGCAACCCCCAGTGCTTCGGATTATGGCAACATCGTCAACTAGGATTTTTCTAAAAAGCAGGAGTGTGAGTCCCTTCACCCTCTGTGGACTAAGGCTAACAACAAAACGCAAGAATCCATTAGAGGTGGTAAATTGATTTCTTTTCGCATTAAGGATAAGCTTTTCTACCGCGTATACTCCCCCGCAGAGTCCCAGGCATTATGCTTCCGTTGTTCCAATATGCGCCTTATCCTACAAACCGCACACCACAGCCTTTTCTCTGGTCACTTCAGCCACACAAAGATCGCCTAACGGATTTTTAAATATTTTTTATTGGACTGGAGCATCGCAGGAAATTCTGCGTTACTCTCGTTCTTGCCACATATGCCAGAAAACGGCAAATAACGGGCTAGTCAAGCCGACCCCCTTACAGAAGGGGGCCCCTTCATTTCGGAACCCTTCTCCCGAGTGGCTATTGACTTAGTTGGTCCGATCCACCCGCCATCTAGTGAGGGCCAGAGAGCCGATTTTGCTCCCGGTTCCCTCAGCTGCCCCCCTCAAAAAGATTGACAGCATTTCATGTGTCGAAGCCCTCATCTCCATCTGTTCCCGCGTTGGATTACCTAAAGAAATTTTGTCAAGTCGCGGCCGTCAGTTTACCTCCCATTTGATGAAACAGGTAGGAAAACTGCTCATGGTCAAGCCCCTCTTTACCACCCTATTTCACCCGGCGGGAAATCATCTTACTCATACCTGATCGAGCTTCGTCAGAGGTTAGAAGAATGCGCCGTGATAGCCTACCAAAATGCTGACGTAAATCTAGACATATAACTTACTTCGATTGTAAGTCTAAGGATCGAAGGTTCAGACCTGTCGAGGAAGTTTTGTTGTTGCTCCCAACGGACAATAACAAACTGTTAAGCCAATGGAAGTGCCCTTATCGGATAATCGAGAAACGTGACCCCCGTCGATTATTTGGTGGAAACACCATCGGGGAGGAAGCTCTTCCATATAAACTTAAACCTCCTCAAGAAATACCATCGACGCGCAGGAGTCCATCAAATAATGGCAATAGATGAAGAATCGGCCGTCGAAGCAGATTACCCACTGAAACCCCTGGGTGTTGTCCAAATTGCATGTGTAGAGCAGGATGACGATTACCTCTTGTACCAGATGTGATGAAATCCCCTTCAACGGAGCTCAAAATAAGTGACCAAATATCATCCTGTCAGAGAACCCAGCTCCAAGCTACCCTCGATCAATTCGGTGACGTAATCCGACATTCCAGGATGCGTTACACAATTAGAGCCCAATATCCAATTAACTACGCAAGAGGCTGATAGGTCCAAGCTGTACCCTTTGTCCATTCATTTAAGGAAAAAATTCAATGCCGAAGTTGAAAAATTGTTAAGAGTTACAGATAATTGTACCCTCCAAATCAGATTATTGTTCCCCGGTTGTAATGGCAAAGAAACCTGATAATTCCTACAGAATGTGTATTGATTTCAGAAAGCTAAACGCTGTCACCGTATTTGACGCCAGGCCTATTCCCCTGATCGACCAAAGTCTTCATTTGTTTGAGAAGGCGACGTATATTTCCGAATTAGATCTGTCTAAGGCCTATTACCAGATCCCATTGAGGGAAGAGGTAAAAAGGTAGACCGAAAAGGGATTAATGCAGTTTCGTTGGCTTCCCTTTGGTTTCGCCACCGCTTTCAATAATTGCAATCGGATGATGAGACGGACTTTAGATGGGCTACCACACGTATCCTTCTATTTTGATGACGTTTACGTGGCTATTAATGATTAAGAACAGAACTTGATCGCTCTTCACGCTCTGGTGCAACTTTGGGCTAAGGGACCATAATCTCACCATCGGCCCGAGCAAATGTCATTTTCCCTTTAATACCATCGATTACCTAGGCTTCCACATAGGAAACAATCAATTAGCCCCGCAGGAGGATAAGATCCGAGCCATTGTAAAAATGCCGCTGCCCGTAACCAAAAGGCAATTAAGGTCATTTATGGGCCCCGCCTCCTTTTACCGGCGTTTTATCCCAAATTTTGCCACCCTTTCCGCTCCCCTATGCAAACTCTTGATGAAGAAGTAGTCCCCTGAGCAACTCGTATGGACCCCGTCATTCATCCCCAGTTTCAAGCAACTTAAGGGTAAACTCGCGTTGGCCCCGATATTGCGATTGCCTAATCTCGCCGAACCATTTGCCATTAGGACGGATTCCAGCAATGACGGTATATGGTGCGTATTGGTTCAATACGGACCAAATAACAAGAGGTTCCCCATAGTGTACGCTAGCCGGAAATTATTACCGCGCAAAAAGACTACACAGTGATTGAGCGAGAGGCTCTTTCTATCATATGGGAGATTCCAAATTCTAAATGTATTTGATAGGAAAAGAATTCGTGATCGAGAGTGACCATAAACCTTTATCGTACCTTAGGAACATCAAAAACAATAATGGGAGACTAATGCATTGAAGTTTATTCCTCCAAGAATTCCAATTAAAAATAATGTATTTAAAAGGCTCCGAGAATTGTATAACCGATAGCCTGAGCCGAAATCCTGTAGATTCCACTCCCAATGAATCCTGAGCCTACTATTCTATTCTCCTGTAAATATGTCGGAATAAATTTCAGTCTCAAATATAAACCCCTTTTGTAAATGAATGCTACCCATTATTTTGTAACCGAGGCAGATGTGCCCTATTGTTGTAAATTAGTCCTTTTTTATAATAGTCAATCTATGTACATTGTTCAAGTCTCTAGGTATTTATTTGGTATTCCGTTTTTTTATTTATTTACCATGTATTCCATTGCTATTTTCTTTGTGATGCGAAATTTTTTTTTTAGAATATGTATTCCTTGTGGACTTAAGACCATATATATATATATAATATATATATATATATATATATATATATATATATATATATATATATATATATATATATATATATATATATATATATATATATATATATATATGCAGGTTCTATTGAAGTCCACAGCTGTGGCAGCATTATTAACTTTAACTTGTATTTTCTTAATATTTCTTACAAGTTTTTTAACGGGGTCTTCGAGGCGAGAAAAAAACATCCACGAATGACATTCTTTATTCCTAAACATCTTTCGACCATGTTAGGTCATCTTCAGGAAATGAATAGAAATGGAATTAGTAAAAAATTGGTACATTATATATAGTATTTCTACGCGAACATAATACTTATGTTCGCCTGGAAATACTATATATAATGTTTAGAATTAACGTCCAAGATAGGGTTCTTGCGACGAACTTTAGATTTAGCCAATATTAATCCTCCAATAAGCGATTTAAAGAGGTTTATAGAAAGTTTAACTTTATTGTACAACTTTCATAACTGTGAAACAGGCTGATTTTTAATTCAGGACTCGAACTAGTCCTCTTGTAAAAAAATAAACTCTTGCTTCTAACTTGGCTTTGCGTAGTTGTTCGTTGTAAGGTTAAAGAACAAGTTAGTTCCCTCGCTTTTGTATCAAGAGAACGATTGGGGATGATTGGTGACTAATCAGTCGTTCGGTCATCATTTCTTAACTATGTCCCTTGGACTTTATCTCTGCCTTTTTGACAGATGATTCTTCAGCTTTCCACTTCTTGAATCAAGGCGGCAGCCCGGATATCGACGGTGTAAACGACGCTGCCGACTTTGAGGAGACTTGCCGAGCGTTTTCGCTCCTTGGGATGACCGAGGAGATGCAGGAGATGATTTTTCGCATCCTTGCCGCCATCTTACACATGGGTAATGCGGAGATTCTTGAAGGCAACGGCGACGCCGCAGTTATTGATGTATGTATAGTTGCGTGGCCAAAATACTATCCCCCTAATATGAGTAAATAAGAACAGTAATTAAATCTCTTATAATCAGAAAGTGGACGAATCACTTAAATCTGCGGCCAAGCTTCTCAGCGTGAATACGGATGACTTGTGCATGTGGATCTGCAACAGGAAGATCGTCAGTGGTAGAGAGGTGTTTACGAAACCCATGACTGTGAGCGAGGTACGTTAAATACGTTGAGTTTACTTGTGCAGTAGTCGGTTGGAACCTTAAAAAAACTAATTATGGAAGGAAAATAAAGGAGGGGGGGAATCTGGAAGGAAGAGCATGTGTTGTTTTCTAACATTTAACGCAAATAAAGAATGGTAGATTCGAACTCTGGTACAATCTAGAAAAACGGCTAAAAAAATTTAGTCCTTTTAACTTGACACGTAAAACGCGATCTAATGATGGCTGGTGTCTAACAAGCGTAGCATGCTCGTATCTGGACTGCCCTTGATTATTATAGGGTAGTAAATTTTAAAATAAGTGAATTAGCTAGAACCGAATTCCCTGATAACGTGTCAGTTGAATGCAGATTTTTTTTAATAATGTACTTTCGGAAAATGAAGAATGAGAAAAAAATGTGATTGGTAGTGAGCCCGAATTGCAAGGTGAAGTAGGTCCAGCGAGGAGCTTCACAAATGAGAACCCTGTTGGACCTATAAAACCTTGAATTTGGGTACACATATTAGCTGCTGAAATAACAGGCCATGTATTAGCAATGAATCCATGAGTGGAAATAATAATATATGTATTTTGCTCGAGGCGATAAGAATGAATTAGAGACATTCACACTGCAGCAAACATATGCACATGAACACACGCGTACACAGTAAACCGAAACAAAAGCGGTTTCCATAGCCGCGATAGAAGGTCAGCTGTTAAAACAAGCCTGGGAGCAGGTGCAGAACAGAAAGCACGATAGTAGCGGCCATTATTTACTAACTAAAAACTGCGAAACGACAAAATCAACAGTTGTATCCCTGGCAATGGATGCCACTTTCATAAACCAAACCCCCGTAAGGGGCGCGGCGATTTGCCATCCTGGCCGCCGTGCTGACGGGATCCAGCGCTCCGTCCGGCCCCAGCTTAGCCTCTCTTCCTTCCTTCAGATAGCCTGTATTTCTCCCCTACTTCGTCGCTATTCATACAACCTCTCCCACAACTTTCTTTGGTCAGCCTCTAATTTCACAGGGTAGATGCTGACCTTCTTCTCAAGCCAACCGTCCCGGATCGGGGCTGAGGGGGGAGGGGACAACGTTCCCTAACCCCTGAGCCCCGGTTCGGGATGGGTTTTTTTTAACAACCTGCTTCATCCCCACCCATACCTTCCTCACATCCCTTTTCCTCTCCTCTTCACAATCTATCTTTTTACGCCGCGTCTAAGGTGGAGCCGCCACGCCGATGGACTGCCAGGCCACCAGGCGGGAGGGGTGGTCCCAAATGGCGGGGCCTGGCTCTGCCAGGCCTGTAAGCACCTCTTACAGTGCGGGCAACTGCGAGAGGTGATGAGCGATTGCATCCCGTGAAACAAATAGGGTCACCATGCCGATAGATGAACAACCAAAAAACACCCAACCCTCAACTTTCCCTGTTCCATCGACGGAGCCGCCCTCGGGCAGCTCCCTGAAAAAATGGAGGTCCCCCCTCCCGTGCTTGCGCAGGGGACCCTCCCTATTTCTTTAACCGGAGAGGAGGCTTACTCCGCTCCTACGCCTACGGGTGAAGGGGACTCCCCCTCACCCCCTTCTCTGGAGGTGCTTTCAGGCACCTCCCTATTTCCAGCGGCAGTCCCTCCTTTTCTTTGTAAGGGGACTGCCAAGAAATCTAGCAGGCAGCCCATTGGCGACCGCCCCTCGTGTAAGAGGCTCGGTAGGGCAAACCTCCATAGGGAGAAGAGGGAAGCCAGGCCCCTTCGGTCGCTTCCCTCAAAAGACCTGCTGGCAAGAATTTTAAACCTTGCCGGGGTCAAGGCTTGTGCCTCCCGACACAAGACTGGCGACACTGCCAAGGGGACCTGCGATGTCCTGGGAGGGGATGGCCAACTGGAGGCCCCTCCTGTGATAGACATGGTCCTTGAGGAAACCCAGCCTCAGACGGTAGGGCCTTCCATAAGGGGGAATCCGGGCTCGGCGCCAAACACCGAACCCAAATCCGCCCCTATGCAAGGTCCTCCTCAAACGGCTATGGTTTCTGAGGCAGTACAAGGAGGGGAGGGATCTCCTCCGGATGGTGCCCCTGCGACCACCAGGACCTTCTCCATTTCAGGGAAGGACCTGGCTGAGGCAGGTCCATCTGGCCTAGGGGCTTCTGCCGGCAGAGGTGAGAAGCGGGTTCATTCCCCGCCCTCCTCTCCAAAAAAGAAAAAGACTAGGACAAGGAAGACTCGGGGCTCCTCTCCATCCGCGGGGGCTACGGGGACGGATGGGTCTGCTGCCATTTTGGCAAGCGACCAAGCCAAGATCGGCACATCCGGCCCCTCTGCCCCCCCGGGTACGGAGCTCCTGACGATGACAAAGACCAAAAGTGCACAGGGCGGAGCCTCGATGACATCGGGGCCCCTCATTCAGAGGTTACCTTGCGTTTTCGAGCCCGCTGGCTTCAAACGCTTCCTCGTTATTCGCTCCACTGATGGCACCATGTTGTCCAAGGGCAACATGATCCATCAGAGGAGAGGATTAGCTAGTGCAATTGGTAGAGAGCCGAAGGTGACCCGTTTCTAAGACGGGAGCCTTCTGGCGAATGCCCCGAATCCCGCCGAGGCGGCCAAGATAAGTGCTCTTCGGACACTTCATGGACCCGGTGAGTGTGACGCCGCACTCTACCATGAACTTTGTGAAAGGAGTAGTTTATGCGAGGGAACTCGTTCACTACTCCATTGAGGACATCACCCTAGAGCTGGCCGACCATGGGGTGGTCAAGGTCGAACGTGTGATGAGAAAACAGGGAGGGGCCTCGAGACCCACCCCTACACTCTTCGTCACGATCGACTGTGACAAGCGCCCTGAGTCGGTGCGTGCCGGTTGGTACCGCTACCGCGTGAAGGCATTCGTGCCACTTCCGCGGTGGTGCTATTACTGTCACCATACGAATCGCTCATGTAGACGTGCAAAGTCGGGGTCACCCGAAGTATGTATAAATTTCTCCAAGGTCGCACACGATAAGTCCAAATCGTGTGTGGCCAAGTGTGTCAATTGCGGAGAGCCGCATCCCGCTTCTTCGAAGAAATGTGGTGCATATTTACTTGAGAAAGAAATCCTGGCCGTTCAGGCCCAGGATCGACTCTCATTCCGCAAAGCTAAGGACTTGGTCCTGGCGCGCCCGGCTCTACCTGGGACGTCATATTCCTCAAAAGTTAGAAAGGCACCCTCTGCTCCTGGCCAATGCAGGCCAACGAGCACAGTTGTTTCCGCGCCCATTCGGAGCCCTTCTGCGGGCTCTACCCAACCTGGGCGCTCCCCTGGTAAAGCTGGCGGTAAAAAGGGTTCATACCCAGCCCCGGCTAAAACCAGGGCTTTCCCCTCTTCTTCCCAGCGTGACCGTTTCCCGTAAGGCGAAACGGCCACGCGCCTCCACCGAGTCGTTAGACTCACAGGAGGCAACACCCCTGAACATGGGGGTTCCTAAAGCTGTCCCCTGAAAGGAGGACAGCAACAAAGGAGCTTCGGCTCCTTCGCCCTCGCCCCGAGGTGGAGCGAGTGGTTCGGAGACGGTGGTTCCTCGAAAAGAGGGCCCCCCGCCTCCGAAGCCGCAACGCCCGATTAAGGTTTCGAGCAGGAGGGAGGAAAAGACTCGCATGGCGAGTCCAACCTCCCCCAATTAGTCCTCGAAGGCGATAGCGCCTTCAGCGCTTTGTCCGGCCAACAGCGCCCGGGGTTCTGCCCCCGGGAAGCGTACGGCCATTCCCGTGAGGGTCTTGAGTTCGAGGAGGGCCCCCGCGTCTCCTCCGAGCTAGGCCTGGAGGGCATATTCCTTCAATGGAATTGCCGTGGACTCCGGGCCAACTGAGAGGAGCTGCGGAGGCTCGTCTCGTCCCGTTTCCCGTTAGCTATCTTTTTGCAGACCATGCTAGGCGCGTGCCCCTGTTTGCCCTCCCGGGGTATAAGGGTCTTGCGACCCCACAACTGTGGGATGGCCGGGCTGGGAGATGCGTGGTTTACACCCGGCATGATGTCTTTGTTCTTCCTTTCTCTTTAGATACCTCCTTTCAGGCAGTGACTGTGCAGCTGCACTTGGATAGGATATACTATCATTTCTGCGTACATTCCACCGTCAGCTGACTTCGACGCAGGGGACTTCCGCCGCGTCGTGGCACGGTTGCCGAGGCCCTATCTCTTGCTTGGAGATCTGAACGGCAGGCATCCTTTCTGGGAAGATTACTCCATAAATTCCAGGGGACAAGTCCTTGCCGATCTGATCGAAGTGCTTGAGATGGGTGTCCTAAACGTGGATGAGTTTACGCATCACTGTCCGAGAACCGCTTCATTTTCTTGCCTTGACCTATCTTTGTGCTCTTCGGATGCACAGCCTGATTTTGATTGCGGGATGGTCGATGAACTCCATGGTAGTGATCACTTTCCCATTCAAATATCATTTTCAGGGCAACTGCCGCCTGAGAGACCACCTCGGTGGTGCTTGGCGCGGGCGCGGTGGCCTGCATTTCAGGAAATGACTGAATTCTCTATCCCATCCGAGTAGTTTAGGTCGGTAGATGAGGCCGTTGAGTTCTTCTCCGGCAACCTCATCGCCGTGGGCCTGACTACTATTCCTAGGACGTCTGCCGTTTTGCACGCCGACCACTCCCATGGTGGTCGGCCGAGTGTGAGACGGCCCTCAAACAGAAGCGTTATGCCTACATGCGCTATAAGAGCCGCCCGAACGATTTCACTGTCGGTGAACTTCGTCGGGCTAGGGCTATGTTCCGGTATATTTCGAAGCACGCCCGCCGCTCTTCTTGGCGGGCATACGTGTCTTCACTTAACGGGAAGACCCCTTTAGCTGAGGTGTGGAAGCGAGTCAAAAGGATTCGGGGCAAGTTCTCGCAGGACCCCCCTCCCGTTCTCCAAGAGAATGGGACCGCAATCTCGGACCCCACGTCCGTGGCGGAATCCTTAGCCACCGCTTTTTCCGCATTCTCTAGCCGTGATGCTGCTCCGCCAGCATTCAATGCACGTTGTTATGATGCGGAAGGCCGCCGGCTGGACTTTACCTCCAGAGGCGGAGAACCCTTCAACGACAAGTTTACTGTGAGTGAGTTGCGTTCCGCTCTCGCTTCTTGCGCGGACACCGCCCATGATCCGGACGATGTCCCGTACGCCTTGCTTCGACACCTGGGTGAGCGACGTATGGCCTTACTGTTAGATTTGTTCAACTGTATCTAGGTGGAGGTCTTCTCCCAGACTCCTGGCGAATCGCTACTGTGCTCGCCTTTCGCAAACCGGGGAGAGATCACGCTACTCCGACCGGTTTCCGCCTAATCTCTCTAACCTCTTGCGTGTGCAAGTTGATGGAGAAATTGATAAATGTTAGATTAGCCTTTTTTCTGGACAGCGGAGGCCATCTGTCTTCTGCATAGTGCGGCTTCCGCAAGTTCCACTCCACGTCGGATGCTCTGCTCCGACTGGAAAATGCCGTCTGCGAGGCTTTTTTTCGTAGACAGCACTACACCACGGTGTTTTTCGATCTGAAGAAGGCCTATGATACCGCATGGCGATACGGTATCATTGAGACTCTTTACACGATGGGGGCGAGGGGACGCATCCCAATGTTTATATCTGAATTTTTTCGAGATCGTCGATTCCGCGAACGGGTGGGGGGAGCCCTCTCTGGCCCAGTGGAGCAGGAAGAGGGTGTCCCGCAGGGAAGTGTCCTCAGTGTCACACTCTTTGCCCTGAGCATCAACGGCATCACCTCGGTGCTCCCGGAAGATGTTCTCGCTACGCTCTACGTGGACGACCTTTCGATCTCTTTTGGCGCGGCCCAGATGCCAACTCTGGGGCGTCGACTCCAACAGGCATTGAACCGCGTATCTCGCTATGCCGCAGCGCACAGGTTTTGGTTTTCTTTGGCCAAGACTATGGTGGTGCACTTCTGCCGCCATCCACGGCTCCACCCCTACCCAGATTTGTTTCTTAATCGACCCGCGCCATGGACATTCTTCGTTCCGTGACGTTCAGCGCTTGGGGCGCTGATAGGGCTACTGCCTTACTTTTTTATCGATCCTTTGTTCGCTCGAAGCTCGACTACGGATGCGAGTTTTATGCATCCACAGCCGAGCGTTTATTGCGGAAGATGGATTCGATCCACCACACCGGCCTTCGCCTTGCGACCGGTGCCTTCCGCACTTCCTCCATTGAGAGCCTGTTGGTCGATGCTGGGGAGATGCCACTCGCTCTGCGCTGCGTGCAGTGCATCACTCGCCCGCACGCGCGAGCCCGGCGCCTCCCTCAGTTGCCAACAGCTCTCACTGCATCCGCAGCTGATCTCGATGGTGCCTATGCCGCCGAGAGACGCCAGTCATACCCTAAGCCCTTTGGGTTTAGGGCCAGGAAACTCCTTCGAGAGGTAGATATAGCTCTCGGGCCGGTGGCGCCCCTGGTTCTGCCCAGGACGCCACCCTGGAGGGTACCACATTTGGCTATTTGTCGCCACGCCTCTGCTCCCAAAGCTTGTACTGCGCCGGGAGTATTGCGTTCGACCTTTTTGGAGCACACATCGTGTCACGCTGGTACCGTGCCAGTGTATTCGGATGGCTCCAAGTCCGAAGAGGGGGTCGGTTCTACGCCGTATCCCCTCTGTTTGAAGTCAGCGGGGCTCTACCAGGCGCTGCGTCTGTCTTCACGGCCGAGCTAGTGGCAATACACCACTCGGTACGGGAGATTACGCGACGTGCCCGGTTCGGAGACCGGATCGTGATCTATAGCGACTCACAATGCGCCCTGGGTGCTTTCGGGGTATTGGAATCTCCGCATCCCCTGGTTCGCGAAATCCGTGACGCCACGGTTTTGGCGAGCCGGTCAGATGTCGAGATTATCTTCTGCTGGGTTCCTGGACATGTAGGAATTGCGGGGAATGAGGGCGCCAAAGAGTCCGCGAGGACCCTGCGACCGAACCAGCGTTTCACTCTTCCTCACACCGACTACATGGCAGGAATACGGGCACCTCTTCGAACTGCTTGGCAAAGAAGATGGGAGACGGTCGAAGGGAACTTAAAGTTGCGTGCCATTGCGCCGTGACTGTTCCCATGGACCTATCCCCCAATGCCGCGACGGCTTCAGGTCGCTTTCTGTCGTCTCCGAATCGGACACACTCGTGTGACGCATCGCTATTTGATGGAGCGCTCGCCTGCGTCGTCCTCCAGACTGTTCGGCACATTCTTGTCGAATGTCCCAGTCTGGGTGATCTTCGCGCACGTTACCTTTTCCGGTACCGGGATAGGCGGGGTCGCTACTGCCTGTCCCTTGTACTCCGGACAGATTCGTGCACATTGACTGGTGGACTTGACTTTTGGGGGGAGGCCGGCCTTCTCCCTTGTATTTAACTTGTTTTGTTGTTTTTGTTTTTTTTAGGTCGCAGGCTCCTTCGCCGGGGGAAGGTGGATCTCCCCCCGACGCCTGAGCTTGCTCCCTGATTATTATCCCCTTTTTATTGTTGTTTCTGTTAATTTTTTTTATTTTAAAGTAGCCTAGAACTGGGCTGTTTGTTTGCGGCGAATTATGCCCAAGTGGGCAGTCGTTAGATAGCCCTTTGAAAAAAAAGAATAAGAAAAAATAAAAAAATAAAAAAAAAAATAACCGGAAGATCCCTTTAGCAGATGTGTGGAAGCGAGTCAAAAGGATTCGGGGCAAGTTCTCACAGGACCCCCATCCCGTTCTCCAGGAGAATGGGACCGCAATCTCGGATCCCGGGTTCGTGGCGGAATCCTTAGCGACCGCTTTTTCCGCATTCTCTAGCCGAGATAATGCTCCGCCAGCATTCAATGCACGTCGTGATGTCGCGGAATCCGCTGGCTGGACTTTACCTCCAGAGGCGGAGAACCCTTCAACGACAGATTTACTGTGAGTGAGTCGTGCTTCGCTCTAGCTTCGTGCGCGGACACCGCCTATGGTCCGGGCGATGTCCCGTACGCCATGCTTCGACACCTGGGTGAGCGAGGCATGGCCTTTCTGTTAGATTTGTTCAACAGGATCTGGGTGGAGGGTCTTCTCCCAGACTCCTGGCGAATCGCTACTGTGCTCGCCTTTCGCAAACCGGGGAGAGATCACTCTACTCCGACCGGTTTCCGCCCAATCTCTCTAACCTCTTGCGTGTGCAAGTTGATGGAGAAATTGGTAAATGTTAGATTAGCCTTTTTCCTGGACACCGGAGGCCATCTGTCTTCTGCACAGTGCTGCTTCCGCAAGTTCCACTCCACGTCGGATGCTCTGCTCCGACTGGAAAATGCCGTCTGCAAGGCTTTCTTTCATAGACAACACTACGCTACGGTGTTTTTCGATCTGGAGAAGGCCTATGATACTGCATGGCGATACGGTATCATGGAGACTCTGCACACGATGGGGGCGAGGGGACGCCTCCCAATGTTTATATCTGAATTTTTGCGAGATCGTCGATTCCGCGTACGGGTGGGGGGAGCCCTCTACGGCTCAAAGGAGCAGGAAAGGTTGTCCTCAGTGTCGCACTCTTTGCCCTGAGCATCAACGGCATCACTTCGGTGCTGCCGAAAGATGTTCTCGCTACGCTTTTACGTGGACGACCTTTCGATCTCTTTTGGCGCGGCCCAGATGCTAACTTTGGAGCGTCGACCCCAACAGGCATTGAACCGCGTCTCTCGCTATACCGAAGCGGACAGGTTTTGGTTTTCTTTGGCCAAGACTAAGGTGGTGCACTTCTTCCGCCATCCACGGCTTCACCCCGACCCAGATTTGTTTCTTAATGGGGTGCGCCTGGATGTGGTTGAGTTGCACCGTTGCCTTGGTCTTGTATTCGACCGACGCCTCACCTGGGAGGCTCATATTCGCAGCCTTAGGGTCTCTTGTACCCGCGCCATGGACATTCTCCGTTCCGTGACGTTCAGCGCTTGGGGCGCTGATAGGACTACCGCCTTACTTTTTTATCGATCCTTTGTTCGCTCGAAGCTCGAATACGGATTCGAGTTTTATGCATCCGCAGCCGAGCGTTTATTGCGGAAGGTGGATTCGATCCACCTCACCGGCCTTCGCTTTGCGACCGGTGCCTTTTGCATTTCCCCCATTGAGAGCCTGTTGGTTGATGCCTGTGAGATGCCACTCGCTCTGCGCCGCGTGCAGTGCATAACCCGCCTGTACGCGCGAGCCCGGCGCCTCCCTCAGTCGCCAACAGCTCTCACTGCATCCGCAGCTGATCTCGATGGTGCCCCTCCGCCGAGAGACGCCAGTCATACCCTAAGCCCTTTGGGTTTAGGGCCAGGAAACTCCTTCGAGAGGTAGATATAGCTCTCGGGCCGGTGGCGCCCCTGGTTCTGCCCAGGACCCCACCCTGGAGGGTACCACATTTGGCTATTTGTCGCCACGCCTCTGCTCCCAAAGTTTGTACGGCGCCAGGAGTATTGCGTTCGACCTTTCTGTAGCACACCTCGTGTCACGCTGGAACCGTGCCAGTGTATACGGATGGCTCCAACTCCCAAGAGTGGGTCGGCTTCCACGCTGTATCCCCTCTGTTTGAAGTCAGCGGGACCCTGCCAGGCGCTGTGTCTGTCTTCACGGCTGAGCTGGTGGCAATACACCACTCGGTACGGGAGATTACACGACGTACCCGGTTCGGAGACCGGATTGTGATCTATAGCGACTCACAATGCGCCCTGAGTGCTCTCTGGGCATTGGAATCTCCGCATCCTCTGGTTCGCGGTATCCGTGACGCCACGGTTATGGCGAGCCGGGCAGATAACGAGATTATCTTCTGCTGGGTTCCTGGACATGTAGGAATTGCGGGGAATGAGGGCGCCAAAGAGTCCGCGAGGACTCTGCGACCGGACCAGCGTTTCGTTCTTCCTCACACCGACTACATGGCAGGAATACGGGCAGCTCTTCGGACTGCTTGGCAAAGAAGATGGGAGACGGTCGAAGGGAACTTAAAGTTGCGTGCCATTGCGCCGCGACTGTTCCCATGGACCTATCCCCCAATGCCGCGACGGCTTCAGGTCGCTTTCTGTCGTCTCCGAATCGGACACACTCGTGTGACGCATAGCTATTTGATGGAGCGCTCGCCTTCGCCCTATTGCAACGACTGCGTCGTCCCCCAGACTGTTCGACACATTCTTATCGAATATCCCAGTCTGAGTGATCTTAACGCACGTTACCTGTCCCGTTAGCGGGATGTGCGGGGTCGCCATCGCCTGTCCCATGTACTCGGGACGAATGCGTGCACATTGACTGGTGGACTTGTTGACTTTTGGGGGGAGGCCGTCCTTCTCCCTATTATTTAAGCAGGGTTTTGTTTTTTGTTTTTTGCTTTTGTTTTTTTTTTCCTTTAGGTTGCACGCTCCTGCCTCGGGGAACCTCCCCCCGACGCAGGAACTTGCTTCCTTTTCCCCTTTTTGGGGTGTTTTTCCTCTCTTTAATTTTACTTTAAAGTAGCCTAGAACTAGGCCAGTTTCAATACGGTGACTAATGCCCAATTAGGCATTCGCCAGATGAGCTCTTAAAAAAAAAAAAAAAGATAACTCAAACTCCGGTGATAATGAAAACGCCTACACCTTTTAACTTAGCCCAACAGTCTTAACAAAGCACACACGAACGCAGTTCTCACACCAGAGGCTCCACCCAGTGTTTAGATTAGGAAATGAACGTTTTGAAATATTCAAATTCCTTAGTAGAGACACAATTTTCATTTGTCAATCTTCTCGCTCTGCTTTGCCTCACGAGTCCGTCCCTCGTCCCTAAGTGAAACCCCAAGAATAAAGCCTACCAAAACCCAGTTTCCTTTTGAGTCCTTCCTCAACCTCGTGATTACCTAGTTACCTAGTCAACCCAGCCTATATACGGATTCCTCTCAAGAACCTTGGGAGTCAGAGCAAACTCGACAGAGAGATCTCAACGCTAACCCTAAACCTAGAATAATTATCCCATATAAACTGGTAACCTTTCCCTCCATAATTGGTTACCCGTTTAGTAACCTCGAGCTAACCCCATAGCTACCCCTTCATATCAAACTTTTAGCAGCCTCTGAAACTTTTTCTTTTTTTAGGCCTCTTTTTCAAGAGACGCTTTGGCTAAGCACATATACGCTAATCTGTTCGACTGGATCGTGTCCAAAATCAACAAATGCTTCGCCGCCCCTTCGAAGCCCTTCCGGTAGGTTCGACGATTCGTTGCCATTTGTGGCTTTGTTTTGTGATGGATCGACTTTAGTGAAATTGAAAGTTTTTCGTCATTGTTGGAATGGATTTTGTCTACCCACTGAATTAATGATCATGGATAAACAAGATTACAATTTTCAGCTCACTTTGATAGTTTTGACAAATCGTTTTGCTTGTTGTTGTTGTTAATAGCTTCCAGGAGCTGATAACCTCCGACCGCTTAGGAGATTGGCTTATAATGAGGATTAGATGTGGCAACTCATTTAATTTAAGATAAAATTTGAGAAACTCTAGCCGGCCCCAGCTTAGCCTCTCTTCCTTCCTTCCTTCAGATAGCCTGTATTTCTCCCCTACTTCATCGCTTTTCATACAACATCTCCCACAACTTTCTCTGGTCAGCATCTAATTTCACAGGGTAGATGCTGACCTTCTCAGCCAACCGTCCCAGATCGGGGCTGAAGGGGGAGGGGACAACGTCCCCTGACCTCTGAGCACCGGGGAGAGATCACTCTACTCCGACCGGTTTCCGCCCAATCTCTCTAACCTCTTGCGTGTGCAAGTTGATGGAGAAATTGGTAAATGTTAGATTAGCCTATTTCCTGGACAGCGGAGGCCATCTGTCTTCTGCACAGTGCGGCTTCCGTAAGTTCCACTCCACGTCGGATGCTCTGCTCCGACTGGAAAATGCCGTCTGCGAGGCTTTCCTTCGTAGACAGCACTACGCCACGGTGTTTTTTGATCTGGAGAAGGCCTATGATACCGCATGGCGATACGGTATCATGGAGACTCTCCACACGATGGGGGCGAGGGGACGCCTCCCAATGTTTATATCTGAATTTTTGCGAGATCGTCGATTCCGCGTACGGGTGGGGGGAGCCCTCTCCGGCCCAAAGGAGCAGGAAGAGGGTGTCCCGAGTCCCGCAGGGAAGTGTCCTCAGTGTCACACTCTTTGCCCTGAGCATCAACGGCATCACCTCGGTGCTGCCGGAAGATGTTCTCGCTACGCTCTACGTGGACGACCTTTCGATCTGTTTTGGCGCGGCCCAGATGCCAACTCTGGAGCGTCGACTCCAACAGGCATTGAACCGCGTCTCTCGCTATGCCGAAGCGCACAGGTTTCGGTTTTCTTTGGCCAAGACTAAGGTGGTGCACTTCTTCCGCCATCCACGGCTTCACCCCGATCCAGATTTGTTTCTTAATGGGGTGCGCCTGGATGTGGTTGAGTCGCACCGTTTCCTTGGTCTTGTATTCGACCGACGCCTCACCTGGGAGGCTCATATTCGCAGCCTTAGGGTCTCTTGTACCCGCGCCATGGACATTCTCCGTTCCGTGACGTTCAGCGCTTGGGGCGCTGATAGGACTACCGCCTTACTTTTTTATCGATCCTTTGTTCGCTCGAAGCTCGAATACGGATTCGAGTTTTATGCATCCGCAGCCGAGCGTTTATTGCGGAAGGTGGATTCGATCCACCACACCGGCCTTCGCCTTGCGACCGGTGCCTTCCGCACTTCCCCCATTGAGAGCCTGTTGGTCGATGCTGGGGAGATGCCACTCGCTCTGCGCCGCGTGCAGTGCATAACTCGCCTGTACGCGCGAGCCCGGTGCCTCCCTCAGTCGCCAACAGCTCTCACTGCATCTGCAGCTAATCTCGATGGTGCCTATACCGCCGAGAGACGCCAGTCATACCCTAAGCCCTTTGGGTTCAGGGCCAGGAAACTCTTTCGAGAGGTAGATATAGCTCTCGGGCCGGTGGCGCCCCTGGTTCTGCCCAGGACGCCACCCTGTAGGGTACCACATTTGGCTATTTGTCGCCACGCCTCTGCCCCCAAAGCTGTTACAGCGCCGGCAGTATTGCGTTCGACCTTTTTGGAGCACACATCTTGTCACGCTGGAACCGTGCCAGTGTATACGGATGGCTCCAAGTCCCAAGAGGGGGTCGGCTTCCACGCCGTATCCCCTCTGTTTGAAGTCAGCGGGGCTCTTTCAGGCGCTGCGTCTTTCTTCACGGCCGAGCTGGTGGCAATACACCACTCGGTACGGGAGATTACGCGACGTGCCTGGTTCGGAGACCGGATTGTGATCTATAGCCACTCACAAAGCGCCCTGAGTGCTCTCGGGGTATTGGAATCTCCGCATCCCCTGGTTCGCAATATGCGTGACGCCACGGTTTTGGCGAGCCGGGCTGATGTCGAGATTATCATCTGCTGGGTTCCTGGACATGTAGGAATTGTTGGCAATGAGGGTGCCAAAGATTCCGCCACGACTCTGCGACCGGACCAGCGTTTCGCTCTTTCTCACACCGACTACATGGCAGGAATACGGGCAGCTCTTCGGATTTCTTGGCAAAGAAGATGGGAGACGGTTGAAGGGAACTTAAAGTTGCGGGCTATTGCGCCGCGACTGTTCCCATGGACCTATCCCCCAATGCCGCGACGGCTTCAGGTCGCTTTATGTCGTCTCCGAATCGGACACACTCGTGTTACGCATCGTTATCTGATGGAGCGCTCGCCTGCGCCCTATTGTGACGACTGCGTCGTCCCCCAGACTGTTCGGAACATTCTTGTGGAATGTCGCAGTCTGGGTGATCTTCGCGCACGTTACCTGTACCGGGACGGGCGGGGTCGCTACCTCCTGTCCCTTGTACTTGGGACGAGTGCGTGCACATTGACTGATGGACTTTTTGAGTTTTGGGGGAAGCCCGGCCTTCTCCCTGCGCTGGGGGACCTCTCCCCGACGCAGGAGCTTGCCCCCTGCTCGCTTCCCTTTCCCTTTTTTTGGGGGGGGGGGTCAAAGTAGCCTAGTCATAGGCCAGTTTTTAATACGGCGACTATTTTCCAAGTAGGCAGTCGCCAGATGAGCTCTTAAAAAAAAGAGAGAGAGAGAGAGAAAGAGAGAGAAACTCTAGGGAACATTGTTCAAAATGGAAGCCCTATCTTTCCTCTTCAGTGGCTAGGTGGCTCGAAGGCAAAATTGAGCTGGAAAATTCCTATCTCCAATCAAAGGCTAATTTGCCTATTCATAAAAGGATTATACACAATACCTTGCCCAGCCCAGTGCCTTTTCCCATTTGGTCACATACGACGTGCAGCTAACACCATTATTCTTTCTCATTACACATTTATCACTCTCAATGACAAACCTCTTTCCCTTTAACTGTCACGCGATATTACTGAACATCATCCAAGACAGATCGATGACCTTCACTTACCACACAACATTACATCTAAGGCCATATCTAAACTCAACCCTGTCAGAACACACAAACAATAATTTCTGTTGGACCCCCGCTCCAGGCCGAGGGCACCCCGTGTAGTCACCTGATACCTGGAACAGCTGCACATCTTTCCCTCCTGTACATATAGCGAAGGCCCTGCTTACTGGGTTAACTGTAACTCTTTGATGGGTCGTGGGGAAGCTGATGCGTTTCCTTCTGGTCCCTCTCAGTACCCCTTTTTTTCTACGACTATCCCCTCAACCCTTTCTCTACCTACAGGAAGGTGGATGGTGTGTTGGAGCCATTCCCGTGAATGTCTTCACGTCGAAAAGGGCCCACCCATCTCCTCCGTGTTAGGCCTCGAGGACCTCTGCTACAACTGAAACTTAGCGGAACAGCACGGCCAACGATCCGAGTGCCTGCATGGGTGGTACCTGTGTATACTATTACACCTGGTTTCCAGGGGAACTCAACGTCATCACGGCCAGAGAGCAAATGAGGAAGGTCCCGCTCACTGGTTTGACTTGGGGAAGCTAGTGTATTTACCCTATTGTTCCTTACAACACCCTTTTTCTTTCTACGACTCTCCCCTCAATCCTTTGTCTACCCCGCAAGAAGGTGGATGGTTAGTTGGGGACAGAACCCCCTGTTACAACTAAAATCTGAAGGAGAAACACGACCTCCCGTTCCCGGTGCGCCGCAGGGAAGTACCGTGTGCAAACTGCTGCATTTTGGACCTGGAGGAGCATACGTCCTCACGGTCCCAGTGCTTGCAAGGATGGAACTGACCACAGAGAGAAAGCCACATCACTTCTACGGACAAAAGCTTGCATTATCTAGAGGAAGTTACACTCATTCTTCAATTTATTTCACTCTCTTTGGTGTTGATTGCATGCCACCCCTCGGCTCTCAAATGTTTCTACAACTTCGAGACCTTATTTTTTCGAATACAAATCGTGTCACACAAGCCGTGACGGTGTACACGGATGGCCAAAGTCCGAATGGGAAATTAACTTCCAAGTTACCCCCAATCTTGTTTAAAGCCGGCGGAGCCCTTCCGAGCGCCTCGACTGCTTTCACAGCAGAGTTGGTTGCAATACACAACTCAATATCTGGTATTACGTGCCTTGGCTGGTTTGCAGAGCGATTTGTAATTCATAGATGCTGAAAAAAACGCGTTAAGTGCCCTTGAATCATTGGACTCAGGGGGTTGGATGCTGAATTTGACAGGAGGTCAAGTTGTTTTTTCTTATGGGTTCCTGGACATGAAGGCATTGGAGTAAATGAGCTCGCTGACGAAGGTGCTAAGTTGCCTTCAGAGACTGAACCACCTGATCGACATTTTGCTCTCCCTACATAGCAGGGATCGGGTTAGTCCTTTTGGCGGTATTGCAAAGAAGACGAAAGACCGGAATTTAATCTTTTGTGTCCTCGTGCCGCGAAAGTTCCCCTGACCCTACCTCCAATGCCTCGTTCGTATCGGGTAATTTTTTGCCCCCTCCGAATCACAAATTTGCGAACGCAGCGTCGGTTAATGGGGCGCTCCGCTGAACCTTTGTCAAGATTGATTGGTACCCCAGAAATTAAGAATCTTTTTGGTTAAATGTCCTAGTCTGGGATAGCTTCATGAGTGGTACCTGTCCCAGTATCGCGACATGTGGGGTTGCTACCGCCTGTGCCGAGTCCTTGAGATGGACTCATGCACACTCGACCCAGGTGTGCTCGAATTTTGGGAGGAGGAGGAGGAGGCGGCAGCCCAAAACAGTGTTCACATATCGTAACTGGCTACTTAAATATCACCCTCATCCAGGCTGAAACAGAAGTTTTTCCCATCAAAGGCTACAATTTTTTAGAAAGCTGCCATGTCCCTCACATCCATTACTCACCCTCTCCATTCCTAACTGCCTCAAACCCCACAAAATTACACCTAATTATTAGCGAAAATCCATCCAAACTCACTGAACCAGAATTATATTAAACATGTATTTGAGCCACATTGCACTTAAAACTAGCCGCTCAAAGCCCAACTCAAAATCGCCCCACCGGACATTCACCCAATCGAATCCCCCCTAGATCACCCAACCAGTTTCTCTAGTCTGTATGCGGTAAGAACACCACCCCTTCCTACAGTAATAAAAAAAATTGAGTAAACCGCAACCCCTCTCCCCCCTTCCGCTGTAACTCTTCAGCATCCCGAAAACTACTCTTCTCATCCTCTCTTGCCCATCTCTCGATCATCTCAGAACTTCTTTCACCATAACCTATCTTGGAGACCTCTGAGAAAGACGCTATACCTCGGCATCGTTTCTGATTGGTGCCGCCTTTGACTGGAGACAACCCGAGGTTAACAAAATGATTTGGTTCTTCTCCTTCCACAGGGAAGTCCCTTTTGATGAGCTGATATTTTGTTTTATAGAGGGAATACTTTCTGTTCCCCTATTGCTGTTTGGTTTAAAATATTAAACCCGAAGTTACCGATTGCTTTATTTATCCAAGTGTAGTGTATGATCACAGCTTTCCTTTCAGATTCATTGGCGTCCTTGATATTTATGGTTTTGAAACCTTCGAAATTAACAGTTTTGAGCAGTTCTGCATCAACTATGCGAACGAAAAGCTGCAGCAGCAATTCAACCAGGTGAGGATGTAGAATGTATCCATTCCTAACCGCGCACGGGAGTACCCTGTGTCGACTGATACACCCGGTACCTGGGAGAGGAGGAGCGGCACATCTTCCGGGACCAAGAGCTCATAGGGAAGGCCTGTCTCACTGAGATATCTTGAACTCTGGCAGGCTATGGGGAAAGTACTGCGTTCCCCCTGTCCCAATATGCACACCTTTTATTCTAAGAGTATCTTCTTATTTATCCTAGGTATATATGTTTAAGGTTTTAAGTGGTCCTGGGCTTTGGGGTGCGAATAATGTGAAGATCGGGGTTTTTTGTTCCCAATTTGCTGACCACCTCCCGTCGGTCGTTCTCGTGTACGTTAGGTTGCCCTGCCTACTGGAGTAGGTTTTACTTCCATGTTGGCTCCCAGGCCAACTAAAAGTCTCGGCTCTCCTCTCTTGGTATCTCTTATGACCTCTTTAGATCCTGGCCACTTGTCTACGACTTAGTAAGGGATCGTTTCTGTCCCCCTCCCCCCCTCCCTCTGGAGGTTCAGTTGGGAACCGCAGCCCTTGGGGAGTGCCCGCTCGCTCGTCAACTTCGGGTTTGTGTGCGTTGCCGCGCAACAAAATTCTTTGATGCGCTCAGAGCCCCTCAAACATCCGAAAAGCAGATACCGGATATGGCCCACCACCCTGCCATTTTTTTATATCGTCACACGCTTTATCTTTTTTCGTGTATCCAAATTAAAAAAATAGAGGGAATTAAAAGAAAGCATAACCATGCCCCACTTTGGTGTTGCTATTGGTTAGGACTCGGACTAAAATTTTTCGCCTGGTGGAGTCTTCCATCTCAACACTTTCCAGTGGTATGAAAAGGGTTTTCCTTTCACCACCCTTTGACTCGTCCCGGACAGCTCCACCACAGAGCCCCACACTTTTATGCTTTCCATGGTCCCCTCCGAACCTATTCAGGAGAATACGTAGTTTTTCCGTCCCCTCTCTCTCCGAGGTGGAGTTTCCCATCTACATCCTTTCTGAGCGCCCCTCTTCCCGCCTCTCCCTTTCTCTTTGCCAGGGGCACTCCACAGTAAAGAAACAATCTTGAAAACAGCACCATCAGGGCGCCCGCTCCCCATGGGAACGCCTAGATCGGGCGAACTCCCTTAGAGGAGCAAGGGGTCCACTGGAGCACGTTCTGCCATTTTTAACCAACGTTTGGTCACCATGGTAGCCGGCATGCCCGAGCCCGAAAGTTTCCCGATGCTAGTTCCACTTACGGTTTCCATTTTGATTTATCTTTCTGGAACAGACCAAAAGCCTCCCTCGGTCGCGATCTCCGAAGCAAGGGGGAGGATGCTCTTCCCGCGACTAGCGCGGACCCCATGGTGTCTTCGCCCTACACGGTGGGCTCTTTCCGGGAAAGAATACTGATTCGGTGGGAACCACCAACCACTGAGTTATAATCGACTGCTGAGCAAGGTCCCCCCAAGTGGTCAGAGGCCTCCAGGAAATTGAAACAAGAGGATGATTTTTCATTCTGTTGGAGTTTCCTAGACGGCCGAGTCTCTTGCCATTTCGGCGAAGGACCAGTCCGATGCTGACCAGCCTCCTAGAGGCTTCTTGCCGGGTAGAAACAAAAAAACAATAACAATCAAACAAGGGGTCTCTGTCGTTCCGGCAAGAGAGCAGGCCAAGGATGGGTCACTCAGCCCTTCGCCCTCGGTCAGAGCGGGTAAAGGACTTGCGGTAAGGCATCGCAGGAATGTAACTTGTCTAGCTTCCTACACGTGGTACCAGGAGGGATTGCATGTCCTCCCTGCTGGACCCAGTCCCGAGATATGATAATAATTGATCACACACCCTATTCCATAATGGACTCGCCTATCTTTATTACACACCTTCTATTTCGAAGCTCTGTAGTTCATATCTTCTGGAGAAGGAGGTCCTGTCGATGCCCTGTACGACCTGGGACTTCGTAACTATCTCAGATGAGGAAAGCTTCTTCTGCTCCTGGCCCACTCCAGGCCTACAAACACGCTTGAACGCGCCCTATTGAAACCCTTCTGGCGCTTCCCCCTCCCCCTCCCACCACGGGTGCCACCCTGGTAGTGCTAGCGGCTCTACGTGCTCACGCCCCTCCACCAAACCAGAATGCAAATAAAAAACACGCACACTTTACCCGTACCACGCTTCAAAACCAGCCTCAAAACGCCCTTACTCCAAAGCCCCACTCCCGACATTAACAAATCGCAGCCACTCTAAAATGCCGAACCAGTTTCTTTGTCCTCCCATGAGGTCAGGACTTGCCCTCCTTAAATATCCGGTAACTTGAAAACACTCCCCAACGAACTTGCGCAATCCTGTCTCCTTCCCTCGTCCAGCCCAGAATATCTTTCAATGCAATATTTGTACGAGACCCCTGGGAACGACCACTGGCGTTATTCCTGAGTACTGCACAATTTAACTGAAGAAAATCTTGGGGGAGGGGGGGGCAACGAAGTGAAGTACAAGTTCCTTTAGAGGAGCGTCCCTTCTATTCATGTTATCTCCTCTCCTCATTCCCCCATTTTCTGATATTTTACTTTCTAATTACCTCGTTTTGTCTGCCCCGTAAGAGGGGTGCGGCGATTTGCATTCCTGACCGCCTTTTAACAAATGGAGCACCCCCCCCACCCCCGAGATAGACATGGACCTTGAGGCAACCAAGTCTCAAACGTTAGGGCCTTTCATGGGGGCGAATTTGGGCTCAGCGTCAAGCACCGAACTCGACTCCGCGCCTATGCAAGGTCCTCCTCAAACGGCTCGAGTCTCCAAGGCAGTACAAGGAGGGGAGGGATCTCGTCATCGGCCGGTGCCCTTGTGACCGCCAGGACCTTCTCTATCTGAGAGAAGGACCTTGCTGAGGCCCCCGTAAGGGGCGCGGCGATTTGCCTTCCCGGCCCCAGCTTAGCCTCTTCTCCTTTAAGATGGCCTGTATTTCTCTCGTACTTCCTCACTTCCCCTACAACCTCTTCCCACAAATTTCTCTGATGGCCTCTATTTTCACAGGGTATATGCTGACCTTCTCAGCCAACTATCCCGATACGGGGCTGAGGGGGGAGGGGACAATGTTCCCTAACCCCTGAGCTCCGGTTTGGGATGGTCGGTTTTTAACAACCTGCTTCATCTCCACCCATACCTTCCTCACATCCCCTTTCCTTCTCACTTCACACTCTATACTTTTTACGCCTTTACGCCATGCCTAAGTTGGAGCCGCCATGCCGAAGGGCTGCCAGGTCACCAGGCGGGAGGGGTGGCCTTAAATGGCCGCACCTGGCTCTGCCACCCCGTATGCTGCCCCTTGCAAAGAGAGATACTGCGAAGGGTGATTAGCGCCTGCATCCCGTAGAAAAATAGGAGTCACCATGCCCAATGATGAGAAAAACAAGAATCTTCCCCACAATTTCGCCTAATCCACCGTCGGAGCCGCCCTCGCGCACCTCCAGAGAAAAAAAAAAATGGAGGTTACCCCCTTGTGCTCTCGCAGGGGACCCTCCAAATCTCTTTAACCGGAGAGGAGGCTTACTCCTCTCCTTCACCTACGGGTTTAGGGGACTCCCCCTCACCCCCTTGTCTGGAGGTGGCACCTCCCTCTTTACAGCGGCAGTCCCCCCTTTACTTTCCAAGGGGACTACCAAGAAAGCCAGCAGGCAGCCCATAGCCGACCGCTCCCCATTCAATCGGCTCGGTAAGGCAAACCCCCTTAGGGAGGAAAGGGAAGCCAGGCCCCATCTGTCGCTTCCCTCAAAGACCTGCTGGCTAGAATATTAAACCTAGCCGGGGTCAAGGCCTGTGCCTCCACAGACTCGACTCGTGACACCGCTGCCACTGGGACCTGTGATGTCCTGGGTTGGAATGGCCAACTGAACCCCTCCCCCTCCCTGAGATGCACATGGTTCTTGAGATAACCAAGCCTCAGACGGTAGGTACTTCCATAGGGGCGAATCTGGGCTCGGTGCCAAACACTGATCTCGAATCCGCCCCTCTGCAAGATCCTCCTCAAACGGCTCGGGTCTCCAAAGCAGTACAAGGAGGGGGAGGATCTCCTCCTCCGGCTGGTGCCCCTGCGACCTCCAGGACCTTCTCCATCTCGGAGAAGGACCTTGCTGAGGCCGGTTTATCCGGCCTGGGGGCTCCTGCCGGTGGATAGGAAAAGCGTTTCATTCCCCGCCCTCCTCTCCCAAAAAGAAAAAAAAACAAGAAAAAGACTAAAAAGACTCGGAGCTCCTCTCATTCTACGGGGGCTGCGGGGACGGATGGGTCCCGGGTGCGGAGCCCCTGACTAAGACGAAAAGTGCTAGGTCGCGGAGCGTAGCCTCGATTACATCGGGGACCTTCATTCAGAGACTACCCTGCGTTTTCGAGCCCGCTGGCTTCAAACGCTTTCTGGTTATACGCTTCACTGATTGGCAGCATTTTCGCTAAGGGCAACATGACCCAGCAGAGGTGAACTTTAGCTAGTGTGATTGGTAGAATGCCGAAGGTGATCCCTTTCTCGGACGGGAGCCTTTTGGTGAATGCGTCGAATCCCTCCGAGGCGGCCATGATTAGTGCCCTTCGGACACTCGATGGCACACCTGTGAGTCTGACGCTGCACTCTACCATGAACTTCATAAAAAGAGTAGTTTATGCGAGAGAACTCGTGGACTACTCCATAGAGGACATTACCTTAGAGCTAGCCGACCATAGGGCGTAAGGTCGAACGTGTGATGAGAAAACAAGGAGGGGCCTCGAGACCCACCCCTACACTATTCTTCACGTTCGACTCTGACAAGCTCCCAGAGTTGGTGCATGCCAGTTGGTATCTCTAACGCGTGAAGGCATTCGTGCCACTGCCACCCCTTCGGCCATACTAATCGCTCCTGTCGACATGCAAAGTCGGGGTTACCTGAAACCTGTGTAAGTTGCTCTAAGACCACACACGATAAGTACAAATCGTGTGTGGACAATTGTGTCAATTGCGGAGAGCCGCACCCCGCTTATTCGAAGTAATGTGTTGCGTATCTCCTTGAGAAGGAAATCCTGACCGTTCTGGCTCAGGATCGTCTCTCATTTCGCGAGGCTAAGCACACCCTCTGCTCCTGATCCCTCCAAGCCTAAGAATACGGTCGTTTCCGCGCACATTCGGAACCCTTCTGCGGGCTCTACCCACCCCGGGCGCTCCCCTCGTAAAGCTGTCGGTACAAAGGGTCCAAACCCAACCCAGGCTAAAACTAGGGCCCTCTCCCTTTCCCCTAGCGTGACCGTTGCCCGCAACACCCCTGAAGTTGGTATCGAAGCCATCTTCCGGGGTTCCTAATGCTGCCCCCCGAAAGCAGGACAGCACTAAAGGAGCTTCGGCTCCTTCGCCCACGCCCAGTGGTGGGCTGGATGGCTCGGAAACGGTGGTTCCTCAAAAAGAGGGCTATCCCCGCCCGCCTAAGGTTTCGAAGGAGAGGGGGAAAAGAGTCGCATGGCGAGCCCAACCTTTCCCAATAAGTCCTCGAAAGCGACCGTGCTTTCATTGCATTGTCCTGCCAACAGCGCCCTGAGTTCTGCCTCCGGGAAGCGTACGGCCATTCCCGTCAGGGTCTTCTCTTCGAAGAGGGTCCCCGCATCTCCTCCGACCTAGGCCTGGAGGGCATATTCCTTCAATGGAATTGCGGCGGACTCCGGGCCAACTAGGAGGAGTTGCGGAGGCTCGTCTCTTCCCGTTCCCTGTTAGCTATCTTTTTGCAGGAGACCCTGCTGGGCGCATTTTCCCTGCCCACCCTCCCGGGGTATAAGGGTTTTGCGACCCCACCATCACGGGATGAGATGCCGGGTGGGAGGATGTGTGATTTACACCTGGCATGATGTTTCCGTTCTTGTATTTGCTTTAGATACCTCCTTTCAGGCAGTATCTGTGCAGCTGCACCTTGATAAGAGCTATACTGTTATTTCGGTTTACATTCCACCGTCAGCTGACTTCGACGCGGGGGACTTCCGCTGCGTCGTGGCACGGTTGCTGAGACCCTTTCTCTTGCTTGGAGATCTAAACGGTTGATACTCCCTCTGGGAGACTACTCTATTAATCCCCGGGTTCAAGTCCTTATCGACCTGATCAACGAGCTTGAGATTGGTGTCATAAATGATGCCCGAGAACCGCTTAATTTTCCTGCCTCGATCTATCTTTGTGCTCTCCGGATGCACAGCCTGATTTTGATTGTGGGGTGGTCGATGACCTCCATGGTAGTGATCACTTTCCCATTCAAGCAAGTGTTATGCTTGCATGCGCTATAATCGCCGCGCCAACGATTTCACTTTCGGAGAATTTCGTCGGGTTAAGGCTAGGTTCCGGTATATTTCGTAGCACGCCCGCCGCTCTTCTTGGCGGGCATACGTGTCTTCACTTAACGGGAATACCCTTCTAGCAAAGGTGTGGAAGCGAGTCAAAAGGATTCGGGGCAAGTTCTCGCATGAGCCACCTCCCGTTCCAGGAGAATGGGACCGCAATCTCGGACCCCGGGTCCGGAATCCTTCGCTACCACTTCCTCCGCATTCTCTAGTCAGGATGCCTCTCCGCCAGCATTCAATTCACGTCGTAATGTCGCGGAAGGCCGCCGGCTGGACTTTACCTCCAGAGGCGGAGAACCCTTCAACGACAGGTTTACTTTGAGTAAGTTGCGTTCCTCTCTTGCTTCGTGCGCGGACACCGCCCATTGTCCGGTCTTTCCTCCCGGATTCCTGCGAATTGCTACTGTGTTTACCTTTCGCAAACCGAGGAGAGATCACTCTACTCAGGCTGGTTTCCGCCCAATCTCTCTAACCTCTTGCGTGTGCAAGTTGATGGAGAAATTAGTAAATGTTAGATTAGCCTTTTTTCTGGACAGCGGAGGCCATCTGTCTTCTGCACAGTGTGGCTTCCGCAAGTTGCACTCCACGTCAGATGCTCTTCTCAGACTGAAAAATTTCGTCTGCTAGGACTTCCTTCGTATACAGCTCGACGCCACGGAGTTTTTCTATTTGGAGAAGGCCTACGATACCGCATGTCGATAGGGTATCATGGAGACACACTACACGATGTGGGTGAGGAAATGCCTCCTAGTCTTTATATCTGAATTTTTACCAGATCGTCGATTCCGCGTACGGGAGGGGAAGCCTTCTCTGGCCTAATGGAGCAGGAAGTGTCCTCAGTGTCACACTTTGCTTAGCATCAACGGCATCACCTCGGTGCTGCCGGATGATGTTCTCGCTACGCTTCACGTGGACGACCTTTCGATCTCTTTTGGTGCGGCCCAGATGCCAACTCTGGAGCGTCGACTCCAACTGGTATTGAACCGCGTCTCTCGCTATGCCGAAGCGCACAAGTTTCAGTTTTCCTTGGCCAAGACTAAGGTGGTGCATATCTGCCGCTAACCACGTCGCCACCCTGACCCAAACTTGTTTCTCAATGGGGTACGCCTGGACATGTTGAATCGCACCGTTTTCTTGGTCTTGTATTTGACCAACGCCGCACATGGGAGGCTCATATTCGCAGCCTTAGGGTCTCTTGTACCAGCGCCATGGATATTCTCCGTTCCGTGTCGTTCAGCGCTTGGGGCGCTGATAGGGTAACTGCCTTACTTTTTTATCGATCCTTTGTTCGTTCGAAGCTCGACTACGGATGCGAGTTTTATACACCCCCAGCTGAGCGTGTGGACTCGATCCACTACACTGGCCTTCGCTTGGCGACCAGTGCCTTCCGCACTTACCCCATTGAGAGCCTACTTGTCGATGCTGGGGAGATGCCACTTGCTCTACGCCGTGTACACTGCATTATTCGCCTGTACGCACGAGCCCGGCGCCTCTCTTAGTCGCCACAGCTCTTACCGCATCCGCAGCTCATTGCGACGGTGCCTATGCCGCCGAGAGACGCCAATCACATCCAAAGCCCCTTTGGTTTAGCGCTAGGAAACTCCTTCGAGATCTAGGTATAGCTCTTTGGCCGGTGGCGTCCCTGGTTCTGCCCAGGATGCCACCCTGGAGGGTACCACCTTTGGCTATTTGTCGCCACGCCTCTGCTCCCAAAGCTTGTACAGCGCCGGGAGTATTGCGTTCGACCTTTTTGGAGCACACTTCGTGTGACGCTGGAACCGTCCCAGTATATACAGATGGCCTCAAGTCCCAAGAGGGGGTCGGCTCCCACGCCGCATTCCCTCTGTTCGAAGTCCGCGGGGCTCTGCCAGGCGCTGCGTGTGTTTTCATGGCCGAGCTGGTGGCAATACACCATTTGCTACGGGAGATTACGCGACGTGCCCAGTTAGGAGACCGGATTGTGATTTATAGCCACTCACAAAGCGCCCTGAGTGCTCTCGTGGGCATTTGAATCTCTGCATCTCCTGGTTCGCGATATTCGTCACGCCACGGTTTTGGCAAACCAAGCGGATGTCGAGATTATTTTCTGCTGGGTTCCTGGACATGTAGGAATTGCGGAGAATGAAGCAGCCCTCCTGGCTGCTTGGCAAAGAAGTTGGGAGACGCTCGAAGGGAACGTAAAGTTTTGGTGCCATTGCGCCGCGACTGTTCCCATGGACCTACCCACCAATGCCGCGATGGCTTCAGGTTGCTTTCTGTCGTCTCCGAATTAGACACACTCGTGGGATGCACTCCTATTTGATGGAGCGCTCGCATGCGCCTTATTCTGATGACTGCGTTGTCCCCCAGACTGTTCGGCACATTCTTGTTGAATGTCCCAGTCTTGTCGATCTTCGCGCACGTTACCTAGGGTCGCTACCGCTTATCCCTTGTACTTGGGATGGGTTCGTGCGCATTGACTTATGGACTCTATGACCTTTGGGAGGAGGCCGCCCTTCTTCCCTTTATTTGACCTTTTTTGTGCTTTTTGTAGGTTGCATGTTCCTGCGCCGAGGGGAGGTGGGCCTACCCCGAAGCCGGACCATGCTTCTTTCTTGTCCTCTTGCTCTATTTCATTATTTTTTATAGTCATTTGTTAGTTACCTATTATTTGTTTTGTTATTTATTTTCTAATATAGCCTAGTATTACGCCGTGTGGAGTACGGCGACTTATGCTTAAGTAGACAGTCGCTAGATGAGCTCTTAAAAAAAAAATCCTCTTGTCTGTTCAAAACAAGTCTGTTCGTATTGACATTTAGGCCCTCGTTGGCTTGTTGGTGTTTAATATTGATTAATGATTACACAATAGCTAGTGTTCAATTGGAAGCATATTGGGGGGGGGGGCTATGACACTATGGTGTCAGCTACACGTCACAAAGGTAACTAAATGGAAAACACTGCTGGCTCCGATGTGTTTTATAACAGGCTAATGGTATGGATCTTCTTAGTGCATGAAATATGATGTGTGTGCAATCAACAAAAGTGTGAGTTGATTAAGTGTAAACCTGATATCACAAAATACAAACGGTACAAAATAGTGCCTTTTGCATTCCAACTGGGTACACATAATAACACTCCAATACACCCCTTCCTGCCAAAACAAATATCCTCCTAATCGAAGAACATCTAAACATGAGAGACAGTTCTTCATTAAACTGCTATCCCACCCTCCCGCTGCACCCCTTACACTCACCCCTATGACCCCTAAACCCACCTCTCCGCCCTCTACCCACAATTACTAGATACCCTACCCCATCGAACTATAAAACTCATACTCCCTCACTTTACCAACATACCACTTCCAAACTATTCCCAAAACAACCTACTCCAAAGGACCCAGACATCCAGAAATCTTAAGAAAACCTAGCCGAACCAGAGTTTCGCGGCCTCAACCACGATCAGGACCCTATCCCGCCCCAAATCAACATAAAAACAGATTAGAAGATCATCACACCCCCGCCTCGCGATGGCACCTGCTCTAACCTCCAGCCATAACATGACACTGCCTATCTCATCCTATCCTGCCCTCACTCCTTCATGACTATCTCAGAACCTCTTCAACTATAACCTTAGACCTATGGGGAAAGACCACATGCCGTGACAGCCTTTCCGAGAGCTGCTGAGTTCGATTGAAAAGGACCCAGGGGGCAACAAAGTAAGTAAGCCGATAGAGGATGATGAAAAAAGAAAGTTTTTAATTTTCTAACAGTCCTAGCGACCGGGTATTTACTCTGCGGCAGTCACTTGAAAAGACCTTTTAATTTGTGTTTTATGCCGATTTTATGGATTTTGATTTGAAGTGAGTCAGAAAAGTTAGTGAAAAAGGTATATGCTAGAAGAAGAAGGTGATGTTAGAAGAAGGGTGTGTTGACCTAGAATAAGGTGGCAGAATGACACATAATTCATCTCTCCTTCTACAGGTTTTGGCTATCATGGGTACCCATAATTCTCGATCGGTGATCAGCTACTGTGATCTGTTCTTACCTTAATATAATTATTAAACTAATTAATTATTAATATTATAAAAATAGAGATAGGTATTTTTTTTCTATGTTATTCTAATGCTTGTAGTGTTTGTTTTTTTGAAAAAATCAAATAGAATGAAACCCAGGTTTTATTGGGCTTTTTCAAATTTTTTTGTTTTTTGCCAACCCTGAGGTGGCTTGGCCTTTGTGAGAGAAATGTTATAAGAGGTGCGGCATCTAAGCTAGCGGGTAAAATGGTATATTCTAAGTCCGCCTGGAGATGATTTGTAAGGCGTGTGATTGAAGCCCTATGGTTCTTTGAATGATTCATCAACATGACAAGGTATTTAATCCTTTGTTGCCACCAACAGTGAAGCCTTTGAATAAATGGCATGATCGAGCCGGATCTGTAACTTTCTGGCGAGTCTAGTAAGGCAAGGGTGTGCTCCGAATTTTACGTTTTCGTTTCTTTGTTGTTTTTTTTCGCTATGACATTGACACCATGTTAACACCCTGTAAGAGAATAGCATAATGCTCCCAAGTTTTTCCCACCTCCCTTCCGGGCGGGCCGCGTTATCAAACCTTTCCCTTCCGGCCCGATATCTGATGGTCTCCCGCATGAAGAAACCGCCGGCCATTGATGGGAGCCCATCTTGGCTTCCAGTGGTTCCCGGAAGTTTACAAAGGACGAAATGGAGGAGCTTGATATCAAATCTACTTCCGGAGCCATGTGAACCTCTCCCAAGTTTCGAGTATAAAAGATGAATTCTTTTAACCCGTAGTAGTAGAGCTTGCACAGCGTCTGGCAGGGCAGGAATTGCCATGTATCGGTGTAGTGGTAAATCATCGAAGCACCAAGTCTTCAGAGGGGAGATCGGTCCCAGTTAGGGAGGCTCCTAACCCGTTGATCTGCAAGTCAGTGCGGACCAAAGCTCGTACTCACGTGTCAGAGCCGAAGCTGCAAACAGCCTCATTCTGGTTCCCTAAGCGAGAAATCTACATCTCGGCTTTTCTCCGTGACCCTACGCGTCGATAGGTCACTTCCCCCTCCCCCTCCTCACAGAGGCACCCAAGATTCCTTGGAGTTCATGAGCGTGGGGCCCTCTTTAACAAGAAGCTCCCATCACCGCCTTCTTCCAGCAGAATTGTGACGGAATTGTGGGATCAGTTCGATCCCTGGAGAACCTACCTCATCGTCTCCACCCCTTATCTCACCACCTTCACTCACCAGCGCCACCCG
This sequence comes from Ceratothoa steindachneri, assembly GCA_963969495.1. Lineage (NCBI taxonomy): Eukaryota > Metazoa > Arthropoda > Malacostraca > Isopoda > Cymothoidae > Ceratothoa > Ceratothoa steindachneri. The sequence goes on from OZ018332.1 coordinate 83,096,796, forward strand.
GACATCAAGTTCCAAGGTGACCCGTCCCTTTCACATTCCTCAACTTCACCGCGAAGCTTACCAACATTACAAGTGTATAGGGATTTACATAGTGAATAGTTATTTACAAGCCAAGTGAGATATCCGAGATTCACTTCACTTATTGATTTATCTTTCAAAGCACATTTGTATATATATATATATATATATATATATATATATATATATATATATATATATATATATATATATATATATATATATATATATTCTTGTTTAGTGTTCATTAAAACTTTTTCATATTGTTGTGTATCTATTTTCCTTTGGGTTGCTTGTTGGTAAAGTTCATTCCAATCCCTCCGTAGCCAACCTCTAATCACTCTGAGTCAATAAACCCATTCGAGGCACGGGCCTAACGAAGTATAAGGAGTAGTACGACGACTCCTCCGCATTCGGGAAAATAGGATATATATATATATATATATATATATATATATATATATATATATATATATATATATATATATATATATATGAGTCGGGGAAAAATCCAACCACCCCTCGGCCTATTCCTCGACACACCCATTTGATTGTAATGATGCTGATAATAATGAAGCTTGGTTCTCTTCTTCAGCACGTGTTCAAACTGGAGCAGGAGGAGTATGTGAAAGAACAGATAGAATGGGAGTTTATCAATTTCTACGACAATCAGCCTTGTATCAATCTCATCGAATCCAAACTCGGCATTCTTGATCTCCTGGACGAAGAATGCAAGGTAGTAGAAGAAGCCATCATCTTTTTTCTTCTTTTTGTTGCAAAGGCGACACAAATCCGTCTTTTTCAGAAATTTCATGCTGCGATCCCTTCCCTGCTTTCTCTCTCTTTTTTTTTTAACCAAATTATTCCATAAAATCAACTGTGGCCAAATCCTATCGCTTATCATCTTTATTTCCTTTCTCTGATAGCCATATGTTCTCTTATCGCAGATGCCAAAAGGATCCGACAAGTCGTGGGTAGAGAAGTTATATGATAAGTGCAAGAAGTCGACACACTTCAGTAAGCCACGTTTATCTAACACCTCGTTTATTATTTCTCATTTCGCTGACAAAGTTACCTACGAAAGCGCCGGCTTCCTAGAGAAAAACAGAGACACGGTCTCCGAGGAACAAGTGAACATTCTTAAAGCTAGTCAGGTAAGCTTGAATGCCATTCCTCGCTTTCGGACTAAGGCCACAGATTTATTCTGCTCTGTACTAGCTCAAGGTAATGCTAGAAATCTTGATTTTTAGCATGGAATTTTCTCATGAGTTTAGGAATTTGACTAAACCTCGTTGGTAGAGCTCCCACAATCGGCCATTTACTTGGGAGGAAATTGAAATGAAAAATGTCCTTTCATAAATTGTTTTCTCAGTTACTGAGTTGCGTAGGAGGGGTTCTCACTCTATTTTGTGAAGCAGTCTAATGTTTCTTGTCATAATACTTACTACCTATTTTATCCTCTCTATGGTGGAGTAAAAATCCTAGGGTGATGGTGTTTAGTTGGGTGTCGTAGGTGATTAAATTTGACCGTCCTCGTGCTTGAGATTGGTGAATACGCTGAACTGAGAACTCGCTCTCGCATAAATACTTTTATGTTTGCTTTCACTAGCGTTGGGTCGGATCGGGGACTCGCCAATTATATTCGTATCCTTTTTCTTCTTAATTTTTTTTTTTATACTTTAGCATTGACGTATTCCAACGTTTTGTTTGAGCATTGAATTTTATGATGCCTTTGTATGTATGTGGGTCAGGATGAATACCAATACTGTCTTGTCTTCCGGCGAGTCTATAAAGACACGCGCTGAAAACCGTTGGTGAGCGTGATGCTTCACTACCTCATTGCCCATTTTGAATTTCTGTATTACTAAGCTTTATCTCTGAAATATTGGATCCACGTTACGACCTTTCTTCCTACTCGAATGCTATCGACAGATTCCTCTAGTCAAGGAGCTCTTCAGTGAAAAAAAGCAGGGCAGAGGTCAAGGGAAAGTCAAGGTATTACCGACTGGACCTTCGGACACCAGGCAGATGAAGAAAAGCGTAAGTAAATGGGCAAAAGTTTTAGCGACAGGCGCGAGAATTAGGTCCAATTTTAAAACTGACATTTTTTTTTACCAACATTGTAACTCAACCCTTAATGAAGGACCGATTTTAGATTCGTAGCTTTATTTTTACCCCTATGGAAGGTTGGTTCCCAATTCCGAGATTCATTAAGTCTCCTCATGTTGACGTTGAATTCCACGACCCCGCACTACGTGCGATGCATCAAACCCAACGATGACAAGATGGGCTTCACGTTCGCCCCCGTCCGTGCCATTCAACAGCTGCGCGCGTGTGGCGTCCTCGAAACGGTGCGGATAAGTGCAGCTGGATATCCTTCGAGGTGAGATACAAATTTATTTTGTTATTTTAAATTGCTCGAGCTCCTTGATAAATTACTAAAATCGTCCTCGTCCTCCCCATTAACCTCTTTCTGACAAAGTGGGGTACCCGGGCATCAGTCACTAAGAACAACCTACCCCCACCTCCATTATGCCCTATCTAGCACAAAGGCACGAATCATTTTTTTTCCTATGCCAAATTGGCTTTTCATGGCGAAGGGGTGCTATGAGCTGTAGCCTCAGGGGTCATTCCTTGAAGAAGGCCCAGCCACCGCCCCCTCACGAACCCCTTCCATGCAGACCTATCATACACGAGATCCACTTGCTCCTCAATCAGTCCTTTCTCTCCCAAACACTCATTCGAATAATAACGTACCCCTAAACACCTTCTCACACCCTGACACTCACTCGTATATTCTCTTCACAAGTCTATTTCCATCCTTTCTTCTCATGTACTTAGCGATACCACCTCACAACACACTGTTGCAACCTCGCTCACACCCTTTTTCCTCTTTTCCAAGCGTTCTATCATCTAATTAGTCTCTCTATCTTTCTCATCTTCTAAGGAGTAGTTTGGAAAAACGCGTCACTTCATTCTTTTTTTCCGTTTTTGCATTCATCCAAGTTTTCTCGACTCTACCTTTCACGGAGCGATCTCAATCAAGGTTAGAGATCAGTGTGAAAGTCATCTGATAACCGCTATCAAGGATTTCTCCGAAGTAAATCAGCCTCCGGAGGCGTGAGACCCCCTCTTCTCGCACACCATATCATCAACATTGGGATAACCCATCCCTCACTATTCCTTATTAACCTCCCCTTGTCCTCTTTTCCATACGTACTCCTATCAGTACTTTATCCAGAAAGATATTAAACAGCCATGGCCAAATCTCAACCTTGTCTTACACCCTCCTCGAGTCTCAATCCTCTCACTCCGTCTCTTTTTCACCCTAAGGCACACCTTACTTCCTACATAAATACTCTTCGCACCACTCGATAGTTTACAACTCACTCCATATATTCTTAGCACATGGCTTCTTTTGTGAGAGAGAGAGAGCCTATCTGGGACTGCCTACTAGGGCAAAAGTTGCCTTACTCAAAACAGAGCCTACTACTAGGCTAGATTAAAAAAAATTACTATGTAGATAACAAAGATAAAAAGAAAGACAAGGCTAAAAAACAGCAACAACAATTAAAAAAGAAAGAAAAGAAGGCAAAAAGGCAACATGAAGGAAGCGCGCTCCGGTGTCGGGGGTAGGCCCTCCTTTCCCCCCGGCGCAGAAATATGCGACCTACAAAAAAAAAAGAGTCAAATGAAGTGGAGGAGGCAAGTCTCCTCCAAAAAGTCGGATAGTCCACAACTCTGCGTGCACGAACCAGTCCCGAGTACAAAGGACAAGCGGTAGCGACCCCGTTTGTCCCAGTACCGGGGCAGGTAGCGTGCGCGAAGATCACCCAGACTGGGACATTCAATAAGAATCTGCCGAATGTCTCGGGGACAACGCAGTCTTCACAGAATGGCGCTGGCGAGCGCTCCATCAAATGGCGGTGCGTCCCGCGAGTGTGTCCAATTCGGAGACGACAGAAGCCAACCTGAAGCCGTCGCGGCATTGGGAGATAGGTCCATGAGAACAGTCGCGGCCCAATGGCACGTCACTTTAAGTTCCCCTCGACCGTCTCCCATCTTCTTTGCTAAGCAGCCGGAGAGCTGATTGTATTCTTGCCATGTAATCGGTGTGAGGAAAAACGAAATGCTGGTCTGGTCGCCCAGTCCTAACGGACTCTTTGGTGCCCTCATTCCCCGCAATTGCTACATGTCCAGGAACCCAGCAGAAGATAATCTCGACATCTGCCCGGCTCGCCAAAACCGTGGCGTCACGGATATCGCGAACCAAGGGATGCGGAGATTCCAATGCCCCGAGAGCACTCAGGGCGCTTTGTGATTCGCTATAGATCACAATCAGGTCTACGACCCGTTATCTCTCTTACCGAGCGGTGTATTGCAACCAGTTCGTCTGTGAAGACAGACGCAGCTCCTGGCATTGCTCGGCTGACTTCAAACAGAGGGGATACGGCGTGGAAACCGACCCCCTCTTAACACATGACACAATACTTCTCTACCTACATGGTCACCTTTCCAGGAGCCGTGAACCTCGCAGCCACTTTACATCTCTCTTTCCTTGTTTATTCATTCAGGTGTCTGGATGCAAATACTGGCTCCACCACGCGCTCTAAAACCCCTTTGTTCATCCCCTATCAATCTCTCTCATCCTTCTTGTACGCCCAATCAGAATTTTTCCATACATTATACTTAAAACACTCGCGTATTTCTTGTATTCATCTTTCCACCCTTTACCCTTATACAACGGCACTATTATTCCACTGCTCCACTTCACACGGATTCTTCCGCTTTTAAATGCTTTACAACACAGTCCCTAGATCCCTACCATAACACAATCACCACTTTCTAGCATATCAGCGACTATATCATCTACTCCGGCGTTCTTCCCATTTTCAGACCTCTCTCAGCACTAGCAACCTATTGCCTGCTTATTTACAGTCGCGAATCTAATCATTTTCATATTCCCTTTATCTTCCAATCCCACCAAAATACTAAGATTACCTCGGAAGTAAGCTGTAATAGGGAGGAATTCTGAAAGTCAATTCCAAGTAAGTCCTTGAAAGTAAAAAGAATGGTAGGGTCTGTACCACTGATCTCGGGGGCGTACCTAGTGTTTAACGTATGATCCAAATCACTGGTATCTATAGCGTCTTGTAACCAGCGTTAAGTCGACCTGAATCCGGTCCCCATCCAGCGACTTACCACAACCGATGTAGCTTATAATATCGCTGTAATTTGAAGCGGTGTTTCACTTGTCTAGCAGCTCTCACCCTGAGAATAAGATCAGTAGTTTAAGATAAGTTCAGATGTCTCCTGTTTTAAAAGTTTGGGTCAATTAATCACCACTTTGTTGGTGATGTATATAATGTTAATAGGATTTTAGCGATAATATGGACTTTCATGACCCTCATTTTATTCTAGGGAGTTTTAATTATCTGTTATATTCATTGAAATGGTATCAAAGTAGCAAATATTCTTATTTCAGATGGACATACTACGACTTTTTCACCCGTTACCGCGTCTTGTGCCGATCATCTGATATTAAGAGAAATGATATGAGAAGCACCTGTCAGAAAATCATCGCTAATATGATTAGTGTAAGTATGCTTTTGTCGAACAACTCTTAGTTTCAAGTGGCTAAAGATGAAGTTCCTAGTAACAAGGAAGGAAGTAGTCTGGGTGTGATTTCACTTGCATTTGTTCACGCCGACTCTACCCTGTTGCAAAATGGTTAAGATGAAGATTGAAGAAATCTCAAATTAATAAACGTCCCTTTGACTGGATGACGGGTGTAGTGTATCAAGATCGGCATGATGATTATAGCATAGTGATAACGTTAGGTTTGCTAACACATTAGCAGCGTTTTGTATAAAAGGTGGCAGCCCATAATTTTAATAAGAATCTTTGAAAATCTATCTTTATTTTAATCCTTTTTTTTTTAATCCCTGTTAGGATGAAGACAAGTTTAAATTTGGTCGCACGAAAATATTTTTCCGAGCTGGACAGGTTGCTTATATGGAGAAGCTCAGGGCGGACCGGTTAAAAGCGTGTGGAATTATGATTCAGAAACATGTTAAAGGATTCCTCCTCCGCAAGCAATTCCTCACAATTCGCAGAGCAACTCTCACCATTCAGCGGTTCACCCGTGGTCATCTTGCTAGAAGGTAAAATCGCACCACAACTCAGTTTTGTTTAGAATGATGACCTTTGAAACTCCCTGAAAGAATCGTTTCCGCTGTACGTGTTTTTATTATTAGAAGTTGTTTGAACTCAGTAGCTCTAGATTGGTTTGCGCTGCATCATTGTTGGTGTTGTTTCTCAGGCTGCCTGGCCGAACAGCTCCGAGCCCCTGAGAAAGGCTGTGAACTGGGCCGGACTTTCCCACAAGGCCCTCATGAAGTGTATATTATGTTGTTAGCGTGCGTGGTTGTGTGAAATGCAGTTTTCCATTGTGTTTGATGGTAGGGGGGGGGGTTCTGTGTTGCAGCCTGGACAAACATCTACGATCGAATCATCCAGCCTTTTCTGATAGCTCTGAAGTGCTGGGTGGTATCCACATTGTAGCCTAGCCAGGCGGACTCTGTCTTCATGGGTAGAGAGAGAATTCGGAAGGGTTGCTTTCTGGGGGCTGGGCTTGCAGCTGAGTGTTGTTTTTAAAGTGATTGGATGTAGCTGTGAGTGGTGTGTGGCTATGTTTCCGGAAGCTGGTTTACGGTGACAGGGTGGGAGTCATAAGATTATTTATGTATGATATCGTGTACTAGATGTTCATTTGATGTTTCTTGGATTTTGTCGGTGTTCTGACATTAAATGTAGTGGGTGTTTTGGGTTTGTGGAGGCTGCGGCAAGTATTTGTATGCCTAGAGCCTGGGTAGCTCCGTCCGCCCAATAGAGCTATTCTGGAGGGGTAGCTTTATATAGTCTCAACCACTCTAGTCCTTACGTTGAGGACTTTGGTTTCGTGGTATAGGTGGTCTGTGGGTTTTGTAGCTGCAGACAGTGAAGATTTTTAATACCTTGTTTTGTATAGTTTGTGTTGTGGTTTCTCTCGGAGGGGTTAGAAGCTCAAGCAGTGCTTGCATAATCCATCACTGAGCGTATATATTGTTTGTATACTGTGGTTGTGGTTTCTTTGTTGCGCTCGAATGTTGTAGTATGTTTGTGATATGTTGTTTAAATGACATTGATGTATTGTATGTGTGTGTGTGTGTAGCATGAGGTGTTGTTTATGGTGAGTTTAGGTGTATAGTTATGTTGTGCTGTCCAGTTAGTGAGAAAGGTAGCTGTAGATTTAGTTGGGGCTATTTTATGTCTGCTTGTGTTGAACATGTATGAAGTGTGCTTAGGTAGGGTTGAATAAGTTGGGTATCTGTTTCTGCGTTTTGGCGTGTACATGTAAATGTTATGTCGTCTGCATAGGAAGCTATGTTTATCTGGGGAGTGTGGGGTGCGGGAATGTCGTGCATCTACAGGTTGAATAGAGGTGTTGAAGCTACGAATCCCTGTGGTACACCGTTTGTGAAATTTCTAATGGCCATGACTGGTCAGCAAATGACATGTGCGCACCGGATACTTGGTTCCTTGGGTATAAAAGATAATATAAAACTAGACTTCGCTTTGGCCGAGTGGAAACGCTGCGTTCAATTTGAGATAACTTAAGGTATATCAGTCGTAGTAAGTCGCTAGGTGTAGTCGAATTCGCGGTGGCTGGTATATGCTGTAGGGGCCTTTGGTTCAGATCTCACGTTAACCTAACCTGTAGAGCCACACTAGGATATAAGTCCTACAAACGAGTGAAGATCCTTGGTAAAATCGCTACCAAATCATAATATAAAACAGCGACTGAACGAGTTATTTTTATTGGGACTTTGTAATATTAAAAATTAGCGCTGTAGTAATACGATGGGATGGAAGTTGATTGTGAGGTGGTTTTATTTTTCCGACTTTGGTAGCATTTTCGTTATCACTTTTATTATTAGTAATCACTTAAGTAACTAAAGTTCGGTTTGTGTTCATCAAGGACATTGAATTTTGTATTCCCTCTGGTCAGCGCTCTTACAGAATTAATAAACAAACGTCTAATCTCATGTCCTATTTAGCTGATGCGAAAACCACACAGCACACTAATTTCCACGTTTGCTTTTTTTATATGATCAGCGCTGACTAGGGTACAATGCCATCAATCATCGGTCATTATGGTAAATCCCCCACAAAATCTCAGACAGAATTAGACAACTTGAATTGCAATTTACCGCGCTTGGAGCTGAAATTATACAACATGAATTGCAATTTACTGCTCTTGGAAGCTGAAATTATACAACCTAAATTGCAATTTACTGCTCTTGGAAGCTGAAATTATACAACTTGAATTGGAATTTACTGGTCTTGGAAGCTGAAATTATACAACATGAATTGCAATTTATCGCGCTTAGAAGTTGAAATTATACAACTTAAATTGCAATTTCCCACCCTTGGAAGATGAAATTATACGACATGAATTGCAATTTACTACGCTTGGAAGTTGAAATTATACAACTTGAATTGCAATTTCTGGCGCTTGGAAGCTGAAATTATTCAACTTGAATTGCAATTTACCATGCGTGGAAGCTGAAATTATTCAACTTAATTGCAATTTACCGCTCTTGGAAGATGAAATTATACAACTTGAATTGCAATTTGCTGCTCAGGAAACTGAAATTATACAAATTGAATTGCAATTTACTGCTCGGGAAGCTGAAATTATACAACTAGAATGTAAATTTACCATGCTTGGAAGCTGAAATTATACAACAGGAATTGCAATTTACTGCGCTTAGAAGCTGAAATTATGCAACATGAATTGCAATTTACCGTGCTTGGAAGCTAAAATTATACAACTTAAAATGCAATTTACCGCTCTTGGAAGATGAAATTATACAACTTGAATTGCAATTTGCCACTCTTGGAAGCCAAAATTATACAACATGAATTGCAATTTACCGCTCTTGCAAGATGAAATTATACAACTTGAATTGCAATTTACCGAGCTTAGAAGCTGAAATTATACGACATGAATTGCAATTTACTGCGCTTGGAAGTTGAAATTATACAACTTGAATTGCAATTTGCCGCGCTTGGAAGCTAAAATTATACAACTTGAATTGCAATTTACTGCGCTTGGAAGCTGAAATTATACAACTCGAATTGCAATTTACCCCACTTGGAAGCTGAAATTATACAACTTAAAATGGGATTTACTGCTCTTGGAACCTGAAATTATACAACTAGAATTTCAATTTACCGTGCTTGGAAGCTGAAATTATACAATTTGAATTGCAATTTACCACTCTTGGAAGCTGAAATTATTCCATTTGAATTGCAATTTACTGCGCTTGTAAGCTGAAATTATACAACTTGAATTTTAATTTACCGCGCTTGGAAGCTGAAATTATACATCTTGAATTGCAATTTACCGCGCTTGGAAGTCAAAATTATACAACTTGAATTGTTATTTACCTCGCTTGGAAGCTGAGCCTGATTTATGCCATTTCCATATCTTCTTGGAGCACTCTTCTCTCGATTCTGAGAAAGTGTACGTTAGAGAAGTTTGCCGTTCCTTTGTAATACATAGTTAAAAATCCGATGCAAAACGAAAGCTGCTTTATTTAGACATGATTTCCACTAATCATAGCGTCAATTGGGAAAAAGCAAAATTTATTTATAACTCGAATGACTGACTCAACCGACAGGTAGTTGAGGCGGGTTTAATTGATTCCCTCTCAAAATTTAACCTCTTGAAAGGGAACTTCAGGTTCTATCAGGTTATCAGATCGATTATCACTTCTCAGATAGGAATCGCCTGACCATTAGGAGGAGTCATGCTCCTCTTGCCATGGTTTCAAACTTTGTGTTCCTAAAGCTGAAGGCTATAGAGTGATGCTCCGAAACTAGACCCGATCCTTGGTCTTGTTTTCTACTAACGCCTGAACTGGGAGGCCCATATCCACAGCCTTACTGTATCTTTTACCTGTGCATGGACATTCTTCCTTCCTTACCGTTCAGCACTTGCGAGTTCTGATAGGGCTACCACTTAGTTGTTTTATAATTCCTTTTTCACTCAAAACTTGTCTACGGGGGCGAGTTTTAAGCATCCGTTGCTGAACATTAATTGCGGAAGGTGGACGTGATCCACCACACAGGTGTCCTTATGGCTACCAGTGTTTTCCGCACGTCCCCGATTGAGAGCTTGCATATTGATTACAGAGACATGTCACTTGATCTGCTCCGTACATTGTGCATCATGCGCTTGTACGACCTCTTCCTTGGTCGCCAACGGCTCTCATCGCATACGCAGCCAATCTCGACGATGCCTATGTCACCAAGAGATGCCAGTCATACCCTAATCACTTTGGTTCAGGGCTCTTGAGCGCTCTATAGTTCGGTGTAGTTCTCTGGCAGGTGGAGCCTCTGGTTCTGCCCCAAAACGCCACCTTGGAGCGTACACCCTTTGGATATTTGTCGCCACTCGTATGCTCTAAAATCGTCGACAGCGCCGGAATTATTGCGTTCGACCTTTTGGGAGCACATTTCGTGTCACGCTGGATCCGTGCCTGTGTACACGGATGGTTCAAGTCGAAGGAGGGGAGCGGCTCCCACGCCTTATTTCCTATGTAGGTTATTTGAAGTCAACGGTTCTCTACCAGTCGCTGCGACTATCATCAGGGCTGAGCTAGTTTCAATACACCGCTCGGTACTTGATCTATAGCGCTTGTACGACCTCTTCCTTGGTCGCCAACGGCTCTCATCGCATACGCAGCCAATCTCGACGATGCCTATGTCACCAAGAGATGCCAGTCATACCCTAATAACTTTGGTTCAGGGCTCTTAAGAGCTCTATAGTTCGGTGTAGTTCTCTGGCAGGTGGAGCTTCTGGTTCTTCCATGATGGGGGAGGTGCTCTCGAGGTATTGGAATCTCGACACCCCCTGGTTCGCGGTATTCGTGAGGTCACGGTTGCCGCGAGCTGGGTTGGTGTCCAGATTATTCTATGCTGAATTCCTGTACATATAGGGATTTCAGGGAATGCGGGCACCAAATAAGCCACAAAAAATTGAGTCAGCACCCCGGGCTGCCTCATATATAATGGGAGACGGCCGACGGAAACCTAAGGTTGCGTGCCATTGGGCGCTAATGTTCCCTTGGACCTACCCCTTATGCTTCGATGGCTTTAGGCCACTTTTTGCCGTCTTGGAATTTGTCACACACTCGAGACGCAGCGCGTTTTGATAGAAGGCTCCCCTGCACCTTACTGCAACAACAGCTTGGTTCCAAACACTGTTCGGCATATTGTTGTTATTGAGTGTCAAATCTAGGAGCTTTTGGGGCACATTAACCGTCTCAGTACTGGGACGCGAGAGATCGCTTCCGCTTGTCCCTTGTTCTCGTCACCGATTTGTGCTCTCCTGACTGTGGTCTACTGGACTTTTTGGAAGAAGATGGCCTACTACTCGTACTTTTTATTTGAATCTCTTTGTGTTGGATGTATGCTACGTTGCCGGTGGGGATGCGGATCTCCTCCGACGACGGAGCATACTTTTTTTTTTCTTTTTGTCTACTTGGTTTTGTTTTGCCTTTTCTTGTTTGGTTTCTTTGTTGATGGTTGTTTTTTTTTGTTTTTTTTTAATGTAGTCTCAGACTAGGATATCTTTCTTTTCGGCGATTTATGCCCTAGAAGGCAGTCGCCAGAAATGCGATGAAAAAAAACAAAACTACCCCAATAATTCGAGTATAAAAATCTCCATTACAGACAAGTGCAAAGCATGAAGCGAGAGGCAGCTGCTATTCGAATCCAAACCTGCGTTCGTGGGTGGGTCAAGAGAGTACAGTACCGGCGTCTCGTGTACACAATGACGCGTCTCCAGGCACACGTCAGGGGCAAACGGGCGCGGATGCAGTACGAGCACCTTAAGAAAGTGAGGGCGGCGGTGGTTCTACAGAAAAATATACGCCGCTATTTGGCGGTGCAGAAGTACCGGCGAGTTATGCGTGGTTTGGTCGCTATCCAAGGCAGGGTTCTATGCTTCCTCGCCAAGAAGGAATTGAAGAGACTAAGAATTGAGGCTAAATCTGTCGAGCACCAGAAGAAGTTGAATAAAGGACTCGAAAATAAGATCATATCATTACAGCAAAAGGTTACGGAACTGGTAAGTAACACCACCATTTTGTTTTACTACTACGACCACTTCTTTCCGCCCCTCGACCATTCTCCGCGATTATCCAATGGGCAAAATCTTTTCGCTCAAGACCCCTTAATTATTGTCAAATTTAAAAACTTTGCATTAATGATTGCTAGTTTGGAATTTAGTGTTTTTGGTCTGTTTTTTTTAGACCATGGCAGGGAGGAAATGTTTACTCCTTCTCTTTGATACCCCACAAACGGGGGCATGCCTTAATTAACAAACGAGGTGAATTATTTTTTTTTTTTAATTCACCTTCACATTCATTGATTTTTTTTTGTTCCAAAAGTCTGAAGATAGTTCGTCACTTTTTATTCATTTTTCAATTAATTTCCCTATTGCACTTTGGATTATGAAACTTTTAGTTCCTTCTACTTTTATTATGAACTTGTCGATTAACCACATCAATCTAAAATTGCGTCATCATTTAAGAGTAAAATTTGATCTCTGTCATTGTTTTGTTAGCAACATGAAAACTCTCGCATTAAGAGCTACAAAGAAGACATTGCCAACTTTAAAAGCCAACTGGTTGAACTGAAAGCCATGGAAGCGTCCCTAAAAACGTCAAACAACAAAATAAAGGTTCTTGAAGAACAGATCGAAATACTTTCGAACGATTTGGAGGTAAGACAACATAACATAAAGTAATGGTGACTAAAGCCGCTAGGGCCCATTAAAGGTTATTCTAGTCAGACTATCCAACATCCCAGAAAGCGACTAGCATGGCATAATCGTTTTCTGCGATTTGGATACTCTGATAAGAAGAGGCAAATTTATTGAAATTATTTAAGGTAAAGAAATTTATCTCATTGTGCCATACAAAGCGAATGGGGTGCAAAGTATGGGATAAAAAAAAAAAAATCTTTCTCCCCCCTTAATATATTCCTTGATGGATTCAAATTCTTGAATGGAGAAACTCCTTATTACTTAATTCCTACTTTGAATCGCTTTTCTCTTGGATAATGCAGAGAAATAATTTGAGTTTTATTCCATAAATGGAGTATCTTTAATCGTTTTCATTCGTATAACATTCCAATTATATGGATTCAATTTTTTGCTATTCATTGTGTCCTAATAAACGACGAAACTTCGATGAACTACCTTCAATAATTATCATCCCTGCTTCATTTGGGTCCAATTTAGAGGTAAAGATAAATTTCCAAGCTTAAAAAATTGCGTATTTTTTGCATTTTAAAATGGCTATCACTGATTATTTAAGGGAGGGAGATATTTAGGTACGAGTCTTTACTGTTGGCCCAAATCCACCAGCTATTCTTTTTTTTCCGCCTTCTGTGATTTATGTCCTAACACTTGTTAATTATATTTATCACTATGATTCCAGGTGGAAAAGGGGGAAAAAATGGACGTCCTCAACGAAAAAGAGAGAATCGAGAACGAAAACAACGAAATTGTGGAGAAATTGAACGCTGAAAACGTTAGTCTCTCCACATTGCTCGCGCATGCGCAGCAAGAAAGTGAGAAGCTCGAGAGTCAAGGTAAGAAGGGTCACTCGAAGATGCTTTCACCGATGGCTCACCTCTCCCTACCACTGATGTTAATTTCTCTCTTCAATTAGCCTGAACCCTGTGGGGTGGGGGGGCTAAGTTCGTACTAAGCTTTTCATTCAAGTTTAAACACACGCTCTGTATCTAATACAGTGTCAATTAACAAACTTAAAAGACCTTCCATTAGGTGAATTTACTGTAATTTACTCGCTTGTTTTCTTGATTTTATTTTTGCTTGTTTTTTTTTCTTCGTCTTTCGTGGACCTGATCCACCTCTGACCGACTAATGAAATTCACATAAAGATCAGAATGGAATGTTAATCGCTGGTGAACCCGAAGGCACTAAGGGCCGGTCCTGTTTAGGTGTGAGGAAGATGTTCAGGGTTTTTTTTATCAACCAGTCATCGTATAATCCCTTTTGTACAGGTGGAGGTGGTGGGGGGCACTCGTTCTGCGTTCGAGATAACGAAATGAACACCCCATAAGGGACATAATGGTGATGTGATTGGCTTTATGAGTGATGACGTGTGTAGGAGCTACCTACCCTAGCGGGGTACACCTAATAGGGGGGCAAGCTCCTCACACACGCGCTCGCTGGCGTTGAACTTGACACCTTGACGCCATAAATCTACCGCCGTACCCACTAAGTTTAGCGAGATCGGCTCAAGTTATGGCTGAATGCATTAAAAGATAAGAGTGTGCAATTGGTGGGAGCGTTGTCAGATGTGGGTTTTATGTTAATATTTACCTACATTGATTTTGTTTGTAGTTTCCTTTCTCATTGGAGATGGATTCGTCTTGAATCCGTTAATATCCTACCGAGAATCCACAAGAGAATGTAGTTTAATTTCTAGGATCAATTGAGAGACTTCCTTTTGGTTTGCTTCTCTGCAGGTGATTTCAGCTGCACCCTTTTGAGCTAACTGGAGGTTTGAGTTTTTAATGTTCTTATTAGTTTTCTGTTAGTCCGTTTATTCCCCTCCGTTTTAGTCACACTGGGGTTCCCTGTTTCAGTTGGACTAAGCCCCTTTGCTCTATTGAATAGTACTTAAGATACTTATTTGTTTTGAGGGAACTTCAGATTGCTAGCTGAACAGAGTAGAACTTTGTAGGTTTCTCTGATCATATGCTATCAATTAGTAGGTCTTACTATTTCCTTGTCTTTTTTTATTGAATACATCGATAGCTCCTTTGATTCTTTTGTTTGTATTGATACTTACAAATAGGGTATCTTCTAGTTTCTCTTTTAATTTTTCTGTATATAATTTTGTCTTTGAACGCTAACACCTTGTTAAAGTTTATCTCTATTTTATGGCTTATCGGGACTCCCCCCTCCCCTTGGAATCCGTTCGTATGCTACCCTGAGCTTGCCTTTGATGGCTTAAGCGAACCACGATAGTTTCTATGACCATATTTCCTCGTGTAATTCGTGTTTTCATTATTCTCCCAAAAGGTTAAAGAGTGTTAAGAGTATAATCACACTGAAAATCAGTAAGGAAGGAGAATAGATGGGGTAGTAATTTTAGACCAGAAGTACATTAGACTGTTATAAAGCCTGATTCTCAACCAATGGTGAACTTATTTTGAACCCGGCAGCCTTCGGAATACCGCTATGGCCGTAGTCTTCTTTAGAGGTCTCTGAGTGAGGTGACATGATAGTTGGCTCTGAGGTGTTCGAGAGAAGCACAGGTGAGGATGGGATGAGTGGTGTCGTTTCTCAGTTGGTGGTTGTAACGGGGGAAGTCGGCGGTTGGGGGTCAGGTAAATTCACACCACGCGAGAATGTGGCTCACAGAGTGATAGACTAAAACTGCTAGAATATTGTTCTTTCTACACTTCATTGAAGGTCCGAGTTGAAATTAAAAATATATTTCACTTTCACATCTGTAAAAATATTCCATTTAGAGTAAAATTATTATTTAGAATGTAGCCTTAGACACAGAGCAACTCGGGGGGGGAAATACAGACTGACCTGGTTGAAAGGGTGCAGGGGGCAAAAGTTTGAGAAAGTTTTAAAACATTGTGCTAGAATGGAGAGAGTGTATGGGGGGGGTTTTGTTAGGACTGATGGGGAACAGTTAATACCGATTGCTAAGGAGCTCTCGTTAGCCTAATAGAATACGCTGATACCCCTGGGTGGGTAAGTGGCTTCACACGCATCATTACACACAGCCAACTACAACTATTTTAACTCTGCCAGACTTATTATTAGTTACTATAAAATTAATAATAAGTCTGGCAGAGTTAAAATAGGGCCTATCAAATATGAAGGGGTTGTGAGAGAAACTGATGAGGAAATAACTGAGGTACTAAATGGTCATTTTGCATCAGTATTTACAAAGGAGAAACTAAATAGTCTTATGTATAGTACTCATGGGTCAGGGAAAGAGGTGTTTACTACCATTAGTGTGGATTGGAGGATGATAAAAGGACTAATAGGTGAGTTAGATGCTACCAAGGCCTCTGGCCCTGATAATATTCATTCTAGGATACTTAAGGGGTAGAAAGTATTTCAATAGCTCTGGAGAAGTTATATACTAGGTCACTGGAATATGGAGAAATACCCGATGATTGGAAGAGAGCGAATGTAGTCCCCATTTTCAAGAAGGGTAGTAAAGAGGATCCAAATAACTTTAGACCGGTTAGCCTAACTCCTGTAGTCTGTAAAATTCTTGAGAAAATAGTTAAAAAAGGGATTTGCCAACATCTAGAGAGGGAGGGGTTAATCAGCGATGCTCAGCATGGGTTTAGATCAGGTAGATCATGTTTGACTAATTTACTAGACTTTCTCGAGTTTGTAACAGATCAAGTAGATAAGGGAGAGAATGTAGATGTAATTTACTTGGATTTTAGTAGAGCATTTGATAAGGTACCACATAGGAGACTAGTTCATAAATTAAAAATGATTGGGATATGTGGGGGTGTTTCAAATTGGATAGCTGAGTGGCTGAAAGACAGGAAGCAAAGGGTAGTGCTAAATGGTGTAAATTCAGAGTGGAGGGATGTTATCAGTGGGGTTCCTCAGGGATCAGTTCTCGGTCCATTATTATTTGTCATCTATATAAACGATCTTGGGGAGGCAGTTAATAATAAAGTGTCAATTTTTGCGGATGATACCAAATTAGCAGCTGTAGTTAAAGATATTGATAATTTTAAAGTGCAGGGGGATTTAAATAAATTGTTATCCTGGGCACATAAGTGGCAAATGACTTTCAATCTTGATAAGTGCAAAGTTATTAACATGGGAAAAGATAATAGAGAATTTAACTATGAAATGGATGGGCATTGGCTGAGCTCAGTAGAGGATGAGAAAGATCTAGGAGTAGTAATAGATAAGTCATTAAAGTTTTCTAAGCAGTGTATTGAAGCAAGAAATAGGGCAAATAGAGTGCTGGGTTTCATTAAGAGAAATGTCAGTTACAAAAGTAAGGAGGTTATTCTTAAACTCTATAACTCTTATGTTAGGCCAAATCTAGAGTACTGTATACAGGCATAGTTCCCACATTTTAGACACGATATTAACCTTGTCGAGTCAGTGCAACGGAGGGCAACAAAGATTATTCCTTCCCTGAGGCACCTTGAATATATAGATAGACTGAGGGTATTAAATATGTTCTCGTTCGAAAGGAGGTGTGTGAGAGGGGATATGATTGAGCTCTTTAAAAAATTTTCTGGGGTAGATAAATTCGATGTTAGCAAGTTTTTTGAGTTAGAGGATGGAAATCGGACTAGAGGTCACCACTTGAAAATTAAAAAGCAAGGGTGTAGGTTGGATTTAAGAAAATATTTTTTCACCAATAGAGTGGTAGACTTCTCGAACAAATTGCCGCGGAGGGTAGTAGGAAGTCCAAATTTAAATGTATTTAAGAGTAGGTTGGATGAGTTTATGGGGAGGGAAGGTTGTGATGGTTCCTAAGTTTTGTATATATTAATATTGTTTGTATATATCTATAGCTGCATGATTTAGTTCTTGACAAGCCTTGATTGGTGATACCCTTGTTTCTGGACGCAATCCTCTGGATGTAGTTTTCCTGGGAGTTTGGGTGCCTTAAAAAAGAGGCCGTTTGACTCGGATGACCTATGATGAGCCCTTGTGGCTTTTGTCATCTGTTATATTATATTGTGGGGGACTCTGATTTTGTCTTCCCCTGGTGATGGTGCTTTTTTGTGGGTGGGTTTTGACGGATGCGGATGACCTTTGATAGGCCCTTGTGGCTTTTGTCATCCGTAAAATTATGTTATGTTATGTTAACACCGCTATCATTTCCCTTATCTCCCTTAAAACGCAACATAGCCACTCTCTCCTCTGTTCCGGATCCCGCACACCTCCCAACAAGGCCCGGCTCCTGTTACATTCCGGCTTGCAAGCGATTGTCAGTCTCATCTCTATGCTTATTTCATCTTCCCTTTCGTTGGGTAGCGTCCACGGTTCGAGGGATGGGGGTGCAACTTACTATCGAGTAGTGAACGCAAGAAGTAGAAGAAGCAGCCGAAAGTAAGGGCAAAGTGTGATTGTGTGTGTTGCAGATGCAAAATGACAGAAGATGAAATTATTGTATGAGAGAATAAGATAAGAGGTTGTCGTCATTGTAAAATGGGGGGGAAATTACGCCGTTGCGTAAGAAGTAGATCAGGGTGGGACTAAATATCGTAAATTGTTTTGAATGCATACCAAAAATGCCCTTTTAAAAGGTGTGTGTGTGTGGTTAAGTGCTTCTGAATGCAAGACGTATGTGGTTGAGTGCTTCTGAATGAAAGACGTATGTGGTTAAGTGCTTATGAATGAAAGACGTATGTGGTTAAGTGCTTATGAATGAAAGACGTATGTGGTTGAGTGCTTCCGAATGAAAGACGTGCGTAGTCGAGTGCTTCCGAATGAAAGACGTGTGTGGTTGAGTGCTTCCAAATGAAAGACGTGCGTGGTTGAGTGCTTCTGAATGAAAGGCGTGCGTGGTTGAGTGCTTCTGAATGAAAGGCGTGCGTGGTTGAGTGCTTCCGAATGAAAGACGTGCGTAGTTGAGTGCTTCCGAATGAAAGACGTGTGTGGTTGAGTGCTTCTGGATGAAAGGCGTGCGTGGTTGAGTGCTTCTGAATGAAAGACGTGCGTGGTTGAGTGCCTCTGAATGAAAACGTGCGTGGTTGAGTGTTTCTGAATGAAAGACGTGCGTGGTTGAATGCTTCTGAATGAAAGACGTGTGTGGTTGAGTGCTTCTGAATTAAAGACGTGTTTGGTTGAGTTATTCTGAATGAAAGATGTGTGTGGTTGAGTGCTTCTGAATGAAAGACATGTGTGGTTGAGTGCTTCTGAATGAAAGACGTGCGTGTTTAGGTGCTTCTGATTAAGGGCCGATTAAAAATGAGAAATGTATTTTGTGGCATCTGTAATTTGGCAATGCAAATGATTAAGCCTTTGCTGTGGTGGAGCCTGGGCAAAGTGAGCATTGGAAAAGTTGAAGAATGAAGAAGTGGCTGATGTGGATAATATCAATGGTAAAGGATAAGTGCCGTCGCCATAACAAATTCATGCATGATAGGAAATTCTCAGGAGCGATCAAAGCGTTATTGGATGATAAAAGGGAGTAATATGAAATTAGGAAAGTTTTTCTAGTAAACTGGTTACAACGCTAGTGGTTAGGAGTGAAACTATGGTGGTATGGAGGGTAAAGATTCACTGTGAGAGCAGTTTAAATGGACAATTTAAGAGATATGTTTGATGTGAGGAGGGTAGATAGTGGAGAACAATTGGGTAAAGGGTATCTCGTTTGAAAGATGTTAATCATGTTGTAACCAAGAATATTTTGAGGTAGAATGAGCCTGTAAAGAAGAATGGATGAAAATAGACTTGAAAGATGGCTTAAAAGAGGAGTATGTGACAGTGTTTAAAAGAAAGGGAACTTGACAGAGGATTGTGTGGTTGGAGGGAGGGGAGGTGTTCAAGATGTTATGTCCCCAGATGAATCGGGTATTGAACTGCGGGGGGAGGGGCACGCCACTATATGTTAGCCGCAGCAAGGTTGCCCAATGCCTATGTAACACATGACGACACTTCCCCTCGCGGGTGCGTAAAAGGAAAATGTGGGAGAGTGGGGGGGGGAATAGAAGGAAAAAGGGGGCGGTACCCCACCCACCCTTAAACCTGAACTCAAATTAAAGTTAACGAATTTAATGTTAAATCCAAAGATTAATAATAATGTTAGGGGGGCTCAATAGTGAAAGGGGTTAAGGATGTTCAAGGGATACAATGTTTCTCAAAGACGTTGCCGACATCTCGAAATGCAATAACGCGCCTCCTTATGCCGGCGCGATATTCCTTGTGTTTTCCTATTCTGCGGAGATGATGAAAGAGGATGCAATGATCAAACTCTTGTCCTTGAATATTTCAATTTATCATCAACTGATTTGGAAAATTAAATTTGCCAAATAGCGATATAATTAGTCAAAGGTTTATTTAATGTTTTAGTGTAAACAATATACTGCTCCTCTAGTCCTAACCAATCAGGAATTTTTAGTTAGGGGGAGGGGTGAGCATTAGGCGTCAGTGACCATCAAATAGTTCGATTTACTTTGGGTAAGAAGATAAGCAAGTGGCCAATGGCATTCAACCTCCAAAAATCCCAAGTTCACGTGGACAATCATAATAAGGAATTTAGTTATGAAATAGAAGGTTGTTTGGTTGGACTCCACTGAAGATGAGAGGGATTTAGGAGTAGTAATAGAGCGGTCATTGAGGTTCTCAAACAGTGTTGAGGCTAGAAATAAGGCAAATAGGGATTAGGCTTTATCAATACAAATGTTAGTTCTACAAATAAGGAAATTATTCTCAAGCTACATAACTCGTATGCTAGGCCATACCTGGAATATTGTATTCAGTCATTGTCCCCACATTACAAGTAACATATCAGAGAAGAGCAACAAAAATTATACATTGCTTGAGGGCACTTAAAATGTTTTAATTTGAAAGGAGGTGCTTAATTGGTGATACGATACGGGATTGATAGATTAGAAATTGTGATTTTTTTTTTTCGAGCTGGAGACGTGATAGGACAAGAGGTCATTGTTTGAAAATCATCAAAGGAAAGCGAGATAAGTATCTGGAAGAAGAGCATATATAAAGAACCTGATTTTTTTTATATGTAAATATTTATTATAGCAAAGTTTTTTTTAGTACCTGCAACTTTTGGGTCTTGTTTTATAAACTCATTATGACAAGCCTACTTCTTAATGGCTGATAACGCAATCCAATAATGCAGATTATGCTATGGTGCTGACTTTGAGATTTTAGATACTCTTAACTGGAAAGAGTAGCCTAGGAGGCCCTGGGGGCTTTTTTCAAACCTACATTTTTAATTGATATTATAAGATGTGGCAAAAGTGGAGGCTAACTAACGATCACATGACAAAAAAAACGCCTTTTCACCGAATTCGATTTCGTAGCGTATTGCTCGAAAGTTCTGGCGAATCACAGTCTGCTTAAAAGTCGTGTACTGATATATTGTACATTGTTTAATTTAAACTTTGCGTTTGCATAAATTTAACGTGTGTATGCATACACTTGCTACTTATATTTAATGACGGTAAATAGATGCAAGAATCTGTCGGGCAACGTATCACGTGACTTATAATGTAGCGAGTTTCAGGGGAGATCCTGGGACACTAGCCGCGGCCACCTTGCCGTACCGAACTGCCTATTTGTCTACAGCGAGTTGGCTGCGTCAATTGACCCACCCTCCCAGGGGACGTTCCGAATGGTTTCCCTAGTTTTGTGATTTTCCTCTCTAATCCTATACCAGTGACGAATACACAGGTTATAAACGTGGTTCACGTGATGGTGATATTTTCCTTCTAAACTTCACCCCATATACGTTCGTGAGAATTCTTCATGATTTTTTTTATTAATTGCTCTTTTTATTCACGAATAATGTGAACTCGTCCCTTTGTTTCCTTGGGGGTCTTGGAAGTAAGTTGTTGCGCCGCCGGATGAGCTTCCTAAAATATAAAACATTGGTGCCTGCAACCATTATTCTTTCTTCATTCTCGGCCGGTAAATCCCAAATCCGTCCTCGGGGTTGAAGCTTAAATGTTTACGCCGTCCAGATACTTATCGTCAGTTTGTTGCCCAGGCAGGTCGCTTGTTCCTGCGCCTGGGAGAGGCAGGCATCCCCCCGACGACGGAGCGTTTCCTTCTTCTTCCGTTTTTGCTTATTTTGTCTTTTTGCTTGTTTCTTTCCCCTTTCCCCATACATGCCCTATAGCTGAACGTTGGCATGGATAATGGCATAGGGTGGGGAAACAGAGAGGGCATAGGAAGGGTGTTATTGGGTAGATATGGTAATCTTGAAGGAGTTCGAGGGGGGGTGGGGGCAGTTTTCATATCTGCTCGCATTTATGGAAGTATTATAGAAGAAACCAGCTTATTTTTTTGGTAAGGTTTTTACTACCAATTTCCACTCCTTCGATTCGGGACCAAGGAGTCTACCGGGGACTCGAACCACTAGTGTCTCTACAGCATATATCAGCTGCCGGGAAATCGGTCCAGTCGGGATCCCATCTGGCGACTTAGCGCCCCCGATGTAGCTTAAGCCCGGAAACAGTGTTTTCACTCGGTCCCCAAACTTAGTCTCTACCTACACCTTTCACATATTGGGTGTGCTCATAATTTGACGATGCGCAGCAAAATCCCCCCCCCTCCTCCCCATATAGAAAGATATTCTTACTTTCCCTTCAAAACGACGGCTACGGCATAGCCGAGTGTGTAAGCATCGCTTTCCGATTGCTGGCCCGGATCGGGTCGCCTTAATTCGCGTATGAAGTTTTGACCGACCGCACAAATTTCGCTTTTCTTTGGTCAGGACCAAAATAGTGCACGTTTGCCGACTTCACAGGCATCATCACCTCGACTCGGACTTGGTCCTAAATGGGGCTCGCGTTGAAGTGGTGAACTTGCATATCTTACCGACACCTTACCAGGGAGGCGCATATTCGCGGCCTTATGGTCTCTTCTAACTCCGCCATGAACGTTCTACGCTCTGTGACCTTCAACACGTGGAATGCAGAAACCTTTCCGCCGTTTTTTCCAAATTTTTGCCTACATTCTTCATGTTTTACCGCTCCTTTGTTCGATTAAAGATTGACTATCGATGCGAGATTTAGTCCTCTGCATCGAAGTAGCTATACTGAAGGTGGATTCGATCCACCACGTCTGTCTCGTGTCGGTGGCTGGTGCCTTCCCCATGTCCCCCTACAGAGAACCTCCTTGTCGATGCAGTAAAGTTCACTCGCTTTACACCGTGCAGTGGATCATGCGCTTGTACCCGCTAACTCAGCCTCTGTCCCAGTCTCTATCTGCTCTCATTTCGTACGCGACCAAACTCGACGGTATCTATGATGCTACCGAGAAACTCCAATCAAGCCCCAACCCTCAGAAAACTCGGCTGAGAGCTCGATGCTTCCCAAGACGCCAATCTGGAGGATAGCACCTTTGAATGTTTATCACCAGGCCTCTGCTACCAAAGCTTCCACAGCACCTAGAGTATTATGTTCGTATTCTTTTTAAGCATACACTGTCTTACACTGGAACCGTGACGGTGTACACAGATTGCTCCAATTCCAAGGGGGAGTTGGCCTCTATGCTACTTGGCCGTTGTTTGAAGCCGGCGGGCTTTTTTGGGGTGTCGCATCTCTCTCCACGGCCAAACTGGTTGTATTATACCGCTCGGGACGGGAAATTTACGTGTCGTGCCCGGTTTTGGAAACCGATTTACAATCCATAGCGACTCAGAGCGCGCCAAGTGACCTTGAAACATTGGAATATTCGTGAAGTTATGGCTGCCTCGAGTCGAAATGACGCCGAGCTCATCTTCTGCGTTGGGTTCCTGAAAATATAGGGATTGCTGGAAACGAGCTCGTGAAGATTGGTCCAGACTGTCTGCCTATTCTGAGCAACCAGACCGTCGTTTCGCGCTTCTCTGCAGAGATCAGGCCACCCCCTTGTGGTTGTATGGCAAAGAAGGCTGCGGACGGCGCACGAGAATTTAAATTTGCGTGCCATTGCGCCAGACACTCCGTGGACTTATCCCCAAATGTTTCGACGGTACCAACTACATAGTTTTATTTAGCGGTTAGTATAGCAATGAGCAGTCGTCACCTTCACATGGCCAAATTATTTTCTCCTTTAAAACGGTCTTCGAATATTGCCTGCTGTGGGTAAATAATTGTGTCTGATTTATTCTCGCTTCGTTTTTGTGGTAATCATTCCACGTTGCTATGGTTATCGACAGTGAATCGTTGCCAATGATCATTTATTTCACCTTTTCCAGTTTATTCATTTTATCTTTTTTGTGTGTCATTTCCTCGCGAGAGGGGCTCACGTTTTTGACGAGATGTACTATCCTCTATCATCCTTATCTTTTTCTTACTATTGATGTTTTTTTTCACGATTCCTATGTTTTTATTTTTACCTTTCTTTCGTCTCTGTCTAATCCCCATTCTTCACTGAGTGGAAATGCCAGTGTTGTAGGAGTTAGACTTCTTGTCAACTTGAGATGATATTCTGCCCTTATTGTCTCATCGTTTGCGGAACGCCGTTTTCGTTCGTGTTCTATGTACTACCACTTGTTTGTTCATTGTGCTGGGTTGCTCTCCGTGACGCCTGTGTCCCGGATAAATCCGTGAATAATTCCATCCATCGACGCACTATTTATTCCCTTTCCTCCACCTCCCTCCATCCAGCATCAGTTAAAAAAAAAAATCTTGTAATCATAATTACAAAACCGTGTCTCCCGAGTCAGACCCTTTAGTTTTATTTATATATATATATATATATATATATATATATATATATATATATATATATATATATATATATATATATATATATATCGAGTGAATTTACTCGTACAACTGAATGTGACGATGTGGTTCTTTTAATGCTAGCGAACACGTGGTCTAGTTTATGACGTCACACTTTGTATTGTTATTGCCTTTGCCTCCTTGTTTAGGTCGGTATTTGCTCAGTCTGCTTCTCACCTTGTGATCTTGTAACTTGCCATGTTGATCATGCGGAATGTTCCTTTTCTGTACGCTTCTCTCCTTCGCATTCGCATGTGAGTGCAAGGCTTACTTGCCATCCTTTCGACCTCCGGAAGAGAAACCTGCTTACCGCGCGCGGGCTTTGGACGTTTGATTTGAGAAAGTCCAGTGCGTGTATAATTTAATATTGCGACCAGTGCTTGGGATCCTACAATAAACCTCTGCTCCTTACTGAGATGCAAATCGGTCGTAAATTATTTTTATAATTTAAAGCGAGAAACAACGATGGCATTTTCCGCAGAGATGTGGTAAGAAGAGACCTGCTAGAGTCAGTGCAAAGGTGGCCAACAAAGATACCTTCCCTGAAGCACCTTGAATATGTAGATAGGTTGAGGGTGCTAACTAAATATGTTCTCATTTGAAAGGTGTGCGAGAGGCGGCGATATGATTGAGCTTTTTAGGCAAAAATTCTGGGAGAGATAAGTTGGATTTTAGCAAGTAATAGAACTGGGACAGCACTTGAAAATTAAAAAAAAAGGATGTAGGTTTGATGTAAAAACGTATTTTTTTTACCAACAAGATGGTAGTTTACTGGAATGGTTTACCACAGAAGACAATAAGTAGTCCAAATATAGATGTTTTCAAGCGCAGGTTAGATGATTATAGGGGAGGTGAGGTATGTTATCATGGTTTTAAGTTGTATTGGGGCAAATTATATATTGCAATATTAATTTGTGTATATATTATATTATTGATATGTGCATTGCATGATTGTTTTTTTACAAGACATGTTTTTTTTTTACAAGCCATGACACCACTTGGAAATTAAAAAAGATGTAGGTCACCAAATCTTGGAGTTTATGGGTTGTGGTTGACTCGGATGACCTCTGATAGGCCCTTGTGGCTTTTCTCCTTCGTTAAATTATGTTATGAAAATAGTGAAGATAGAAAAATAATTTAGTTTTCTTTTTTTACTACCATTCGATCTCCAATCATTTAAGATGCTATTTATTTTTCAGTGAGACTTGCATTTTAACCTGGGTTCCGAATCACGAGCATTATATTATATTTTATATTATATTCTTATATTATTTTGTCATTTTGTAATATTTTATATTGTTAAAGTCTGTTTCTGCCTGATTTTCTGCCCCAATTGGTTAATTATTTTCGCGTTTTGCTCAGGCAGTTACACATTTGTCTATGCTTGTTCTTGGTCTGCTCGATTCCTGCCCTTGTCTACTTTGTGGATTGTTGTATTACTTGCGTCCCTCCCCCGGCACCCCAAGTAGTCTCCCAGGGCTATGCTCCTTCTACATATTTTCACCTGCCCTTACTTCCTCACATCTTTCCTTACAAACCTCTTTTCCGTGATGCTCTGGTAGACACCCCCGTTAAATATCGCCTTGGAAGAAATACAAATTTAACATCGTCCAACTTCACCTTGTTAAGGAGTCCCCTTCTAAATGATCTCTAAATGCCTCGGGTCACTTTAACTTTCCCAAACATTTGATTTACACTTTTGTTGTTGTTTTGTTACAAATTGCTCCCAATTTTAGATCCCGGTAACATGTAAAACCGAGGTACCTTGGAGGGGGAAAGACGGGTATAGCATGGGTAACCATGCTCCGGATGAATTGTGCGTTCTCCCATTCCCAGAAGACCGTCCCCCCATTGTCTCAATGCCTGCAGGATATATCTTCCACACATTTTACTTACATCTTCGCCACTTCTGCGAGATATACCCTCAGTATTGCGCTTCAAATTCGGTCATTGTGGCTCAACCCTAGTTTGTTATTTTGACCCTCCCATTAATATCCGTTCGTCCATGATTCGATTTTAAAGCGCAATAACAACGAGGGTGAATCCTGTAGAAAGTGTGCAACGAGAGATCTGTAAAAAAAATAGTGAAGATGGAGTAAGTTAAAATGTGTGGTAGATATACAGCTGAGATCTTCCTGTAAGCATTGGAGCCAGGAGGCCATGAAATTAGCCTGAAAGACTCGGTGCAAAGGAGGGCAACGGAGATGCTTTTCCTGGAGCACTTTGGATATGGAGATAGTTTGAGGGTGCTAAATATGTTCTCATTTGACAGAAGATGTGTGAGAGAGGGCGATAGGATTGACCTTTTTCAAATTTGTTCTGGGAGAGATGAGTTGGATTTCGAAAAGTACTTTCAGTTGCAGGGTAGTAATAGGACTAAAAGCTAACTACTTAAACTTAGAAAAAAAGGGTGCGGGTCAGATTTAAGAAAATATTTGTTCACAAATAGTGTGGTAGATTTCTGGAATGATTGACCACGGGAGATAAAAGAGAGTAGAAATCTAAATATTTTCAAGCGTAGGTTGGAAGGGTTTTTTTTTTTTAGTTTTGCTTTGGGGTAATTTTAATATTGATATTATTGTATATTGTAGTTGTATGGTAGAGTTTTTGAACTGAGTGGTGATAACTTCAAGGCGATGTAGTTTAGATGTAGTTTATGGAGAGATGTTAAGGTGGTGACTGGGGATTGACTCGGATGTCCTCTGATAGGCCCTTGTGGATTTTTATTGTCCATGGATGTTAAACCTAAACAATTTAACATATTGCTCCCCACTGACCTTGTTAAGCGATGTTAAAGTGATCGGATGACTTTGTTAGTGTTCGCTTTTTTTAAAAATCGGTAATTAAGATTGGGACAATTGTTTGCGATGACAATGAAATGTGCTCTTCTATTGTTCGTCTCTCGACTGTGGTTGGGTGGAGGTTTAGGTTTTGGTTGCGACAGGAGAGGGTGGAAGAGGAATGTATAAGAGCAAAACATCCCTTAGTCACCTTTTCCTGCATCCCCGTACCTTTTCACATTAATAAAAAAACGGGTGGAATGGTATGTGCTCTTTTCGTGTGCGAACACATTCATTCCTCTGTGTATGATCGACAACACAACATAACCGGACCTAACCTATGTTAGTTTTAGGTTCTATTGCAATGTGTACACGGAAGAGAATGTGGTGGTAGACCGCACGCTAAAGGCGCCCCGAATGGCGTACTTCTATAGATCTTATTCTCGCCCATACTCAATTCTCTAACTCTAGAATCCCATAGAATGTTTTCCTTCCGTCCCGTGAGTAAATTTGGGTAGAATCATGGCGAAACGCACACGTTCTTTATATAAACGCTGTGCGTTCACATGCATTCACATATGTAGTCATAAAGGCCTTGTGAAATACAAATATACAGGGTGGTCCTATAGCCCTTGCACAATTCAAATGTACGTATATTTGAATTTGCACAATAGTTTTTGGATCGCCTTGAATCATTGAATTGCCTACGGTCTTTAGGATCACCCTGTATGCGTAAGGGGGAGAAGTTCCTGCAGTTCTATTGGACACAATGAAGTAATGCGAGGAGGTAGTGGCAGGCAACAGTGTGCTTCAGTTAATTGCGGCTGAAAACTTCGCAAGTGAATATCTGCCATCTGTGCTTCGGTGAAGCGTTCAATTTTGCTCCATATGAAGGGAGTTTAAATTGGATGTCGAGTTTTTGCCAGCGCCGTTCGTGTACATGATAACCCGGTGCTCCAAGCATACTGAAATATTCGTTTATCATTGTGTTGCGCTTCATTCTTTTTATTCGTAATAATGATCATTTCCGTAGGTAATTAAGAGTGTGCATTGATTTACTTCTACGAACGTTGGGAAGAATTGGGGCAGCTTCGAGCCTTCACAATGTTCCTTTGCTATTCTGGTGACAATGAACATCAACTCCGATATGTGGCGTATCCTGTTTAGTCTTTATCATCATCAAAGAAGTAGAAATAGCTCACTTTCGAGTTGATACCGGGGAGCCCACCGACCCGATCCAACGTCATTTAACGCATTCATGGGCTCATTATACAATAGAGAGGTTTTCAAACCCAACTTCCGCCCCCCCCGCCTGATTCTATAAATGGATACGTTAAGTCGCCTTTTACGACCAACAGCTGGCACTATAGTGTATTACATATTAGGTAACTAAAATTGTATCCAAAAATAAAACGGAGAACAGATAAAGATGACCACTGGCAAATGAGGTCAGGTTTGAGTGACCTATGTTCTGGGTCACATGCACATATTTCATATAATTCCTAAGGTATGCTGTTATTTGCAGTAGAATTTGAATGCGTAAAAAAACCCTGAATGGTTGTATGACAAGGTAGGAAATGACTTTTGCTGATTTGGTAGATTACCTTCTTAATTACCTGTGTTTTTTGCGATGGCTTATATAATGGCTTCGGAAAATAACACACCCTTTTCAGAACATTGCAGCCATTATAAAGTTTTAAATGTTTCCAACTTCTTTTATTTCGCACAGTTGTACACAACGATTTATGTTTGTAAGCACCATCTGTTTTGGTTGATATCTCGTCCAACTCAACGTTCAATTTTGTCTTTCCCCTTTGAAGTATGTGGCTATGATTTCGAATAATTCCTCAAGGAAAGTGTGTACGTGGCGTCTTCCGGACATCCGATAAGATGGAAAGAAGTAATAATACTTACAAATGAGTCGATTGACTCGCGTTGTGGCGGTACTGATATTTGTCTCTTTCGTTGTAGAAAACTTGAAAAGGAAATTCGAGTCCGAAAAGACTCTCCTGTTGATGGAATATGACCAAGACAAGTCTGCTTACCAGAGACTCTTGAAAGAATACAATCAACTCGAGTTAAAGATGGAAAATATGGAAGAAGAGATAGCCGCGCATCGAAATAAAACGCACAAGGTAAGGAATGGCTCGCTCGTATTGGCGGTTGTTATTGGTGTTACTTAACACTAAGAAGGGCAAACCAATTAGGGTATCTCTGCCAGAAAGTTTGTCAGGGGGAAAGCTGTAAAGAAAGTGAGTAAGATGGTGGATGATGTATCGCTGATCCCCCGGCGGTCCTGGGACAGAGTTGGCACGCAGCCATGGGGAAGGATGTGGATGGGTCATTTCTTGTGTGGCATTATCGATGATATCCTTGGAGATGCGTTTTTTGGTATTGTTACGTTTCATCATGTTAAATTTACGTTTGTTAAATGCTTACTTGTTTCTGGGGGGGGGGAGGTTTGATATGGCAATTCTTGTAAATGTTCATCGCTTTTCTCAATACTTCTTTATTCATTTTTATACAAGTCTTCTTTCTTAGTATGAGTATGGCTGGGTAGTTTGTTGGTCTAGTATCACCCCCATGCTCGAAGTCAGGGGCTGACCCATTCTCGCTACCCTTTTAATCGTAATTTTCTTTGTGGTTCTTTCTTATTGATTATTTTCAAAAGTGTTTAGAAAATGGAAAAGATGAGTTAGTTGGGTGATGACCTTCCCGCTACCCGTCGAAGATATCACTTTATATTTCCTCACTCAATTGATTCGAAAGCAGGTTTCCTTATTCCAATATCTATTATATTTACTAATCAACGATAATATTTTACCTATGAAATATAGAAATATTAAAAGAGTATATCAAGACTTTTATAACGATGTCCGTTTCTTACAGAGATCGGCGAGTAACACGAGTGGCATAAGCGATGGTCCTACGGAGCTTAACCGCGATGAGGGATCTGATATGCTCTCTTTTGGTACCGATGAGGTGAGTTTTCTTTTGGAAAGTGGGTACCAGTAATCTTTGATTTGACTGATATCTGGTTCTGGGTCTATTATAGCATCCCCTCCACCCTCCCCAAAGGTAAAAATGGGAAGTAAAAAGAATTTCGCCCCAACTAAATAAAATATTCCTTACTCATATGAATCCATAAGTATGACCTAATCGATGAGTGGTCATTTTATCATTGCTCTCATAACTTTTTGGCAATTGAACATCACCCTGTCTTCTAACACACTTGCGGTGGGGGGTAAAAAAGTGGGTACACTATGTAATAAGAGAACTCTGATTGATGAACTTTGTAAAGGGCTTACCTACTGTAGGTCAGTAACTTTGAAGAGGATTCTTTTCTTAAAGGACAACGGTTACGGATCCGTTCGTAGCAGAGGCACCAACCTATCCTACCAAGACCGAACCCTCGACAGCATTGAGTGGGAGAATAAAAAGAGAGAGGTGGTCACAGATGTTAAAATTCAACTACCTGATCGGGTAAGTTTGTGTCCTGTCTCTCACTCCTATTTCTTTGTTAGTTAACTTAAAGTAGTGCTGGAAATTGGGAAAAAAAATTTATAAAACAAATTAGTTTGACTCGGTTACTAACCAACCTCATTCGAGAATGATTTTGCGCTTGCCTTTTCAACTGCTTCACTTCTAATTCAACTAATAATGGGTTAAATTCGATTCGGTATAATCTTTCCATTCCCTCGTTTCACTTTTCTTATGCTGCGTTTCTGTACATTTGCGTTGCCTTTGCGGCTGCTCTCGCTTGCATCCGCAGCCGATAGAGGACATTTCGTTGGTGCTTCAGCTGCAGAGCAAATTGCGAGAACTCGAGAAAGAGAGGAGAGTGCTGGGCAAACGCGTTGAGCACCTCGAGAAGAACTCTCCATTGGACGATCCCCAACATGCTCAGGATATGATCAGGGTAGGGAAGGACGAGTGCACTGCTCTCTAGATGCATGAGGTGGAAGTAGAGGACTAGCACTACATACAAGTACACACACATGTCCGCGTACATGATGGAATTCATGTAATTAACTATTTTAGGAGCAACTCTTAAATCAACAGACATGTTTGATTTTTTTTTCCTTCAAGTTGTTCTCTCCTCAGTAGGCCATCGAACAGCCGGAAAGGGTACACTCCTGGTCGACGAAACTGATCCCGTCGATTATACATAGGCAATGTTAGACACTACTGCATGAGCTCGGTGAATGTAGATGTTTGTGTGAGAGGTCAGGAGTTCTGTTACTAATTTTGGCATAGTGTTATATGAGGGTGTTTGCCCGCCTCGTGAAGTTAACCCTGTTTGCGTTCTAGTAAATGTCTTCGTGTGGTTCTTCTTCACCGCTGTTTGGGTCAGCAAGTTCCTTAGTAGTTTCCAGACATTTTACTGTTTGTTTTTGTTTTTTGTTTAAAATATCCAAGAAGGCTCGCCACTGTGGTCTTTGTTGTTGTTGGATCACTGATTCACTCAGGACCCCTAAGATCCTTCTTGAGCATTGAAGTCATCCGGAACGCGGGTGTGTTATTATATTGGGTTGGAAGGTGGTTAAGTTGCCTTGGATGACTCTTTCTTTATTCACTTTTTCTTTTCTTGGGGGTTGTAGTATCTTTGGTCTCTTCTTTACTCCTTGAAAAAGGACGAAGCACTAGACGGTTTGGCCTTAACTATGACAGCTTCTTCCTTAACCGAGCGAAAGGTACGTTCCTTTACTAGAATAATTTAGTAATGAAATGACAAAGAAAGAAGAGACGAGTCGCCTAAGGCATCGGGGGGGGGGGGGCATAATTGAACGGCTAAGGATTGTAAACTCAAAATTAGATTTTATGGCTAGAAACGCGGAAAATATAGCTAGAAATGAGCTATTCTATACTTATTTAGCTACATTAAGCTATTTTCGTTATTATTTAATTAAAATTAGCTAAATTTAGCTATTAAATCGCTAAAGCGGCAACCTTGGAACGGCTACCCGCGCTTTAATTTCACCAATTGTAGTTGTTTTCCTTAGTGAGTACCCGCGATTTTGAGGGAATCTTGGCTCTTCAGACTTACGATCAAATTTTGCTTTTTGAGATCAAGGGAAGCGTAAGGGTAGAATTTGCCCGACCCGGCATCGCCTATGCCTCACTCTGCTCCTAGTGCTCCCAGCCTTAAGAGTATGGCACCTCCCGTGCATTTTTGCGCCCTTCTCGGGCTCCTACGTCATACGAGCGCCATTCTGGCCCTCTAGAGGGATCCAGCTGTTTGCCAGCTCAACCAACATGCACCGAATCTCCTAAAGTCCCGCTTTTCAGAAGAGAGAGTGGGTCCAGAAAAGCACTGGGTTACTTCCGGGATGTTCTTATGCGAGTGCTCCCCCCCCCCTCACGAAAAAGAACAGTCACCAAAATCTAATTGCCCCCATACCTTTACCTTCCACGTCATTGCCAAAACGCTGAGCGCAGGAGCGCCAGCGGTGATGTGGTGCTTCCCGCCAAAAGAGGCGTAATCCGCTGCGCCCTATTCATCCAAGGCTTCGAGACGCGGCGTCACGAGGCTGATTCTATCCCTACATATTCCCCTACGTCCTCGTCGCCTCGGCTCATAAAAGCTGTGAGGAGTATCCCAGAAGCCATCCCCACTAATTTCGCCAACCGTCGGCCTTTGGCCTTGGTCAAGGTTAAGGCAAAGCATACATATAGGTGCTGAAGGTACATTCCTTCAGTAAAACTGCTGCGGTCTTCGTATCAACTGGCAGAACATGCGGAGGCTCATTTTATCCCATTTCCCGTTAGGGCTCTGTGCGGGAAACCATACTGCATGCGCCCCCGCCATCCCACTCTCCCGGGTTACGTAGCCGTTTCAGTGCCTCCATCTTAGGATGAGGGTAAGGATGGCGAGAGTATGATTTACACTGTGATGTTCCCTGTATTTCGCTTAAGTTTGATTCCCCGTACCGGGTGGTAGCTGTCCAGGTCCACCTAGCAGGCGGTATACCATTAGGTGATTTCAAGCCTGCCGTCTTTCATCAGCTTGCAGTCCGCTGCCGAATCCTTTCTTCCTCGAGGATCTGAATAGTTGTCACCCCTTTTTGGAAGATTAAACCGTCAGTGCCAGAGGCAAGCCCCTAGCTGCTCTAGTTCTCGATTTGGATTTTTGTGGGATTTTTAACGTAGGCGATTTCCTGCATTTCCCTATTGTCAATCACTTGTACCTCCATCTGTGCTTTCATGAGCCACAGATGAACTCTGGCTGGGAGGTAGTCGACCTCTTGATGCCACCTTGCTGGTGTTTAGATTAAGCGCGGGGGGCAACCTTCAAGAAAATAACTGACATATCTTGTCATCAATCGGCGGTCGACCCACTTCAATTAAAAAAATATATATCTTCAATCGAAGAGTTCAGGACTGTCGAGGATGCTGACAAATTTCTCACTGCTACTCCTACCCTTCCTTCTGGGCTGAGGCGACTTTTCGTTGCATTTCGATGCACGCACGACGCTCTTCATGGAATGCATACGTGCCTTCACTTAATAGTCGAATTCCCTTCAGTGTTATTGAACTTTGTCAAAAGGATTGGGGTCAAGACCATTCAGGATCTTTACGCCAGATTAAGTTGCGTCTTCATCGTGTTTCTGTAAGACGCCTTCTCCAAAATAACTTTTAAGTCGAACTTGATTTTCTTTAAAAATTTTTTTCATGATGCGAGTGTGTGATTGTTATTTTGTATTCTATATGTATATAATTGTTTCTTTTGGCCCTGAAGAAATGTGGGAATTAGTCCTTTTTGTTAGACTGGCTTAAATTTGCCTCGTTAGTTTCTGTCCTGAAGGAACTTGTAAAATAATACTCGTGATGCCCAACTTACTATCCTTAAATGCACAAAAACATACCACGACATAAACTCATTACCCATACATTGCCACGCTAGTCCTCATGTCGTACTTAACCACTTAACCAACTTTTTTAGTGTTAAAAAAATACAATTATTTATTTCATTAATGCCGCTCCGAAAGGAAGTGAGTCGGCAAACGTAAATTATCGGGGGAAATTTTTAAGTGCATTAATCTTTTTTATGTACCCGTATATTCTCGGGTAAATTATTAGGAGACGACCATTCGATTCCCGAGTATATACGGGCAAATTCGTTAAAGGGTGTTGTATATGGCTAAATATTGGTTATGCATGAAGCGTTTGCAAAAATTATAACTATAAATGGAATGGCTTAAATCTTATTTTCTTTTTCGTCTTATATCTTGGTACTTAGTTTTAACCGACTTGTCCTTGTCTCTACTCATTCTTCGCTTTTAAAAAAAAAAGTACCTTTTTTTAGCAACTATTCAGATAACTGAAATAATTCGTGGTTTGGCTTCGCAAACGAAGGTTTAGACAGGTCTACGTCTGCTGCAGGCTCGCTTGTGAGTGACGAGGCCGATGTGGCACAGGTAGGTCTCCAACAGCGGATAAGGAAAGGTCAACATAACCGAGTTTAAGGTTACAGAGCATGGGAAGGTCTGTCTTGGTTTTGCCAGTGGCATGGTTCTTCCTCCCTCTCCTTTTCTCCTCAAGTTCCGCCCTGTGTGCCTTCTCGAAGGAGCACAGCGGGCTGAACCGTGTCTCTCCAGGAAAACCAGAGCAGACCACTGGTGTGGGTCGATAGTCGTGGACATGGGTCTCCCCCTCAGGCCTGCACAATGGAGTTTTAGGCAGTGTGCGCCGTGGTTTCCACCCTTTAAACCCGGGTTACATCTGACATGGTCAAGCAAGCTGGCAAAGAGGAATATGTATAAAATGCTTTGAGTTTACCGATTAGACCTCACGATTAGGGTGACCCACCAAATGCGTCAAAATCAGCCATATATATAAAAAAGTTGAATTGAGAAAAATCTTAGTGACACGGTCTGCTTCCCGTTAGCAAAAAATTTAAAAAGAGGTGGAGAGTATGGAAGACTGAAATCAAAGCTTTCTAGGGGAAGGATGTTAAATAGCCTATATATACCTGGCGGGTAGGAAGTTTAATTCTTAAACTTAGCTGTCTACAAATACACACTAGTGTACGAGCTACAACAGAACCTAACCTTTGTTAATGGACCGCACACTAAAATCCCCGTCGTTTTAGGTAATTAAACATCTTTCCACTAACTAATTTAATGGAAAAAATCAAAGAAGGATAATTTTAGAAAATATTATTCGCTCCTTGGAATGCACAAATATTTTAAATCTTTAGGTGGCAGAATGTTCAAAGTCATGGCGTTTTTTTAAGATGTGACCCTAGCATTTTTATTTGGAAAGTTAATATTTTATTGACGGTTCTCTATACCTGCATTAAGCGAAGTAGTATTAATGAGTTCTAACTCGTTAATGGTTGTCTCTGGTATTTTTGATTATGTTTGGTGCAAAGGATTTAATAACTTTGATAGGTTGGGGTTTCCATCAAGCTACTTATCCATATCAGTAAAATTGAAGAAGATAGCGAAACAAATTGTCGATGTCTCAAGTATTTTAGTGTACTAGAAAGCTGTAGTAAACTGAATGTAGACGGAGAGATACAAAATCCTCCTCTAACTTTGTTCTTTGCTACCACTGTTTTTCCTCTTCCTTGGTGGTCGACGGAGTATGAGATAGCCCAGAAAAGAGAGAAGCGCCGGCAAAACGATTTCACCATGTGTGAATTTCGAGCAAGGTCAAGGTTCCGGTACGTTAGGAAGCACGCTCGCCCTTCTTCTTGGAGGGCATACGTCTTCACTTAACGGGAAGACCACTCTTGCAGAGGTGAGGAAGCGCGTTAAAAAGATGGGAAAGTTTTCGTCAGCCACCCTCTCGTTCTTCAGGAGAACGAGACCGCAATCTCGGGCCCCGCGTCCTTGGATGATTCCTTCTCACCGCATTCTTTAGCATGGATGCTACTCCGCCACCATTTATTTCTGGTCGTGATTTTACTGAAAGCTGCCCACTGGGTTTTACCTCCAGAGGTGAACCCTTAAACGACCTGTTTACGCGAAGTGAGCGGCTTCCGCTCCGCTTCATGTGTGGATACCGCCCCCTTACGCGATGCTTCGACATTTGGGTGATCGAGGCATGTTTGCTTTTCGTAAGCCAGGGAGAGATCACTCTACCCTGGCTGGTTTCCACCCATTTCCTCTAACATCCTGCGTGTGTGAGCTGAAGAAGAAATTGGTTAAGATTAGCTTAGCTTAGCTTCCTTCCTGGAGAGCGAAGGCCACCTGTCTCATGCACAGTGCGGCTTTTTCAAGTTCCACTGCACGTCAGAATTTCTGTTCAGGCTGAAAAAATGCCATATGCGAGGCCTTCTTTCGTGGATAACATGTCGCCACGGTGTTTTTTGATCTGACAAAGGACTACAACCCCACATGACGATACGGTATCATTGAGACCCTCCACACAAATCTTCATAAGAGTTCTTCTGTCCAATAGGAGGTCGACCCGCAGGTTCTCTCTTTCTCTTGAGCATCACAGTTCATTATGCGCCTGTATTCGCGAGCCCAGCGTCTCCCTCAGTCGCCAACTGCTCATTTCATCCATGGCCGATCTTGACGGTATCTATGCCACTGAGAGACGTCATTCATACCCTAACCTTTTCGGTCTAGGCAACCTCTTTTGAGAGCTCGGTGTAGCTCTCGGACCTGTAGGCCCTCTGGTTCTGTCCAGAGGGCCTACCATTTTTCGCCACGCCTCTTCTCCCGAAGCTTCTACAGTGCCCGATCATGCTATTTCTCCTCTAGTTTTCGCTCCATTTTGGTCTTGTTTTTTGCTGTTTTATTTTTAGATTAGCTTAAAGATAGGCTTGTTTGCAATTTTGGCGGCTTTGCCTCTGTTGGTGGTAGCCAGAACAGGGACTAACAAAGATAGTCTCGAGTTCTCAAGTTGTTTGAGGTAGATGTTGTGTGAGGTAGTTGCTGATAGGCCCGAGTTTTCAAGTTGTTTAAGTTAGATTTTGATAGGCCTGATTAGTTTCAAAGTTGTTTGAGGTAGTTGGTGATATGTCCGAGTTCATTCTTCACGAGTATGTGTGTATGATTTTCGTTTTTCTTGTGCCGACTTAAGAGGCCTCGATTTGAGTCTTGATGCCGTATTTTAATCTTGTTTCTAAGCGAGGCTTCCTTTTATTTTTCCTTTCATTTTCCTGCATTTAGGTAGAGTGTATAGGCAGCTCCAGACGAAACACATCATCACACATAACCAATCATTACCTCTCTCTCTCTTCCTACCCCCTCACGGGGTTGTCTTTAACTCTTTGACAGAGCCTGGGCACGCTGATGCGATCCCCCTATCCCTCTATTCACCCTCTTTTGATAAGAGTATCCCCTCCTTATGTCTCCTAAGTCTAAGGACCTGAGCAGCTACCGCACGCATGCCGCGTCCGAAAAGAGGCTTTTAGAACCTCTATAAACAACGCCTGCAGCATGCAAGAGACCAGGCTTGAGGGATCCTGAGTGTTGGGGCGCTAATAATGGAAAGTGTAGTTTTGTCCCAATAACCCCTTCCTTAGGCTTAATGGGCTGACCACCTCTTTGCGGCCATTCTCGGCTGCATAAGGCTGTAGTGCCTATTGGGGCGGGC
This sequence comes from Ceratothoa steindachneri, assembly GCA_963969495.1. NCBI lineage: Eukaryota > Metazoa > Arthropoda > Malacostraca > Isopoda > Cymothoidae > Ceratothoa > Ceratothoa steindachneri. The sequence goes on from OZ018332.1 coordinate 83,134,715, forward strand.
TCTACTGACTTGGCTGCCAGGCCAACTAAAAGTCTCTGGGTCTCTCATAGGACGTCTCGAGATCCTGGCTGTCTTGTCGACGTGAATACAACCTAATAAGGAATCCAATATGTCTCACCTGTCTCTGGCTGCCCAGTTTGAACTGCATCCCTTTGAGATCGACCGTTCGCTAGGCAGTTTCCGGTTGATGTGCGTTGTCGCTTAGGCGCCGGCATGATTCATTAATGCTTCCAGAATTAGAACCTCTGAAAGGTCCTAAAATCCTTGGCGAGATAGACCTCACACACTAATTCTCTCAAAATTCACACTCTTCCATAATTTCGTGTGCGTTGACAATCCAAATCAAGAAACCTCGCTCAGCCTCTATTGTGGGATTGGGCGAGGATTACGACAACTGGTGGATGGACTCCCCTCGCCACACCAATCGGTAAAGGGGGAGGGGGTTCACCCTTTACCACGCTTTCTCAGGTGCCCCTCCGAGTTTCTTATATCGGAGAGGGGTTTTGTCCTTCTATGTCTAGGAAGTTTTGCCCCCTATCTCTTCCTTGGAGTAGTCCTCGGACCACTCACTTAATGGACCAGTGGTGCCCCCCACCCCTTTCCCTTTCTCTTTGCCGGGGCACGCCAAGAGTAAAGACGTATAATCAGCGCCGCAAGGTCGCCCATTCCAGATGGTAACATTTCAATTGGTCGAACCCCCTTAGATGAGCAAAGAGTAGCAGGGCCCATTGAGCCATGCTCTCCTAACTTAAACCATGTCTTTTAACCAATGGAAGTCACCTTGCCGGCCCCCACAACATATGCACCACTTAGCCACAGGCATAGGGTAGGTAGTCCCCTTTCGGAATCCCCGATGCCCTAAGCCTTTTGGGTTTAGGGCCAGGAAACTCCTTCGAGAGCTAGGTATAGCTCTCGGGCTGGTGGCGTCCCTGGTTCTACCCAGAACGCCACCCTGGAGAGTACCACATTTGGCTATTTGTCGCCACGCCTCTGCTCCCAAAGCTTGTACAGTGCCAGGAGTATTGCGTTCGACCTTTTTAGAGCACACATCGTGTCACGCTGGAACCGTGCCAGTGTATACAGATGACTCCAAGTCCCAAGAGGGGGTCGGCTTCCACGCCGTATCCCCTCTGTTCGAAGTCAGCAGGTCTCTGCCAGGTGCTGCGTCTGTCTTCACAGCCGAGCTGGTGGCAATAGACCACTCGGTACGGGAGATTACGCTACGTGCCCGGTTCAGAGACAGGATTGTGATCTATAGCGACTCACAAAGCGCCCTGAGTGCTCTTGGGGCATCGGAATCTCCGCATCCCTTGGTTCGCGATATCCGTGACGCCACGGTTTTGGCAAGCCGGGCGGATGTCGAGATTATCTTCTGCTGGGTTCCTGGACATGCAGGAATTGCGGGGAATGAGGGCGCCGAAGAGTCCGCGAGACTCTGCGACCGGACGAGCGTTTCGCTCCTCCTGACACCTACTACATGGCAGGAATACGGGCAGCTCTTCGCGCTGCTTGGCAAAGAAGATGGGAGACGGTCGAAGGGAACTTAAAGTTGCGTGCCATTGCGCCGCGACTGTTCCCATTAACCTACCCCCCCAATGCCGCGAAGGCTTCATGTTGCTTTCTGTCTTCTCCGAATTGGGCACACTCGTGGGACGCACTGCCATTTGATGGAGCGCTCGCCAGCGCCCTACTGTGAAGACTGCGTTGTCACCCAGACTGTTCGGCACATTCTTGTTGAATGTCCAAGTCTGGTCGATCTCCGCGCGCGTTACCTGTCCCCGTACCGGGATGGGCGGGGTCGCTACCGCCTGTGCCTTGTACCCAGGACGAGTTCGTGCACATTGACTGGTGGATTTATAGACTTTTGGGGGGAGGCCGGCCTTCTTCCCTTTATTTAACTAGGTTTTGTTTTTGCTTTTTTGTTGTTGTTGTTTTCTTTGTAGGTCGCACGCTCCTGCGCCGGGGGGAGGCGGACCTTCCCCCGACGCCGGAGCTTGCTTCCTAATTGTTGCCATTTTCCATTTTTATTGTTGTTTTTTCATATTCTTATTTTAAAGTATCCTAGTGCTAGGCTGTCGTGATTGCGGTGACTTATGCCCAAGTGTGTAGTCGCCCGATAGGCTCCTAAAATAATAATAATAAAAAAAATCCCCGACAACTTGTGGGGAGGAGATAATCAGGACGAGGCCCCTCCCGAGGTGTACAAGGATCCGAAGGCAGGGTCTTTCCCGGGAACGAGCTCTGACTCGGTGAGTCACACCCCTAAGTCCTTCGTTATTTTGGTGAAAGATCTTGCTGAGGCTGACCCGCCCCGCCTTGGGCCCCCTTCTGAGAGGGGAGAGAACAAGGGTGCCTTTACCAGCCTCATCTTCTAAAAAGTAAAAGGTAAAAGAAAAGAAACAATAAAAAGAGTAAGAAGACTAAGGATTTCTTTCCTGGGGGGGGAGGGGAGCTGGAAATGGACGGGCTCCCTGCTGACTCGATAGATGACCAGGACAAGGCTGCCCCGTCCGGCCTGGCGTAGAGTAAAACCAAATAGTAAGGTGAGCGGAGCCTCGGTGACGTTGAGGCCCCTCATCGAGAGGTTTCCCGCCATCTTAGAGCCAGCTGGCTTCTTACGCTTTTTAATTGGAGCAGGATGACCAAGGGACACGTGTTCAATCAGCGCCACACCTTAGCTAGGGTTTTCGGTAGGAAATGGGAGGATAACCTTCCTCAGATGAGATCTTCTGGTGAATGCGGCTGACCCTGCCCAGGCAATAATAGTGAGTGCCAGGGCACTCGATGGCTTGCCTCTAAAGGTTACACCACACTCTACTATGAACTTAGTGAAAGGGGTAGTCTATGCGAGAGGAATAATTGACTACTTCCTACAAGACATCATCGAATAGCCGGCGACCAGGGAACAATTAAGGTCGAACGTGGGATGAGAAAACAGGAAGAAGCCTCAAGACCCACGCGTATATGCTTCGTCCGTGATAGGCTCCCTGAGTCGGTGTGAGCTGATTGATATCGCTACCGCTTCAAGCCATTTGTGTCATTGCAGTGGATATGTTACTACTTCCACCGCTTCGGCTATACAAATAGAACATTTTGTGCAAAGTCGAGTCAATCCTAAATTTGTGCAGATTTCTCTAAGGTCTTAAACGATTAAGCTGTATCGTGCCATGCCAAATGTGTGGATTGTCGCACCCTGCTTCCTCGAAACAATGGGAGTCGAACCTGTTTTTAGAATAAGGTCCTGGCTATTTAGGTTGTTGACCGAATCCCTTTCCGAGAGGCCAAGAAGTTGTTCCTTTCGCGCCGTGAATGACCTGGGACTTATTAAGCCTCTCAAATCAAGAAAGCGCCCTCTTTTAGCTCCTCCCGTCCTGCGAGCACGGTAGCTATCGCGCTTAGTCGGATCTTCTGAGGGTTATACCTCCTCTGGGTATGACCCTGGAAAAGTTAAGCTGGCAGTAATACGGACTCTCAGCCCCCTTCCCCCGCATCTCATTCGTAAAAAATTCTGCAGCCTTAGGCTCTCTTGTACTCTTGCCATGTATATTTTTCGTTCCGTAACGTTCAGCACTTGGGTTACCGATAGGGCTACCGCTTTGTTATTCTCTCATTCCTTTGTTCGTTCTAAGCTATACTAGAATGCGAGTTTTAGGCTTCCGCAGCCGTGCGTGAATTGCGGAAAATGGATTACATCCACCAAAACGGTTTCCGTTTGGAAACGGTACCTTCCCCACGTCCATTATTGAAAGACTTCTGGTTGACGCTGGGGAGATGACACTTGCTCTGCCCCGTATATAGTGGAGTATGCACTTGTACGACCACTCTATCACTCGACAACGGCTCTCATTACATTCGAGCTCGATCTCGACGGTGCTTATACCGCCGAGAGACGCCAACATAGCCTAAGCTTTTCTGGTTTAAGGCTAGGAAACTCCTTCGGGAGCTCAACGTAGCTCTGGAGCCGGTATCAGCTCTGGTTCTGCCCAGGGCGCCACCCTGGAAGGTACCTCCTTTGTCGTTACCCCTCTGCTGCCAAAAGTTCCTACATCGCTGGGAGTATTGCTTTTGACCTTCTTGCAGCACACTTCGTGTCACGATGTAGCTGTTCCAGTGTACAGGAATGGCTCCACATCTGAAGAGGGATCAGCTTCCACGCCGTATCCACCTTGTTTGAAGTTGACGGTGCTCTACCAACCACTGCTTGCATCTAAACGGCCGAGGTGTTTGCAATACCGCTTGGTACGGGAGATAACGCGTCGTGCCCGATTCGGAGACTCAGATTATGATTCTTAGTGACTCACAAAGCGCTAATCGGTTGGATGTCACGATTATCTTCTGTTGTGTCTTGGAGATGTATGGATTTTGGTGGCGCCAAAGAAAACGCGAGGATTCGGCCGTTCTTTCTTCCAGACACTGAATACATGACATGATTCACGACAGCCCTCCGGGCGGCTGCTTGGCAAAGAAGATGGGACACAACCGGCGAGAACCTAAAGTTCTCATCATTGCGCCGCGAGTTTTCCCGCGACCTACCCTCCAATGCCTCAGCGGCTTCAGGTCGCTTTCTGTCTTCTCCGAATTGTTCACACTCGCAGGATGCACTTCCTTTTTAGGGATCACCACCTTACTGCCCTGACAACCTTGTCCCCGGGAGTTTATGGCACATTCCTGTTGAATGTCCCAGTGTAGAGGATCTTCGCGCACGTTACCTGTCCCCGTACTGGGTAAGCGGGTTCGCTACCCTTGTCGATTGGACTCTGGCTGGGTTTCTGTGCATCTGATAGTTGGCACACTACCAGTTCTTGGAGGAGCTTAGTTTCCTCAATTTATATATATATTTTTTTATGGCTGCATGCTCGCGCGTTTGTGGGAGAGGGTCTCCTTCCGGCACCTGTCCCTGTGCGGGGATGAGTGAGATTGTTACCGCCTGTTTTGTTTTTTTTAGTCGCGGGAGATTCTACATCTCGCTCACTATGTCGGTCGTCGGTCCCTGTTTTGTTTTTGTAATAACATTGTAACTATTCTGCCGATTCTAAGGAAGTTTGAAACCCCTATGCTGTTTTACATTCTCTTTCGAATAATAAAATTACCAAAGTTCTGCCAAAGTTAGTCCGGGAATTATTGACAGTTTTGTAGGTCATAAATCAGAATAAGTGAGAGCATGCGACTTTTTGGCCAGCAAACCTTGTTTTGTACTCGGAACGGCTTCATGTGCACGCCAAATTGTTACAGTATTGTTTTTAGGTGATACTGCTCTTCATGGTATCTAGCTGGTTGGGTATTGGCTGTATGTTCAGGTGTCTGACCGTGCTTTTTCTTTTTTGCGGAGGGGGAGGGGTTGTTTCGGTTTTTGGTGTGACTCCAGACAAAATTTTAAATGAACAAGAATGCTTCATTTAAAGAGCTTAAACAAAAATATTGTTAGGGTTTATATACAGGATTGATTCTTAATCCTTGTTTGCTTGGGATAAAGCATCACACCTTTATTCTCGTTCTAATAATACTCAAACCTCATCAGATAAATGACTCGCCCTATATCGTTTAACACTTTAGAGCGATATATCTTTACACAATAGTAGTAAGTTATTTGAAACTAGCAGTGTACTACTATAAGAGTATATTTTCCAATTCGTAGTCGACGTTTAAACAAAAAGTTTGAAACATTATTTATCGTTGGCTAAATTCATACACATACACAAACACGTTCTCCCTTTAGGCCGGCAGCCTCAACAATTTCCGCCGATCGGACGCGGTTTTCTCATAGATCGAACACCCCTTGTTTTTGTAGGTTATGGCTCCGTTGTAATTTTACCTGGTATGCTGTGACTGTGTTTTAAATTGTCTAGTTCCTGAGTGCAACATAAACAGATATGTCTATCGGTTATGTCAGTGCGGTATTTGTATGTTTTTTAGTTTTAGATGGTGAGTGCATCGGAAAATTGGCAGGGTGACCCTTTTGGGACTTATGAGGGATGTTTATTATGAGTTGATATTCGGTGAAATGGTATTGAGGTGGTGATTTAGATCCTGAGATCGGATGCTATGCTGTCTCCATCGGGGTTCGAATCCAAAGTTTAACGTTTGATCCTCTAACATGGGATTCGCTTTCTTTCTTAATTGAAGATGCGTTTGGTGCAGTTTTGTTGCCACTTAACTAAGAGACTCGCCGCATGTTCACTCATTTGATAGACTCTTTGTTATTTCAGCTGCAAGAATTGGAGATGGAAAATGCGAAAATCAAGGATGACCTGAACAGATTACGGAAATCCATCTCTGACTCTGAGCCACAAAATAAGAGAGTACAAGAATTCATGAGTAAGTACTCTTTATTTTTCATTGGTGTGATCAATTTGACCTAAAATTGAGTAGTCCATTGTTGACTGAATACCGTGCAACGGGTCCAATCGAGGAAAGACATAGGAAGTTAAGGCCCCGTAAGGGGCACGTCAATTTGTTTTCCTGGCCGCTGTGTTAACGAGACTCAGCGCCCCGTCCGACCCCAGCTTAGCATCTTTCCATACAACCTCTACTACAACTTTCTCTGGTCTGACTCTAATTTCATAGGGTAGATGCCAAGCAGCTTTTTTTCACTCAACCATCCCGGATCGGGGCTGAGGAGGAAGGGGATAATATCCCCTCACCCCTGAGCTCCGGTTTTAAGAGGTGAGTTTTTAACAACCTGCTTCACCCCCACCCTCAGCTACCTCACATAAACCTTTCTCTCTCCCTTTCACAGTCTATCGACTTTACGCCGTGCCTAAGGTAGAGCCGCCATGCCGATGGGCTGCCAGGTCACTAGGCGGGAGGAGTGGCCCCAAATAGAGGCAGCTGGCTTTGCCAGCCACGTGTTCACCCCTCACAGAGCGGGCTACTGCGTGGGGGTGATTAGAGTGAAAACTATAGGGTCACTATGCATGATGATGATAAATTAAAAAAAACAAACTTTGCCTCCCCTGTAACATCGTCGGAGTCGCCTTCGAACAGCTCCACCGAAAAGATGGAGCCCCCCCTTCCCTTGTGCGTTCACAGGGGATCCTCCAAACCTCTTTGACCGGAGAGGAAGCTTACTCCTCCCCAAGACTTACGAGTGCATGGGAAACACACTCACCCCATTTTCTGGAATCGCCATTGGGCGACCCACGTTTTGCAGCTGCAGTCCCCCCATTGCTTTCCAAGGGGACTGCCATGTAAGCAGGAATGCAGCCCATAATTGACCGCTCCCTGTGGGGGTGGCTCGATAGGGCCAACCACATTAGGTTGAGCAAAGGATGGCGGGGCCCGTCGTCCCCTGCCCCTTAATGTCCTGCAGGCGTGTGTGACTAGTTTGCATGGGGCTCAGTGTTCCTGGCCCCCTCTCTTTTTCGACGGATGCCGGTTCGCCGGCATTTGAAGGAAAAATAGAACCTTGAATGGGATCTGTGATGTCTTGGGGGTGGGTCACATGGAGGCCCCCACCCCTGAGATGGACTTTGTCCCAGAAGTGACCTAGCCTCAGATGGTAGGACCTTCCATGGGGTCGAACCTGGGCTCGGTGCCAAGCACTGAACCAGAGTTACCCCCCCCCCATCCTGTGCATGGTCCTCCTCAGACGGCTCGGGCCCCCTAGGCCTTACAAGGAGAGGAGGGAACTCCCCACCAACTCTTGCTCATGTGACACCCAAGACATCCATTTCCGAGAAGAATCTTGCCGACTCCGGTTCATGTGGCCTAGGTGCTCCTGCCGGCGGAGAGGAGAAGTGGGTTCATTCCCCGCCTTCCTCTCCTAAAAAGAATATAATAAAAGACCAAAAAGACTCGGGGCTCATCTCCTTCCGCGGGCGCCACGGGGACGGACGGGGCCGCTGCCGTTTCGGTAAGCGACCTTAGCCAAGATCAGCACGTCCGGCCCCGGTGCTCCCTCGGGTGGGGAGTCCAAAACTAAAAACAAAAGTGCGCAGAGCGGAACCTCGATTTCGTCGGGGCCTCTCATTCAGAGGTTACCTGCCGTTTTCGAGCCTGCTGGCTTCAAACGTTTCCACGTTATTCGCTCCACTGATGGCAGCATATTGGCTAAAGGCAACATGATCCATCAAATGAGATCTCTAGCTAGCGTGCTTGGTAGAGAGCCGAAGGTGACCAGTTTCTCGGACGGGAGCCTTTTGGCGAATGCGTCGAATCACTCCGAGGCGGACTTGATTAGTGCCCTTCGGACACTTGATGGCACTCCCGTGAGTGTGACCCCGCATTCTATCATGAACTTCGTGAAAGGAGTAGTTTATGTGAAGAAATAGGTGGACTACTACATAGATGACATCACCTTAGAGCTGGCCGACCATGAGGTGAGAAAGGTCGAACGCGTGATGAGAATATAGAGAGGGGCTTCGAGACCCACCCCTTTGCTCTTCGTCACGTTTGACTGTGACAAGCTCCCCGAGTCGATGCGTGCAGGTTGGTATCGCTACCGCGTGAAGGCATTCGTTCCACTGCCGCGGCGGTGCTATTACTGTCACCGCTTCGGCCATACGAATCGTTCTTGTAGACGTGCAAAGTCGAGGTCACCCGAAGTCTGGAGGGCATATTCCTTCAATGGAATTACAGCGGACTCCCGGCCAACTGAGAGGAGCTACGGAGGCTCGTCTCGTCCCCTTCCTCCTTAGCTATCTTTTTGCAGGAGTTCATGCTGGGCGCATGCCCCCTGCCCACCCTCCCTAGGTATTAGGATTTTGCCACCCCACCACCTCGGGATGGGGCCCGGGCAGGAGGATGCACGATTTACACCTGGCATGATGGCTCCGTTCTTCTCTTTGCTCTAGATAAAAAGCATTTTACACCGTTCCACATAGAAGACTTTATAAAGCAAGAAGGGCATGGGATAAAGGGGTAGCGTAGTGAAATGGATAGATAGAAGACTTGCTGAATTAGTGAGGCAGAGAGTTGTTATCAATGGAAATAGTTCGTCATGGACTTCGGTCACTAGCGTCGTTCTTCCGGGATCTCTTCTCGAACCCTTGCCTTTTGTAATGTATATATAAACGATCTTGACAAGAATATAGTATGTAAAATTTCAAAATTTGCGATATGATTTAGGTACGAAGATAAAAAAAAGGCAATAGTTACATGAAAACTTTCAAAAAAGACCTAATAGAGTAATCGAGTGGTTGAAATGATGGCAGATGCAACTGAACATGGACAAATGAAAGGTAATGCACATAGGTCATGATAATTCTCGAATAGATTACATTATGGGTGATCAAACTTTATATACACTCGACATGGAAAGGGCTTTAGGTCTCCTAATCTCAATTGATCTAAAATTTCCAAAACAATGCACTACAGCTTCCCAAAAGGCAAATAGGGTTCTAGGATACACATCTAGACATTTTGTGTTTAAATCAAGAGATTACTATTCCTTTATATAAAGCGCTTGTAAGACCGCATTTGGGATAGGCCGAACATTTCTGGTTCCCCTCATGCTAACGGATATTGAAAATTAACACTTGTCCAACATCGAGTGACGAAATTATTTCCTGAGTTTATTAGGGGCGGTATATGCGCGACCAACTTCTTGAAGTTTTTAAAATACTAAATGGTTTCACTAATATAAATTATTAATCTTTATTAGAGTTAGATAGCCGGGCGACCACAAGAAATAATTATTTCGAGCTACTGAACAAAATATTCAGCACTGTCGTACCACATAATTTCTTTTCCTATAAAATAACACAAACCTGGAACAGTTTGTCAAACCATATAGTTGAAAGCACTTCAGTAAATATGTCATAGAATAGGTAAATATCACTTTAAAATGTAACTTAAAAAAGTGTCAAACTAATTCCGTTTACATATCCTCCTTTCCTCTACCAATCCTTCACATCTGTCTGACCTACACTTCTTCTCTACCTACCCTTGAACTAGGCATAAGTGGATCTTAAGGTCCTTGCTGTTTCATAATTCTGTAATGTGTATTTTTGATAAGTTGTACAGATGAGAGGCACAGGAAAGTCTTGAGTGCTGCATAGTTTGTGATCCCATCTCAGCAGTGAAATGTGATTGAAAGTAGAAGTTTGTAGCTCTCTTTTTAGTGAATTTCGCTTTTTTCCTGAGTGTTCTGTTTTTCGTAGGAAGCCTCGTCAACTAGTGGAATCTCTCGGATTAAAAAACATCAACCAATAATTCAGTGAACAATAAAATTAATTTTCGAATAGTTATAAATTAGAGGATGTTGTTTTTTTGCAACTGGTGTTGATTTTTCGGCTCCGAGTTAAATGAGATTTTTAAAATACTAAGGATTGGTGGAATCTTATAATAAGATTATTGAATTCAAAGGAGATTTTTTAAAAATAAAATGTACTTAATTAATACTTTTTTCAAAATCCGCTATATTTTTAATGTGTAATAATATGTGCAAAGACGATTACTTTGTTCTAACAAATATTTCTTGCGATCGAACGTATATTTTGTAACCGCGGAAAAGTATTATTTAACCAGATGTGATGATTAATCGTTTCCTATGAGCAATGGCTGCTTTTTCTTGCTACTTTTCATTTGCTCACCACTTGAAATGTGCTTCCCAGTTTACAGTCACAGCTTGGAAGTCTCGGGCTTACGTTGCGGTTGCCTACAAACGGTGAGAGATTAAAGGGCCCAGGGTAAAGGGGCTAATCACGTCGAACTGAGAGATAGGATATTATTTTGGCGAAAGTTCATGTATCGGTTATCCGGTTGAACACCTACTCCAGGCGGGAACAGGGATACTTTGTTTCCTAGCTGTCAGTCCCCCAAACGGGGCAAGGGTAATAGAGTCGCCCTCCAGGTCCCTATCATCATCCCAGACATCGACTTGTTTTGGGCCTCTCGGGCCAGAGACTATCATCCTAATAACCACCACCACCACCGCCATATTGCATATAATCAAATGATTCCTTGGCGATGGGGATCGATCAGGGCCGTAACGCAGCGCCCTGTCACGGTTTTCACCGCCAAAGCCATAGTGTTACATGTAGGTGATGATATGATGCCCAACCACGCTTATCATGATTCCCACTACATGTTCACACAATACTACTATACTCCTCCCCCCCCCTCCGCACATTCCAGCTCAATTGACTTTTCGCGGTCAATCCACCCTTCCTCTGCTATTGCACGTACACTATTACACCTCTTTTGCACTTTTGCTCGCCATCACACTTCTCATTCTCTACGAACCAAGAAGATGCAGGCGATTACGCTGCCTTATGCCAGATTGGGGCCCACGGGTTCCCCGACCTGGCGGATGGTGATTAAATGCATGTCTGGTAGTTCCATGCGTGAGATCGACTTCCTGGCCTCGTGTCTCCTTTCTGCGCTCAATTAACACATGGTTGGCACATGTACTCTCCTACGACGGTCAGCTAACACCACAGCGGTAATATTTTTACAGGAAAAGGGGGCCGTGTATCTTCCGTACGTCTTCACCCTATTATTTCGTTGGTTTCCGTTTTTATTAAATAAATTGAACTGAGAAATATTTTTTTTCGCACCGTGACCTTGATTTTCGGCTGCGAGTTAAAACGCAAGTGTCTGATAAATGCAAGTAATTGTACAGATGGCGAAGAAGTGATTCAATGCGCACACTGACTCATGCGCCTGATATCCCTCCCACCTCCCCCTCCCCCCGCCGCCACCACCACCATTACCATTTCCCGAACAAAGACCGTTTAAGTTCAGCGGGGAAAAATTGCTCTCTGGTGCCAACATCTTTAGGTGCTGTAATTTGGTTGAAATCAACCTCGTCCTTTCCTCATTCATTACTTCTCTATTTTATTTCTTTTTCCTTCGCCTCGATCGTTGCCATTCTTAAGTTGCCGTACTGACTTGACTCAACGTCCTGTCCGCCCCAGCTAAAGACTTGGTCCTGGTATGCCCAGCGCTGCATGCGACGTCTTATGACCCAGCGTTAAAAACGAAGGCACCCTCTGCTCGTAGCCCATTCAGGCATACCAGCATGGTCCCGTCGGCGCCGATTCGGAAGTTTCTTCGGGTTCTACCCCAGTTTCCATTTAGCTTTCTTTTTTATTTTATTTTTTGTAGTAGACCATGCTGGGGGTGTGTCCCTTATACCCCTCTCGGGGTATAAAGGTTTTGCCACCCCGCCACCACGGGTTCGGGCCTTGATGCTTGATGGCGATTTACACCCGGCATGATGTTTCCGTTCTTCTATTTGCTATAAATATCAACATTTCAGTCAGTGATTGTGCAGCTAGACCTGGGAAAAAGGTACACTGTAAATTCTGTCTACATTTCAACTTAAACTGATTTCGACGCAGAGGCCCCCGCCGCGTCGTGCCATGGTTGATCATGCCCTTTCTACTGCTCTGGGATTTGAACAGTCTCCCTTTCCTGTGAGACGACTAGATCAATCCCAGCGGTTACGTTCTTGTCGAATTGATCAATGAGCTGGAAATGAGTGTCTTAAATGTGGATGAGTTTACCCATCATTTCCCGAGAAACGCTTCATTTTCATGTCTTGATATATCCCTATGCTCCCCGGATGCACAGCCTGATTTTGAGGGGCAGGTGGTCGATGACCTCCATGGTACTGATCGCTTTCCCATTCAAATATCATTTTCTGGACCACTGCCGCCTGAAAGACTATCTTTGTGGTGCTTGGAGCGGGCGCCGTGGTCCGTATTTAAGGAAATGACTGATTTCACTGCCCCATTCTAGGAATTTAGGTAGATGGATGAAGCCGTTGAGTTATTCTCCGGCAACATCATCGCCGTGGGCCACCGGCGGAGGGGAGAAGCGGGTTCATTCCCTGCCTTCCTCCCAGTAAGGGGCACGGCGATTTGCTTTCCTGGACGCCGTGCTGACGGGATTCAACTCCCCGTGTGGCACCAGCTAAGCCTGTTCTCCTTTCTGACACACAGTCTTTACCCTGCTTCCTTACATTCCCTATAACCTCTCCCACAACTTTCTCTAATTTCACAGGGCAGACTTCGACCAGTTTCCTCTCACCCAACTATCCCGGATCGGGGTTAAGGGTGGAGGGGACAACGTTTCCTCACCCTTGAACTCCGATCTGTGGTGGTGGGTTTTTAACAACCTGCTTCATCCCCACCCACACCTTCCTCACATCACCTCTTTCTCCTTACAATATCTATCGATTTTTACCCCGTGCCTAAGGTGGAGCCGCCATGCCGATGGGCTGCCAGGTCACTAGGTGGGAGGAGTGGCCTCAAATGACGGCAGCTGGGGTGATGAGCATGTGCATCCGGTGAATTGCATAGGGTTTCCCTTCCCAATGATGTTCATAAAAAAAAAACAATTATCTTCCTTTACCATCGCCGAAGCCTCCTTCAGGCAGCTCCACTGAACAAAAATGGAGCCCCCCTCTCCCTGTACTCTCTCAGGGGACCCTCCAAATTTCTTCTACCGGAGAGGAAGCTTACTCCTCTCCTTTGCCTAAGGATGCGGGGGACTCCTCCTCACCCCCTTTGTTACTTTTCCCAGCAGCAGCCCCCCCTCTAATTTCTAAGGGGACTGCCAAAAAGCAGGCAGGCGGCCAATAATTAACCGTTCCCGGGGTGAGTATCTCGATAGGGCCAAGACCCTTAAGGTAGCATGGCCCGTGGGCTTGTGCCCCATAATGTCCTGTCTGCCTGAGCGAGTAGTTTGCAAGGGGTCAGTTTATCTGCCCCCCCTCTCTTCTTCGACGGATGCCGGTTCACCATCATTAGAAGATGAATAAAGAAACTCGAATGGGATCTGTGATGTCTCGAGGGGGGGATGGACACATTGAGGCCCCCTCCCCTGAGATGGACATGGTATATATAGTGACCCAGCCCCAGACGGTAGGATCTTCCATGGGGTTGAACCCGGGCTCGGTGCCAAGCACGGAACCCGAGTCCGCCTCTGTGCAAGCTACTCTTCACACGGCTCTGGTCTCCGAGGCCTCACAAGGAGAGGAGGGACCTCCTCTACCAGCTGGTAACCATGTAACATCAGTGAACTTATCCATCTCGGAGAAGGATCTTGCTGAGGCCAGTCCATCCGGCCTAGGGGTTCCTTCCGGCGGAGGAGCGAAGCGGGTACATTCCCCGACATTCTCTCCTAAAAAGAGAAACCCTGCAAGACTAAAAAGACTAAGGGTTGCTCTCCGTCCGCTGGAACCCCGGGGCCGGACGCGTCCGGTGCCGTTTCGGTAAGCGGCTAAGCTAAGATCGGCACGTCCGGCCCCGGTGCTCCTCCGGACGGGGAGTCCCTGACTAAGACCAAAGGTGCCTAGAGCGGAGGGTCGATTACATCGGAGCCCCTTATTCAAAGGCTACCTGGCGTTTTTGAGCAGGCTGGCTTCAAACGCTTCCTCGTTATTCGCTCCGCTGATGGCAGCATGTTAGCGAAAGGCAACTTGATCCATCAGAGGAGAGCTTAGCTAGTGTGATTGGGAGAGAGCCGAAGGTGACCCGTTTCTCGGACGGGAGCCTTTTGGCAAATGGATCGAATCCCTTAGAGGTGGCCATGATTAGTGCCCTTCGGACACTTGATGGCACACCGGTGAGTGATGCCGCGAGGGAACTCGTGGACTACCCCATAGGTGACATCACCTTAGAACTGATTCGGTGCGTCTGCTGGTATCGCTACCGCATGAAGGCATTCGTGCCACTGCCGCAGAGGTGCTACTACTGTCACCGCTTCGGCCATACTAATCGCTCCTGTCAATGTGCAAGCTCGGGGTTACCCGAAGTCTGTGTAAGTTGCTCCAAGGCCGCATACCGTAAGTCCAAATCGTGTGTAGACAAGTTTGTCTATTGCGGAGAGCCGCACCCCGTTTCTTCGAAGCAATGTGGTGCGTATCTCCTTGAGAAGGAAATCCTGCCTGTTCAGGCCCAGGATCATCACTCATTTCGTCACTTGGTCCTGGCGCGCCCGGCGTTGCCAGGGACGTCTTATTCCTCAATGTTAAAAAAGACACCCTCTGCTCCTGGCCTATCCTGGCCTACGAGCACGGTCGTTTCCGCGCCCATTCAGAACCCTTCTGCGGGTTCTACCCACCCCTAGTGCTCTCCTTTTATAGCTTGCGGCACAAGGGGTTTGTACTCATCCCCGGCTAAAACCAGGGCTTCCTCCCCTTTCCCCCAGCGTGACCTTTTCTCGTAAAGCGAAAAGCCCGCGTGCCTCCTGTGAGTCTAACGACTCACAGGAAGCAACACCCCTGAAGTTGGTCGTGAGGCCATCTTCGGGGGTTCCTAAAGCTTCCCCCCCCCCCGACTCTCAAGGAGGATAGAAGTAAAGGAGCTTCGGCTCCTACGCCCACACCCAGTGCTAGGCTGGGTGGTTCGGAGACTGTGGATCCTCCAAAAGAGGGACCGAATCCGCCCCGCCTGCCTAAGGTTTCGAGGCGGAGGGAGGAAAAGACTCTAATGGCGAGCCTGATAAGTTCTCGAAGGCGACAGCGCCACCAGCGCATTATCCGGCCAACAGCGCCCGGAGTTCTACCTCCGGGAAGTATACGGCCATTCCCGTGAGGGCCCCCGCATCTCCTCCGTGGTAGGCCTGGACGGCATATTCCTTCAATGGAATTGCCGCGGACTACGGGCCAGCTGGGATGAGATGCGGAGGCTCGTCTCCTCCAGTTCTCCGTTAGCTATCTTTTTGCAGGAGATGATGCTGGGCGCGTTCCCCCTGCCCACCCTGCCGGGGTATCAGGGTTTTGCGACCCCACCACCACGGGACTGGGGGCCGGGCAGGAGGATGCGCGATTTACACACGGCATGATGTCTCCATTCTTCTCTTTGCTCTAGATACCTCCTTTTAGGCAGTAGCTGTGCAACTACACCTGGATAGGAGGTGTACGGTTATTTCTACGTACATTCCACCGTCAGCCGACTTCGACGTGGGAGACTTCCGGCGTGTCGTGGCACGGTTGCTGAGGCCCTTTCTCGTGCTCGTAGATCTTAACGTTAGACACCCCCTATGGGGTGTCTAAAGTCCTTGCTGATCTGATCAATCAGCTGGAGATAGGTGTCCTAAATGTCGATGAGTTTACGCATCACTGCCCGAGAACCGCTTCATTTTCCTGCCTTGATCTATCTTTGTGCTCTCCGGATGCACAGCTTGATTTTGATTCGGGGGTGCTCGATGACCTCCATAGTAGTGATCACTTTCTCATTCAAGTATCATTTTCTGGGCCCTGCTGCCCGAGAACCCGCTCCGGTGGTGCTTGGCGCGAGCAGTGGTCTGCATTTTTGAAATGACTGAATTCTCGATCTCAGTGGAGTAGTTTAGGTCGGTTGATGAGGGTTGAGTTTTTCTTCGGCAACTTTATCGCCGTGGTTCAAATACTATTCCTCGAACGTCTGGCTGTTTTGCACACCGACCACTACCGTGGTAGTTAGTGGAGTGTGATACGGCTCTCAAAAGAAGCGTTATACCTACATGCGCTATAAGCGCCGCCCCAACCATTTCACTGTCGGTGCATTTCGTCTAGATAGGACTAGGTTCCGGTATTATTCTAGCAAGCCCGCCGCTCTTCTTTGCGGGACACGTGTCTTCACTTAACGGGAAGACCCCTCTAGGAGAATGGTGAAAGCGAGTCAAAAAGATTCGGGGCAAGTTCTCGCAGGACCCTCCTCCCGTTCTCCAGGAGAATGGGACCGCAATCTTGGACCAGCGTCCGTAGCTGAATCCTTCGCAACTGCTTTTTCCGCATTCTCTAGCATGGATGCTGCTCCGCCAGCATTCAATGCGCATCATGATTTCGCGGAAGGCCGCCGACTGGACTTTACCACGATAGGCGGAGTGAATGACAGGTTTACTATGAGTGAGTTTCGTTCCGCTCTCGTTTCGTGCTCGGACACCGCCCCTGGTCCAGACCATGTCCCGTATGGCATCTTCGATACCTGGGTAAGCCTTATAAGGCCTTTATGAGAGATTTGTTCAACAGAATCTGGGTAAAGGGTATCCTCCCAGATTCCTGGCGAATCGCTACTGTGCTCGCTTTTCGCAAACCGGGGAGAGATCACTCTACGCCGGATGGTGTGCAAGTTGATGGAGAAATTGGTAAATGTTAGATTAGCCTTTTTTTATGGACAGCGGAGGCCATCTGTCTCCTGCGCAGTGTGGGTTCCGCAAGTTTCACTCCACGTCGGATACTCTGCTCCTACTAGAAAATGCTGTCTGCCAGGCCTTCCTTCTTAGACTGCTCTACGCTACGGTGTTTTTCGATCCTGAGAAGGCCTATGATACCGCATGGCGATACCGTATCTCCATGCCGTATCATTGGCCTTTATATCTGAATTTTTGCGAGATCGTCGATCCGCGTACAGGTCCGGGAAGCCCTCTCCGGCCCAATGAAGCAGGAAGAGGGTGTCCCGCAGGGAAGTGTCCTCAGTGTCACTCTTTGCCCTGAGCATCAACGGCATCACCTCGGTGCTGCCTGAAGATGTTTTTCTGCTACGCTCTACGTAGACGACTTTTCGATCTCTATTGGCGCGGGCCATATGCCAACTCTGGAGCGTCGACTCGAACAGCCATTGAACCGCTTCTCTCGCTAGGCCGAAGCGCACATGCTTCGGTTTTCCTTGGCCACGACTAAGGTGGTGCACTTGTGCCGCTATCCACGACTCCACCCTTACCCGGACTTGTTTTAAAATGGACTGCGCCTGGAAGTTGTGGACTCGCACCGTTTCCTTGGTTTTGTATTTGACCGACGCCTCACTTGGAATGCTCATATTCACAGCCTTAGGGTCTCTTGTATCCGCGCCATGGATATTCTTCGTTCCGTCACGTTCAACGCCTGTTTCGCTGATAGGGCTACTGCCTCACTTTTTTATCGACCCTTTGTTCGTTTAAAGCTCGACTACGGATGCTAGTTTTATGCATCCGCAACCGAGCGTTTATTGCAGAAGGTGGACTCGCGTTCGACCACACCGGCCTTCGCCTGGAGACCAGTGCCTTTCGCACCTCCCCCATTAAGAGCCTACTTGTCGGTGCTGGGGAGAGGCCACTCGCTCTGCGCCGTACACAGTGGATTATTCGCCTGTATGCGCGAGCCCGGCGCCCCCCTCAATTGCCAATAGCTCTCACTGCATCCGCAGCTGATCTCGACGGTGCCTATGCCCCCGAGAGACGCCAGTCATACCCTAAACCGTGCCACGACGCGAAGGAAGTCTCCCGCGTCGAAGTCGGCTAACGGTGGAATGTACGTAGAAATAACCGTATACCTCCTATCCAGGTGTAGTAGCATTCTTTCCGGCCCCCAATCACGTGGTGGTTGGGTCGCAAAACTCTTAATACCCCTGGAGGGTGGGCAAGGGGGGAGGGGGGTGCGCCCAGCATGATCTCCTGCAAAAAGATAGCTATACCTTGCTCGAGAGCTAGGTATAGTCCTCGGGCCGGTGGCTTTCCTGGTTCTGCCCAGGATGCCACCCTGGACGGTACTACTACCTTTGACAATTTGTCTACACGCCTCTGGCCCAAAGCTTCTACGGCGCTGAGAGTATCGTTCCACCTTTTTGGAGCACACTTCGAGTCACGCTGGAACTGTGCCAGTGTATAACCCTTTAGCGCCCAAATAACTTAATTGCACCATTTTTAAATGACTGCTAAAAATTTTGTAATGCTCTGATGGTTGATTTTCTGCTGTTGGGGCAAAGAAGAACTCATCCTCTGTCAAATGCAACAAATCAGGTTCAGTAATGTTCCTTGCCTTGCGGCACTAGAGCACAGAATTTACTATTCCTGTGCAAATTCTGAAAAGGCTAACATTTCATGCGAATTGTTCCTACATTCGATCTTCTTACGTCAATACCAATGGTGGTAAGTTTATCATTCTTAGTCGTCTCCGAATTGGACACACTCGCGGGACGCACCGCCATTTGATGGAGCGCTCGCCAGTACCCTACTGTGAAGACTGCGTTGTCCCCCAGACTGTTCGGCACATTCTTGTTGAATGTTCCAGTCTGGGCGATCTGCGCGCACGTTACCTGTCCCGGTACCGGGATGGGTGGGGTCGCTACCGCCTGTCCCTTGTACTCGGGACGAGTTCATGCACATTGACTAGTGGACTTATAGACTTTTGGGTGGAGGCTGGCCTTCTCCCCTTTATTTAACTAGGTGGGGTTTTTCTTGTTGTTTTCTTTGTAGGTCGCACGTCCCTGCGCCGGGGGGAGGCGGACCTCCCCCCCCCGACACTCGAGCCTGCTTTCTGTTGTTGCCTTTCTTTTCTTTTTTATTGTTATTATAAAGTTGCCTAGTACTATGCTCTCGTAGTGAGTACGGCGACTTATACCCAAGTAGGCAGTCGCCAGATGGGCTTCTACAAAAAACGAAGAATTTTAAAAAATGCACTAGAGTAAAAATATCATGTATTTGCTTGTAGTTAAACATCCGAAGAACATTTTCCAAAATTCATAAGGAAAGACAATGTGAACCTTAAAGGGCCCTAAGTCCCAAGAGGGGGCTTGGTTTCCACGACGTATCACCTTTTTTTGAAGTCAGCGGGGCTCTGTCAGGCGCTGCGTCTGACTTCACGGCCGCCAGCTGATTACAATACACCGCTCGGATTGAGAGAGAACGCGCCCTGCCCTAGTTGGAGACCGGATTGTGATCTATAGCGACTCACAAAACGCCCTGAGTGCTCTCGGGCATTGGAATCTCCGCATCCCCCGGTTCGCGACGCCACGGTTTTGGCGAGCCGGGTTGATGTTGAGATTATCTTCTGCCGGGTTCCTGGACATGTAAGAATTGCGGGCAATGACCGCTCCGACGAGGGCGCCACTGACTTGTGGACTTTACGGCTTTTTGGAGGAGGCTGGCCTCCACTTTATTTGCCTGTTTGTTGTGTGTCGCATGTTACTGAAACGGGGGTCGACAGGCCTTCCCCCGACGCTGGAGCATTCTTCCTTCTTGTCACCTTCTTTCTTTGGGGTTTTTTTTTACCCTTACCTTTTTATCGTTTTTATTTGTTAATTACATAGTTATTTGTTTTGTTAATATAGCCTAGTAGTAGGCCTTTATGTTAGAGTAAGGCGACTTCTGCCCTAGTAGGTAGTCGCCAGATGGCCTCCTAAAATAAAAACTATACCCACCTGCTGGATATGCGTTATGTACCTCCTGTGTTCATGGATAATTTTAGCCAAACATCGCTGGTCACCATCATTAAGCACCCGTGGTCGGCCCCTGCTGCGCTGTCCACGGTGGACGCTAATTCATTCCATCACGTGACAACGTAGAGCGAAGGATGTAGAATGCCCGCACAGTTTCTGAAATAGAATTCCCCTCCGTCTGCCGCTCACCAGCATGTCATGTTCGATCTCCGATAATTCACGTTGCCTTTTCATCAACAACCTCGCCGATGTTCACAATGACGCAATAGATGTCAATTTACAAATGATAAAGGTCTGATTATCCATAATGTCACCGTACGGTGGCGTTGCCCATCATTACCTTTACTTACTACTATCGGATGACTTTTGGCGCTCGTGTACAGTCGAGCAGTCTGATTCTCTATGATTTAGCAAGATTGAAATGCCTATGTCGTTTCGTATTTTTTATCTCATTTTTAACAATACGTTTTTTTTGCCAGTTTGTTTTTGGTTATCGTTTGAAGGTTTCTAATTTCGCTCATTTAATCTACACCCAGCGTTGGTATTTTTTGGTGTAATTCCTCGCCCTCTTAAACACGTACTGGATACGGTTTGAAAAATAATGTGTGTTCTGTTGTTTAGTTTCATTGTCATGTCAAACTCATTTCCGCACGAATGAGCGAATAAGAATACCAACGTACTTCTTTCTACTAAACAAAATTTTAATCTTTCTACGTGATTATGGATACAACGGAATTTCGTCTCGTCATCTTTGATATCTAAGGACGGGTTTTATAAGAAATCCGAAGTCTGCATTTTTAGTTGACTAGTTTTGGTGAGCGCACACACCACCAGATCGTTGGAATCGGCATAGATGAAAGCTTAGGTTCATTGTTTATTCATTGGAATTCGCGTGTTCATTTGTGTATAGTTGCCCCAGTTCCTAGTATTTAGTAGATAATTGTCTTGCCAAGTTTTTTTCTTTTTGGTTATCTTTCATATTTATCATGTTCTTTTCGAGAATTAAAGAAAGAGGTCATCGTGTTTTGAAAACCTTGCAAAATAAGGGCAAATAGTGAGAATATTCAAGAATATGAACTCTGCTTCCGTGTGCGTTATGAAGTCTGTGTCGTTTTCAAAAACAATAGATTTTTCTTGTCAACTTAGCACAAACCTTTAAATGGTTATTTCCGTGATTTATTCGTAAACTGCTTAATACGTATTATTATTGTGTTGCCTTTAGGATACATGTGAAATGAACAAAATTTCGCTTAAAATGGGTTTTGTTCACGTTAATTCATGCGAGTAATCTGTTGTCATGCTGGAGAAGGGAAGGGAATTTATATCACCTATTCTTCATTTTGCCCATGTATTAAACTAGCAAAATACCCTAACAATGCTAATGATTTTTTTTTAAATACGTGACTGGTGCTATAGGCCAGGGAAAACAGCGTGTGAAA
This sequence comes from Ceratothoa steindachneri, assembly GCA_963969495.1. Lineage (NCBI taxonomy): Eukaryota > Metazoa > Arthropoda > Malacostraca > Isopoda > Cymothoidae > Ceratothoa > Ceratothoa steindachneri. The sequence continues at coordinate 83,156,220 of OZ018332.1, forward strand.
ATGATCAGCACTGCAGCCGGATGTGTCTCAAAATCTCAAGAGCGCCGACGAAAGAGGGCTGGGAACAGTTTCTTCTGACCCTCTCCGGGTCAAAGACGAGCTTGATAACCGTGCGAAAATATAGTAAAAGTGAGGTAAACGAGTGTGATTGAATACGATATTCATTAATGTAGCGAAAATAGACCTAATTCCTGAGCCATTAACGGCTCGGTGAGGTAATTTGTGAATTGAGGTGAGGAAGACGCACATGGTTGCGGTGAGGGGGGTGTGCAACGGGTCTTCTCTCCACTTTCAGTAGGTATTGACGTAGCCGGAAATGTGCTGCTGCGTGCGGTTTCACCGCAAATGGGCCGCCTTGACGTAGGTTGACGACGATTCAGCATCGCCCCGAGTCCAAAGCACACTGGATTCGTTACATCTCTTCCCTCTGCTCCGTGGGATTTTGGCAAATGAAGTCACTCCAAATCGCGAGTGCAATAATAATACTATTATATTATCGTGAATGCTTTTATTGTTATTTTTAATATTGATAGATGAAATATCGCCGTAGAAAATGTCCAAGCGGATGTTAAGTTCGAAAATACAAACTGCTTCTTGTATTCTTAATCGTTTTTTCTATTCATTTCATATTTTTCCACCCCTCTTTTTTTAAATTCCCTCATTGGTTACTCTACCCCTATATCCTTTGGCTCACCTTTTGAGGTCTCTCGTCATCGTTATTCTTTTTCATTTTTCGTGTTTCCCACTAATTGATCATCTCCAATAAGGGCTATGACCTAGCTGAGTGGAAAACGCCGCTTTTTACGTCAGGAGAGTTGAGCCACATTTTGAGTAGTTAGTCGTGGGATAGAAACACGATTAAGCAGCAGATATCCATTGCTTTAGCGACCTGGTTAACGTAGGGCCTAACTGCGATAGGCGTCGGACAGTACGAATGTGTGTGTGTTAAAACGTCCCAAAACAACTCTTCTTCTTCTTCGCGCCTTCGCCGATGCGGCGTTTGATGAACTATGGGTGCGTTTTCATATTGTAGCATCCATAGTTGACTAGGCCCGATACTGGATGGGGGCTCATTTCTCCTTCTCCAGGGTTTTACCTTCTCTTAGGTGGACTGCCTGCCATGGCTATGAGCTCCACCTACCCTTCCCCACCGTGATGCCCAGTCACGGTGGGTAACCTCCCTAGTAAATAGTGTCAGCTTAAAAAGAATCCGGACGAAGATTCGAACTGCCTACCCAACGATTGCCGGGCAAGCGCGCTAACCACTAAACTAGCCGGGTGGCTCCAAAACAACTAACTTCTACTGGAAAAAAATGTCCCCTTCATGAATAATAAGAAATTTAGGTAGATATTCTCGTCTTTCCTCCAAGGAGGACCTGCCTTCTTGGGGGGGATGGGCTTTCTTAGTTTGAAGCCGTTAACCTCATTACTTTCTTCGCAAACCTCTTCAGAAACATTCTGGCGGAGAAGCTCTCATTAGTTTTCTTCAATTGCTTTTAAGTAAATAATAAATTTCTCTCTTTTCGTATTCTTATTATCTGTTTTTCTTTTCATGGTAGCTTTGGTGATGAGCGCCACATTTTCCTCTTCTTATCTACATTGGAGGTTTTACCCCCACCCTCGATTTTTCACTACGTTTTCAGACTTTTGGTTGGTTGCAATCACTACTTTTCGTGTTATATCGTGATCTATCTTTTTCTCTCCTTTCTCTTTTTTCTCTTTTTTCTCGGATGAAGTCGTGGGCACTTAGCTTTACTATTTGCCTCAAGTCTGGCCGTTTTTAGTTGATTAGTAGGGCTTAGTAGGAAGACAGTTACACCTCAAGCACCCCTGTCGAAAAATCAGAGAACCAGTTCACTGGGGCTCTCGTGCTGCTCAGTTGGGAGCTGCGGCACGATTGGGGACGTCCGGCCCAGGGGAGACCTTAGGGTTGGTGTGCTTGATCAAAGGGTTTCTGTTCGCCGAACGACCGAAAACCTCCTGGAAATAGGCGGATGAGATTAGTGCGAGAGAAAATCACAACCAAAAACCCCTTTTTTAATGCGTATGGTCCGAGATTTTGGTAAGATGGCGAAGAAGAATGGTCCTCCGTTTCGAAAGCTAACCTGCAAAATATGCAAAGTCTATAGATGGAGTGAAGACTTCGGGGGAAGGAGTTGCAAGGAACTCACAGATGGCGTCAGTGTCTGTGACTTCTGCGAACTCGAGAAGCGCCTGGGCGAGAACATCGCTCAACTGAGAGAGGAGAACTCCCTCCTTAAAAGGGAAGTTCAACTCTTAAAATCAGAGAGATGCAGATGCTCAGGCGAGAAGGCTCCGGACGTCCAACAGCCGATTTCTTCTGCTGAAGGGCTTCCTCAACGAACCAAAAAGAAGAAAAGAAAGAAGAAAGAAGAGAAAGTAGAAATAGAAGAAGAGAAAGTAGAAAGAGAAGAAGAGAAAGTAAAAGGAGAAGAAGAGAAAGTAGAAAGAGAAGAAAAGAAACTGGAAACAGAAGAAGAGAAAGTAGAAGCAGAAGAAGAGAAACGGGAAACAAACGAAGAGATAGCAAAGGAAGTCAAGAAGAAGAATAAGAAGAAGAAGAAAAAAAAATTAGAGATACAAGAGGAAAGCGGCAAGTCGCCTCCGAAAGGAAAGACTAAGTCGTCCGCAGTCAAATGTGCAAGACTCACCCTTATTGGTGATTCTCAAGCACGGGGTCTGAAGCCCCTGCTAGCGGCCCGCCTTCGCACAAGCGTTAAGGTGAGCTGCATCCCAGGTTGTGGGAATATGCAGGTAAGAGCTGAGGCCGAGAAGTCTCAGATTTCAGAGACTTCAGTCGTTGCCCTTATGGTAAGTGGCAACGACCTCTACCTCAGAGGAGGTAGGGTAGGCCCTACAGGTGAAATTATGAGGACAGTTATGGGCGCTGTCGACGACTGTGGACTGAAAACCCGCAGACGCGTCGTGGTGGGGATGCTCCCGAGGTGGGGTCCAAGCCGGACTGCCCACTTGAGGAACATGTCGCTAAACAGGCGCCTTGCAGACCTCTGTACGGCTGAGGGTGTCTTTTTTGTGGACCCGTACGCCGTGTTCTATGGTAGAAAAGACCTCTACCAAAGGGACGGGGTGCACCTCTCCTTTAAGGGCAAGGCGTTCCTAGCCAACCTCATCCAGGATGTCGTGGAGCGCACCCAAAGGAGTGTCCGGCCCATTGGGAAGGCGGACGTACGCCAGTACGCCCGAGTCACTCCCCAAACAACCTTCTCGGAGGTTGTTAAAAATGGTGCCACCAAGACAAACAAGAAGCCGGGAAACGGAAGAGTATAGGGGGTCCTACATTTGGGGACTCCCTGAAGGTTCTTCTGTTCAATGCGAGGTCAATCAGGAACAAGTTTCCTGAGCTCCGTGGCCTCGTAGCGACGGAAGAACCCGAAATGGTAGCCATAACAGAATCGTGGATAAAAACCTCAAACCGAGACTTTGAAGGCGAATTCACGGTTCCTGGCTACCAACTCTTCCACAAAGATAGGCCAGACAGAGAGGGTGGCGGTGTAATGTTGTATGTCAAGGATACAATCAAATCTACGAACTCCAACGTTATATCCGACCACGAGCTCCTAGGCGTTGACCTAGAGATTGGTCCTGCCAAATACAGGACCCTGGTGCTTTACAGACCCCCTTCCCAACCTGTTGAGAAGGACAGGGAACTGTACCAGCTGCTGGGTGAGCTGGTTCAAGGCAGAGTGTGCATCGTTATGGGCGATTTCAACAGCCAAGTTGACTGGGAAACCAGAGCAGCCTGTGGCGAGAGCGCGCTACTCCTGGAGTTCGCCAACAACGAGTTCCTCACTCAATGGGTCAGAGAACCGACGAGAGGAGACAATATCCTCGACTTGGTCTTCACCTCTGAGGATGATATCGTTGAGGATATCTCTGTAGGCGAAGAGCTCGGTGGCAGTGATCACCAGCTAGTTAGATTTAGCGTCAAGATCCCGAAGGTAAGGTCTGTTGCCAGTCAATTAAAGAAACTTGACTTGAGAAGAGCAGACTTTGCAAGCCTTCGAGCTGGACTGACTGACGTGAGGCTAGAAGTGTGCGATGCCGTTGAAGACTCGTGGAATAGATTCAAAACCACATTCATGAGTCTTCAATCGCGTTTCATCCCTCTGAAATGCCCCCGTCTGTCTTCTGTTCAACCTAAGTGGTTTAATCGAGAAATCGGCCAACTGCTTAGGGAGAAGAGAAATGTGTACCGGCAATCGAAGATCTCGGGTGACTTTGACGAATACCTGAGGCTAGCCAGGAGAGTGAAGTCCAGCATAAGGGCGGCTAAGCGGTCTGAGGAACTCCGAGTGGCGAGACTCTGTAAAGAGAATCCCAAGGAGTTTTTTGGATATGTGAACAGCCGTAAACCAATCCGTCGAACGATTGGCCCTTTGAGGAATGAGGAGGGGACATTAAAGCATTCAGATGCAGAAAATGCTAACCTCCTCAACGACTACTTCTCTTCAGTGTTTACTGAAGAGTGTGGTCCCATTCCCCAGCCGACAGATTCCTACTCGGGGGAAAAGCTGGAGGCAATGGACTTCACCGAAGGAGAAATAAAGAAAAAGATCGCTGACCTAAAGACGAATAAGTCCCCTGGACCGGACGGGTTTCTACCTAAAGTGTTGAAGGAAGTGTGCGATGAAGTATCACGACATCTGTGCGCTATCTTTAACATGTCAATCCGGACCGGATGCGTTCCTAGAGACTGGCGTGAGGCGGAGGTGACTCCTATCTTCAAGAAAGGAGACCGTAACCAACCGTCGAACTACCGACCTATCAGTCTCACTTCGATAGTCGGTAAACTCATGGAAAGCATCATGGTGGACAAAGTGACGTCGTATTTAGAGTCAAACCTGCTACTGAGGAGTTCCCAGCACGGCTTCCGAAGGCAACGGTCATGCCTGACGAACCTTGTGGAATTCTTCCACTTCGTTTTCAGTGAGCACGATCGGGACAAGGCGGTGGATGTGGTGTACCTAGACTTTCAGAAAGCCTTTGATAAGGTACCACACCGCCGCCTTCTCCGGAAAGTGCGAGCGCTTGGCATAGACGGAAAGGTAGCCGGCTGGATCGAGAACTGGCTAAGTGGCAGACGGCAACGGGTGGTGGTAAATGGACAGTCTTCTGAGTGGGTGCCCGTTACTAGCGGGGTGCCTCAAGGTTCTGTCCTGGGACCACTACTATTTATCATCTACGTCAACGACATGGACGGTGACATGGTTACGAAGATTTCCAAATTTGCCGACGATACCAAGCTTGGTATGAACGTTGCAAAGGATGGAAATACTGCCCGCCTGCAGGAAGATCTTGGGAAGATTGGGGAGTGGTCGGACACGTGGCAAATGCCTTTTAACGTGGGCAAATGCAAAGTGATGCATATCGGCCACAGAAACCCCCAATCTCAGTATATCCTTAAGGGCACTGCTCTTGAATCGAGTGACACTGAGAAGGACTTGGGTGTAACAATCACTAGTGACCTCAAGTTCTCGAAACAGTGCATTGAGGCGGAGAAAAAGGCCCAAAGGATGCTAGGCTATATTAAGCGCCAGTTTGGTTATCGGAACCAGGAGATTGTACTGTGCCTGTACAACTCACTTGTCCGACCGCACCTGGAGTATGCCGTACAATTTTGGAGTCCTTCATTGCGAAAGGACATCGCGAGATTGGAACGCGTACAAGCCAGGGCAACCAAGCTGATTCCCTCTATCCGACATAAAAGTTATGAGGATAGACTAAGGGAGTTAGATCTGTTCTCACTGGAAACCCGTAGACTGCGTGGTCAGCTCATCGAAGTCTTCAAAATACTTCGAGGGTTCGACAATGTTGACTACCGGGATATTTTCACACTGAGTGAGAACAGAACGCGCAATCACGGCTTCAAACTTGAACTGAAGCGTTACAACCGCAATCTGTGTGGAAACTTTTTCACCTACAGTATCTGCGGTAAGTGGAACGCACTTCCAGTGGAAGTTGTCAACAGTGAATCTGTTGACCAGTTCAAGTCAAGACTAGACAAAGTCTTGAAAAGTGGCCGTTTATGGACGCAAAACAATTGAGCAGCCATGTGCCCGCTCAATTGCTAGTCCAAAGGTACCCTCTTTGAATGGACCGTAAGGTCTCCTAGGGTACTTACTTTCCTTGTTACT